>CAUYUJ010002030.1:7500-20000 GCA_963575745.1 Prorocentrum cordatum
GAACATGATGATGATGCTGATGCTGATGATGATGATGATGGTGGTGATGATGATGACGATGACGACGATGATGATGATGATGATGATGATGATGATGATGATGATGATGATGCTCATGATGATGATGATGATGATGATGATGATGATGATGATGATGATGATGATGATGATGATGATGATGATGATGCTGCTGCTGCTGATGATGATGATGATGATGAACATGATGCTCATGATGATGATGATGGTGCTGACGATGATGATGATGATGATGATGATGATGATGATGATGACGATGCTGATGATGATGATGATGATGATGATGATGATGATGATGATGATGATGATGATGATGATGATGATGATGATGATGATGATGATGATGATGATGATGATGATGATGATGATGCTGATGATGCTGCTGCTGCTGCTGCTGCCGTTGATGCTGATGCTGATGATGCTGATGCTGCTGCTGCTGATGATGATGGTGGTGGTGATGATGACACGTAACTGCTCGCAACGATCCTGTCTCGTCTCGTCCTGTTTTGTCCCTCGCCACCCCTCTTGGCGAGACGAGGGGTGACGGAGGGCGAGGAGCACGACGAGGAGCGCGACGAGGAGCACAAGGGCCTTTGTCCTCCTGGCCCCGCCCCCTCCCAGATCGGAAGCTGCGGCGGCGCCGCAGCGGGGGACGGCGGCCGGCCGGCGGCAGGCGTTGATGGCGACCGCCGCTCGCCATCGGCGAGGGATCGTCGCTCGAGCGGAGCTCCGCGGAGGATCCGCCCCCTCGGGGAGTATCGTAGAGCCCGCGCCAGCCGGAGAGGGGGGACACGCGGCTCCCCAGGGGGATGCCGCCAACGCAGCTGCCGCCACTTTCGTATCGCCCTCCTCCTCCTCCTTCTTTTTTTCTCGTTAAACAAGCCTTAGGAAGTACCTGTGGTGTTCTTTTTCCTCCTCCTCCTCCTCCTCCTCCTTCTTCCTCCTCCGCGCCAGGGACGCTCGGTCGCTTCTCCTCCTCCCCCCCCCCACCCAGCCCTTCCGGGGAGGGGGTCGAGACCCCCAGCCTGCGGATTGAGTCCGCCAGTTCGAGGGCCCGCGTCTGGCTGAGCCGCTGTCGCTGCCTCCGCGGGTGGGGGTGGAGGCCAGCGCGCAGCCGCTGGCGTGCCTCCGCCAGTCCAGCGGCCTCGGGGCCATGGCACGGGCTCAATAGGCTGCCACGGCCTTTCCGCGGCACCTGTGCGCTGGCAACGCACGTCATGCAGAAGAGCACCGCGTCCTCGTCGCCACACGGTCCTGCCAGTATGCTGTGGCCCTTCAGCTTCCATGGCATGGCGGACCCATGATGGCCCTCCTATCTGCCGGCGGCTTCTCTTTCAGCCTCTTCCGCTGCGTTGCTGGCCTCCTGCGAGGGCGGACTCGCGCCCTGCGCCGTGGGCGCTGGCGGCGGCTGGCTGTTGGCCGATGGGCCTCCCTCGGCTCCGTGCTGGTCGCCTTCGGGTTTCGCCTCGTCGTCCCGTGCGTCGGCGCCCAAGCCCACTGAGTCTGCGACCGCCGGTCCCTGCAGGTGCACGTGGAGGTCCCCCAGCCACCGCGCCAGCTGCCTCGCACGGCGCCTCGCACGGCGCCGGCACGCTGCGAAGTAAAGGCGAGGCTCCTCGGGGACCTCTCGCAGTCGGTCTCCGCAGCGCGCCATGCGGTCCGCCGCACGTTGGCCTCGCGCTCGGCGACGGCACGGTCGCGCGCGCATCTTAGCGTTCCCTTGCAGTCGCATGGGACCTTGAGAGGGCCCCGTCCGAGATGGGCCAACCTCTTGAACGTTATTCCTCGCAATCTCGTGCCTCCTGCAGCGGAGCTTGCACCAACGGCACCACGCCGCTTGTGATCTCTCAATCGTCTTTGAAAGCCACGATTGACCATCCAGCTCGTCTCAGGGCTTCGTCCTCTACGTCGAAGGCGCTGCCGTCGAAGAAGACGTCGCCTGAAAAGAAGGCTCCCTCCGGCCTCGTGTTATGGACAGCAGGGGATTTCAGACCTCGAGTAGCATTGCGGCGAACAGCTCACTCGCCGCCTTTCCGCGCTCGCGCACCACGCGCGCGGCGGCCAGCAGGTCTGGCGGACAGTGGTCCCTCCAGCGCACCGCGTGGCCGTCGCAGGCGAAGCTGCGGTGCCAGAGCGTGCCCCGCTCCGCGCCACATGAGGTCTACAGGTCGCTGGCCGCCATGCCCGCGTCGCAGAGCTGGGCCTGCGGCCAGTGGAAGAGGGGGTGACGAGGATGAGGAGCAAGAGTGGGGCGATGAGAAGGGGCAGCAGCACGATGGGGATGTCCACCCCTGGGCTGCTGGAGCCATCCGAAGGCCGCTCGGATCTGGCAGCCTGTTATGGGGTCGTACGAAAGTGGGGATTGGGAATCGGGGGCGAAGCTTGCTGAATGCTGCTGGTTGTGGCCCTGCCGTTGGGCGCTTTCCGCGACACACGGGCGCCTCCGCCGCCGGGAATCTCCAGGAAAATTATCCCGGCAAAGCAAACAACAGCAATGTGTAGGAGCATATCTGGAAGCATTCCCTTTAAGATTCAGATGGGAATCCAGTTGTAGACTTCTGCTGTTCTCGCAGTCGTAGTCGCATTCGCGATGACAGTCGCAGTGGCAACGGCAGTC
Source organism: Prorocentrum cordatum (assembly GCA_963575745.1). NCBI lineage: Eukaryota > Dinophyceae > Prorocentrales > Prorocentraceae > Prorocentrum > Prorocentrum cordatum. Next base: position 10,154 of record CAUYUJ010002030.1, read on the forward strand.
GCAGTCACAGCCTCTGCCTCAGCCTGCCTCAGCCTCAGCCTCAGCCTGCCTCAGCATCAGCCTGCCTCAGCCTCAGCCTCAGCCTGCTTCAGCCTCAGCATTAGTCTGCCTTCAGCCTCGGCCTCAGCCTCGGCCTCAGCCTCAGCCTCACCCTGCATCAGCCTCAGCCTCAGCCTCAGCCTGCCTCAGCCTCAGCCTGCATGAGCCTCAGCCTCAGCCTCAGCCTGCCTCAGCCTCAGCCTGCCTCAGCCTCAGACTCAGCCTGCCTCAGCCTCAGCCTCAGCCTCAGCCTGCTTCGGCCTCGGCCTCAGTCTGCCTTCAGCCTCGGCCTCAGCCTCAGGCTGCCTCAGCCTCAGCCTGCATCAGCCTCAGCCTCAGCCTCAGCCTGCCTCAGCCTCAGCCTGCCTCAGCCTCAGCCTCCGCCTGCCTCAGCCTCGGCCTCAGCCTGCTTCAGCCTCAGCCTCAATCTGCCTTCAGCCTCAGCCTCAGCCTGCCTCAGCCTCAGCCTCAGCATCAGCCTCAGCCTCAGCCTCAGCCTGCCTCAGCCTCAGCCTCAGCCTCAGCCTCAGCCTCAGCAGCCAGCCTCAGCCTCAGCCTGCCTCAGCCTCAGCCTCAGCCTCAGCCTCTCAGCCTCAGCCTGCAGCCTCAGCCTCAGTCTGCCTTCAGCCTCGGCCTCAGCCTCAGCCTGCCTCAGCCTCAGCCTGCATCAGCCTCAGCCTCAGCCTCAGCCTGCCTCAGCATCAGCCTGCCTCAGCCTCAGCCTCAGCCTGCCTCAGCCTCAGCCTCAGCCTGCTTCAGCCTCAGCCTCAGTCTGCCTTCAGCCTCGGCCTCAGCCTCAGCCTGCCTCAGCCTCAGCCTGCATCAGCCTCAGCCTCAGCCTCAGCCTGCCTCAGCCTCAGCCTGCCTCAGCCAGCCTCAGCCTGCCTTGCCTCAGCCTCAGCCTGCTTCAGCCTCAGCCTCAGTCTGCCTTCAGCCTCGGCCTCAGCCTCAGCCTGCCTCAGCCTCAGCCTCAGCATCAGCCTGCCTCAGCATTCAAAATGTGGCCCGGGAATGGAGTTCTGGGAACTCGAAGAACACGAAGTGGCCTACAGTTGGCTCCGGGCATTCAAAATCATGCCCAGGAATGGAGTTCTGGGAACTCGAAGACCACGAAGTGGCCTACAGTTGGCTCCGGGCATTCAAAATCATGCCCAGGAATGGAGTTCTGGGAACTCGAAGACCACGAAGTGGCCTACAGTTGGCTCCGGGCATTCAAAATCATGCCCAGGAGTGGAGTTCTGGGAACTCGAAGAACACGAAGTGGCCTACAGTTGGCTCCGGGCATTCAAAATCATGCCCAGGAATGGAGTTCTGGGAACTCGAAGACCACGAAGTACGTTACTTTTTGCTTAAAAAGGAGTCCCCGGATTCCCGCGGCACCCGTCCGGCATCTGCCCAGACCCCCCTGGGGAGTCATGATGCTCTCTTTTGAGCCCACTAGAAACCTATCAGTCTTCGCTGTTAGGTAATCATCTACACAAGCTGATTCTTTAACCGCCCCTTGTGATTTAACCTCCGTTCGTCTGGCTCGATCTCCCGTCGGTCCCCCCGCGGAGGCGACGGAGGCAACGGCAACGTGGCCATGGCCGCCATCGCGGCCCTCCTCGCCATGCTGGCGCGACCGTCCCTGCCTGGGGGGTACGACGGCCTCTGCCCAAGCTGCTGCTCTTGCCCCCTTCTGCCCCTGCTTCCGAGAGCAGGAGGAGGATGAGAAGGATGATGAGGAGGATGCGGAGGAGGAGGAGGAGGAGGAGGAGGAGTCTCGTCTCGTCTCGAACCCATTCAAGCAACGATCCATGCCTGGTCATATGTGCTCTGGGTTGGGGCGGTGGCCATTGCCTCGCCCCTCTCTCGCTCCACATCGTTCTGGAGCCTGCCGTGCCGATGAAACGGAGGCACGGGCGGATGCGCCCCTGTTGGCGCCCGCACGGGGGGCGCACGTGTGAGGCGCCCATCAAGTGGGAGTGATCTGGAGGACTGTTGCTCGCAGCACCAAGCAGCGCTAATATATATCCTAAGGTGAGTGCATTTCGCGGGCGACGTCCTCTTCGGCTTCGAAGGGGTCGGCCTCGTGAGGGTTAAAACTGAGGCCGGACACCCGCCTCAGTTTTAACCCTGAATCGGCGCCAGGGTCGGGAGCGTTCTGACTCGCCGAGTGCGAGGCGGGTCCAAACAGGCGGCGAGGAGGAGGGGGAGGAGGTCCAGGGTCCCTGGCAGGAGCGGAGACGCTCTCAAGGCCTGGCGGCGGGCGTACACTATGATACGTGACTGCTGCAGCGCGTGTCCTACCTACTTCTGGCGGCCCTTGCCCTTGCCGCCGCCGAGCTTCCTGGCCATGTTGCCGCGCGGCGCCTTGTTGACTAGGTGGCGGCCGCCCGCCGCGCGCATCTGCTCGGCGAGCAGCAGGTTGATGTCCATCAGGTAGCCTGGCATGTTGAGGATCGTCGTGGGCATCTCCGTGGGGCTCACCTGCTTGATCGTGTCGTCTCCGCCCTCGATGGCCGCCATGAGCTTCTCGTGGTCTGCCACCTGCGTGGTCATGAGGATCTGGCCTTTGAGGTTGAAAGTAAGGCGTGACTTCTGCGTCTTGCCAGGCTGGTCGAATGTGGGGCTCGCGACCATCTCGGTGATCCACGTCTGTGCAATGGTCGGGCCGCCGTGCTCGATCATCTTCATCAGGCGGGCGATGCACATCCCGCATGCGGCCCGCCGCTGTGAGGTGTCCTTGTAGTTGTAGCTGTGCAAAGCGTCTAGAACTGCGAAAGCACTCTGGCACGCTGGCGTGCCACGATCCTCCTCCGGGTGGTTCTTCTTGTCTGTGAGGAACCGCTGGAACGCCGCGTTGCTCTCCACGATGCACGGGTGGTTGCGATCCAGCAGCACGCTGACGAACCCCATGTGCTCGACCGCGCGCATCCTGGCCTCGAGCTGGTACACCAGGCTGCGAAGTGGGCCTGGCTCGTGCTCGTCCTCGTCCTCGTCCCCCGCGTCCATCTGGCGGCGCTGCTTGTGCTTGTCCGCTCTGTCCTGAGCTGCGCTGACTCTGTCCTTCCTGAGGAGCCACGACGCGGGCTGGTGGGCGACTTGCACCGCAGACGATGCGGCGCCTCCCGTCGACATCGCCCCTGCTGAGTCTCGTACCCCTCCACTCAGGGTTGCTGTGTGCGGTGCCGAGCGCCTCGCGAATCTGAAACGAGGGGAGGAGATGCTGCCGAATGTGCGCCTCAGCGTGCTCGAGAAAGACGGCGATGGAGGGCTGCTCCACGAAGCAAACTGGGCACTCGAGGCTTTTGGGCTCTATGATGGTGGCCTCGTACCGTCCTCGATTCATAGGGCAATAGTTGCGCCTCATACTCGCAGCAACGTGATGGACGGCACTGGCACGATCTCTGAACACGCTCTTGCAGATCGGGCAGGCGTTCGTGATCGTGAGAACCCTTCCTATGTGGAGTTTCCCATGAGAGCCCCCTTTTGAGTTGGCCATGTGCGCCAGCAGCTGTTTTCGGCTAGGCCAACACGTCCGACATACCGTGCCATCGTCCCACACCTCCTGGCATACGTACTCCCCCTCCGTCCTGTTCACCTCCTTCCTGATCCTCTCCTCCTCATCTGTGATGTAGAAGATCGATCTAAGCTGGGTGACATCAATCTTGACGAAGTCCGTGGGGTCCTCGAATAGTATACTAAAGATGGTCTGGTTATCTAGCATCGTCTGCCCTTCCTCGAGTTCCCGTAGTGATAGTATGTCTTGCTGGGCCTGCTGGGCCCAAGGGTTAGCTTTGTCGGAGACCATGCCATCGCTAAAGACCTCCCCGTCACATACCATACTTCCAAACACCGCGCTAAGAAACTGCACGTGCTCATCTTTGTTGGCAACCAATACTTGCATCCATTTAAGTCTTCTTATTCGTAATTCAAGGTAAAGACTGCCCATTCGAAATTTCTTAAGGATCTGCGTGTTAGTATCTACGATAACGTGCGTGTCGCTCTCGTTCATGCGCGCTGTGCCTTGTAGTATGGCCCTACACTTAACCAAAATGTATGATTGGTGATGCTGGAGGTCCCGCTCTTGCAGAGGCCCCCGTCCATGTACACACACCTCGAGGCCAGACAGGGCAGCGTTTACCAACAAGCCTTTCACTACGTTTCTCTTTACGCCGAAGGGCGCGTCACTGTACCAGAATCCCCCCATACTGTGGAAGCTGGACTTGATGGCAGATAACCGCTTCTGCAACTCTGGCAACGGTGAAAATGTGGACGCTTGAAGCCCACCTAAGTAGCGCACGTGATGTACAACTCTCCCATCAAGTGCCGTTTCTTGCCTTGCTAGTGCCCTCGTAGCCGTGTAAGATCCCCACCCTGCAAAATAGCACACATTCTCCTCCTTCTCTAGATTCTGACTCGCTCCGATCTCCGCGAGCCCACGGTCGACAGCTTCGTTCTCGAGGGCCCCCCCGCGCTCAATCTGCTCCTGCATCGTCCCCTCTCCCGCCTCCAACACCTTGCTACCTATGTCGTCGACGAACCCTGTGAGTCCTATCTGAGTCTTCTCGCTGTGATTCCAAGGAAGACCCGCTTCTAAGACGATGTGCCACTGGTGAGCGATGGCAGCGTCGGCGTACTTCGCAAAGGGGGGGAGGTACGTCCTGTTGAACAATCGGGTGGCACCGGTGTCCCCTGGGAAGACGCCCCGTCGAGCTTTCATCCAGAAACTTCCCGTCTCATCAGAGATGTGCACCAAGTTTTTTCGCACCCGATCTTCTATGAACTGGAGGTCCTGGGGGTCATAACAACTCTCCGCGGCCTCTAGAACCTTGTCCTGATGGAGGCTGTAGAAAGCGTTGACAGCGTCGTGACACCTGAGAAGATGAGACACTCCTCCAGCTTGCAGGCGATACGACGACACGAGCTGAACCCCCATGGCCGCCTCCCTCCTCCTCCCATGTATCCCTCCATACAGCCATTCGGGTGCAATCCATGGGGGCTTCTTACGTTTGAGCATGGCCGCGTTGTAGGTCCGACCCAGGGTGCACATCATCATGATCAGCCTCTCCCCGTCACACTCCAGTTTCCGATTGGGTTTGGGGATACGGGCAGCCTGGGCACAGTGCCAGTGGACGGGATACCGCTGAACTCGCCTGCACGTGCCCAGTATTGCCTGCAGCATACCACGCGTGCGGACTATCCTGGGCAGCTCCTGATGAAATCCAACACCCACTGCAGCCTGCGGTCGTCTCTCATTCACTTTGCGGGGGTGGAACACTATTCGCAAGCACTCGGGAGGTGTGCTCCACGACGGCCAAGCCCTCCAAAACTTTAGTTTCCAGACTGCAACCGCCATCTCCCTCCAATCCTCCGCAGCACGATACACGGCCTCGCTGTCCTCCACCCTCTCCCGCACCTCCTCCTGCATGTCCCTCCTCGTCTCCTCTATGGTGTAAGGGATCGCACTGCAGCCTCCATGTTCGGGCTCAAGCTTCAACCTCTGCGCCCACGCCTTTGCTGACGCTGTGGATCCAGGGACGACGGCGAACTTCCTTTGTCGGGGCCCCCTTCTCTTTCCAGCGATAAGCCGAGCTAATTTCTGGACCATGTACCCGTTCTGCTCTTTGAGGGCTTGCTTCATCTCGGCACATCTTCGAGCACGGATAGCATCCCAGTATTCTTTGGCAGTGTGCCGTAAGTGCTTGCTGATGTGCCTGATGCGCTCGCTCGTGCTCTCGGTGTTGTGCTCATCGTGCTCCTCCTTGTACCTCCTCCTCTGTGCCAGTAGTGTTCGAAGCTCTCTGGTGTGTTCCTTACGATCTTCTGTGTACAGCGGGCTGTCGCGCAGGACGTCGGAGACAGCGGTGTTCAGGGTGGTAATAAACAACGTGTTCATCTCATCAATGTCCTCCCTGGCCTTGGCTGCATCAAACTCATCGGCATTTACTTCCGCCAGCTCTTCCATCCGAGAGAGGACCTCCCGTCTCTTGTACCCTACCTGCAGGCATTGATAAAGAGCTTCACGGTTCGCACGAGGAGCACGCTGCTGTTCTCTACCAGGGAGGGCGGGCCACTGCAGGACGAAGCTCGCGCATACAGGTCTGTGGTCCCTATCCTCGTGCCCGCGATGCAGCTGGAGTCGACGAGCAGACCTCCTCATTACCATCACCCGCTCCGTGGCCTGAAGGAGGTCTCGTGTTGTGAGGATGTGGTCAATGTGCGACTGCCCGTTGCTGCCTACGAACGTGGGGGGGAGGTCCCAGTGAGTGCCGATGCTGCACATGCCCCATCCCTCAAGGAGAGGTCGGAGTGCAGCGCTGCTTGGGGTTAAGTGTCCTTTGCCGTGCACGCCCGAGACGTGGTCGTCACCCGTGTACGGCAGTGCCCCATTCAGATCGGTCATGATGATGGGTACTGCCTTCCTTGTCATGAGGAACGACATTACATTGCTCAACCATTCGTTCATCACCTGGATCGTCTTAAGGTAGGCTGGCTTGGCTTGGTTGGTGGTCTGTTTGGGCGGGTAGTACATAACCACAAACCCATACCTTACTCCTCCCCGGTCGCACAACACCCCGTGGACGCGCCCCCATATCTGTTTGGGCGCTGTGAACACGTGCTTCACGCAGTGCAGGGGAAAACGTTCTCGTCTCAACATCAGCGCGACCCCACAACTCGTGCTCACTAGCTTGCCCTTGAGGTATCCTGCCTCCACGACTGTATACTCCCCCACCTCCTTCTTCTCCTCCCACTGCTCGCCTCCGCTCTTCTTCTGCGTGCCGATAAGCCCCACGACATCCCGCCTGCCTAACTCCTCTGCAATGTCAAGAAGGCGAGACGACGAGATGGCCGCGCACGGGTTGTATGCGACAACCCGAAGGAGACCTGCGGCGGCGAGCGGCATGGGCGGCTCACAGCCCGCCGCCAGGCCCCATCCTCTGGAGAGAGGGGAGGGCCCCGCGCTGGCTTTCGGGGTGAGGGCTCCTCTCGGTGGCTGGAGGAGATGAAATCCGAAAAGCTCGTGCCACCTGGAGGAGGAGGAGGAGGAGGAGGAGGAGGACCAGTGTAAACCATAGAAGCACGAACGATATTGCAATAAACCCTCCCTTCAAGCTCCCTCGTCATAGGCCTCTACAAGAGGTCACTTTCACTGAAGGAAGTTCTCCAATGGAAAACAAACGCTCACGAATCACTGTTACTGTTGCGTCTTGGTGCTCCTGAGCTGTGCCAGAACGCCCGCCCTGGGACTTCAACACCACGAATCAACGTTACCTGTTGCGCCCTGACAGTCCGACATCGTGCCGAAACACCATCTCTGGCACGTAATCTTGTTAATATGTGGAACTGCTGTAGTCTCTTAAACTAATGGGCGCGGCGCTGAAGAGAGAGAGAGAGAGAGAGCCACATGTTGAAAACCAACCGCCCGCTATCCGTGAAGATCTTCGCAAATGTTTAAAATGGATGTGCCCGGCGCTGAGGCGAGAGCCACATATGGGAAACTACCCGCCTTCCATCCGTGAAGCTCTTACAAGTTTTGTGACCAGTGTGCGCAGCGCTAGGGAGAGAGCCACATTTTGAACACCACCCACCCTTCATCCATGCAACTCTTGCAATTATTCCCAACCCTCCTGCGTTGGCTTCTCGTTTTGAATAGAGCACTGCTCGCGCGTCTCCTTCCCACCCCCTCCCGTCCCTCTCTTCCCCCCTGCCTTTCGCCTCGCTCGTCGCTGCGTGCCAGCTGGGGGGCTGCGATCTGTGAAACTGTCGCCACTGTCGAGGCCTGCTGGGGGGCCCAGCACAGTGGGTACCCACGGCGGGCTCAAATGGGACCTCGCCATCCCTGGGGGGCTGCGATCAGTGAAACTGTCGCCACTTTCGAGGCCTGCTGGGGGGCCCAGCACAGTGGGTACCCACAGCGGATTCAAATGGGACCTCGCCATCCCAGGGGGGCTGCGATCTGTGAAACAGTCGCCACTTTCGCGGCCTGCTGGGGGGCCCAGCACAGTGGGCACCCACGGCGGACTCAAATGGGACCTCGCCATCCCTGGGGGGCCGCGATCTGTGAAACTGTCGCCACTTTCGAGGCCTGCTGGGGGGCCCAGCACAGTGGGTACCCACGGCGGACTCATATGGGACATCGCCATCCCTGGGGGGCTGCGATCAGTGAAACTGTCGCCACTTTCGCGGCCTGCTGGGGGGCCCAGCACAGTGGGTACCCACGGCGGACTCAAATGGGACCTCGCCATCCCTGCGGGGCTGCGATCTGTGAAACTGCCGTCACTTTCGAGGCTTGCTTGCGGGGCCCAGCGCAGCGGGTACCCACCGCAGATTCAAATTAGACCTCGCCATCCCTGGGGGGCTGCGATCAGTGAAACTGTCGCCACTTTCAAGGCCTGCTGGGGGGCCCAACACAGTGGGTACCCACGGCGGACTCAAATGGGGCCTCGCCATCCCTGGGGGGCTGCGATCAGTGAAACTGTCGCCACTTTCGCGGCCTGCTGGGGGGCCCAGCACAGTGGGCACCCACGGCGGACTCAACTGGGACCTCGCCATCCCTGGGGGTCTGCGATCTGTGAAACTGTCGCCACTTTCGAGGCCTGCTGGGGGGCCCAGCACAGTGGGTACCCACGGCGGACTCAAGTGAGACCTCGCCATCCCTGGGGGGCTGCGATCGGTGAAACTGTCGCCACCTTCAAGGCCTGCTGGGGGGCCCAGCACAGTGGGTACCCACCGCAGATTCAAATAGGACCTCGCCATCCCAGGGGGGCTGCGATCCGTGAAACTGTCGCCACTTTCAAGGCCTGCTGAGGGGCCCAGCACAGTGGGTACCCACACGCAGATTCAAATTAGACCTCGCCATCCCTGGGGGCTGCGATCTGTGAAACTGCCGTCACTTTCGAGGCTTGCTTGCGGGGCCCAGCGCAGCGGGTACCCACCGCATATTCAAATTAGACCTCGCCATCCCTGGGGGGGGGCTGCGATCAGTGAACCGGTCGCCACTTTCGAGGCCTGCTGGGGGGCCCAGCACAGTGGGTACCCACCGCAGATTCAAAGTAGATCCGCCATCCCTGGGGGGCTGCGATCAGTGAAACTGTCGCCACTTTCAAGGCCTGCTTGCGGGGCCCAGCACAGTGGGTACCCACACGCAGATTCAACTTAGACCTCGCCATCCCTGGGGGGCTGCGATCTGTGACACTGCCGTCACTTTCGAGGCCTGCTGGGGGGCCCAGCACAGTGGGTACCCACAGCGGATGCAAATGGGACCTCGCCATCCCTGGGGGGCTGCGACCTGTGAAACTGTCGCCGCTTTCAAGGCCTGCTTGCGGGGCCCAGCACAGTGGGTACCCACACGCAGATTTAAATTAGACCTCGCCATCCCTGGGGGGCCGCGATCTGTGACACTGTCGCCACTTTCGAGGCCTGCTGGGGGGCCCAGCACAGTGACGCCACACGCATATTCAAATTAGACATCGCCATCCCTGGGGGGCTGCGATCTGTGAAACTGTCGCCACGTTCGAGGCCTGCTTGCGGGGCCCAGCACAGTGACGCCTCCCAAGTAGCTTACACATCAAGTTGATTGTCCATACAGGTTTCGGCCAACTCCTCGTTTCCATTGGTACAAATGGGTTGGGTACGTCACAAGGTACTTAAACAACAGATGTGCGCGGCGCTAAGGCGCGAGTCACATTTTGAAAACCATTCGGTGAAATTCTTACAAATTCTAAGCGTCGGGAAGATGGATGGTGAGGAAATCTCAGGCGGAACGCCCGGCTCGCCCTTCCGACTGGCCTCGGGGTGCGACAGGGAGGAGTTATTCATGAGG
>CAUYUJ010002030.1:22500-32500 GCA_963575745.1 Prorocentrum cordatum
GCCCAAACGGCGACACAGCTCGACGCCGACCTACTCAGCACACTGGAGGAGCTAGTACAAACGCACGACCTCACAGCGGAGCAGAAAGAGAAATACTGGCACCCTGTCGCTTTGGGCGGCTTGGGATTCCAGAGCGTGAGCGCAGCGCGCCTGGATGCCCAAGCGGCCTCGTGGGCGCTCTGCGAGAAGCCAGTGCTCCAGCGACTGGGCCTCCGCGACAGAGATGACCTTCTCCACTACTGCCCGGGCTTGAGACCGGCGCTCCACCGCCTCCAGAGCACTGTCAACGCGCTGACTCAGGAAGAGGCAGCACAGCAGGCGCCCGACACGGAGCCGCCCGACACCACCCAGCGGCGCTTTACCAGGCACAGGCGGCACGCAGAGTGGACGCAGTGGCTGCGACGCACCCAGACGGAACCGCATCAACGGGCCTGGGCTCTTAGCACGACAGGCAAGGGGGCAGGCGCGTGGCTCGGGCCGCCCACGCGGCCCGACCACCACCTCGCTGACGCCCACTTCAGGATGGCCGTGAGACACAGACTCGGAGGTCTCGTACGCGCAGCTGACGGCCCCTGCCCCTTCAGAAAGGAGGACGGAACCCTCTGCACCGGCACCGTCGACACTAACGGACGCCACGCGCTTTGCTGCTCCTATGGCGGCTTCATGGTTAAGAGGCACAACAACCTGCGCGACACCATCGCGCGAGCCCTACGTGAAGCCGGCATTTGCGACATCGCAGTCGAGCCATGGATTCGCCCGCCCACCGGGCCGGGCAATCCGGGTCTCCGCGCGGACCTCAGGTGCACCGACAGTGACGGCCAGTGGGCTTATCTGGACTTAACGATCGTGCATCCCGCCTCGCAGCAGAGCCTACAGGCCGGCGGGGCCCGCACCCAAGGCACCGCTGCGAGACTGGCCGAACAGGCCAAGCGCCGCAAATGCAACGGAGTCGCTGGTTTCCAACCCCTCGGCTTCGAAGTGTCGGGAGCCATGGGCGAGTCCACCCGGAAATGGCTCGCGCAGCAAGTGCCTGGGGGCCCTGGGCGACTGGGGACTCTCAGCACTCTCCACCGGTCCATCGCCGCCTGCGTGGTCCGGGAGGTGGCGCGCACGCTCATCAGCGCTGCCTGAGATGGTCGTCGGGCCAGCCAGCGCGCCTAACGCAGGGGCTGGTGGCTCGCACCCCTGGGCCTGGAACCGGCGGCCTAGCACGACGCCGGCGCCAGCGCGAGAACAGCGCTGCTGCGCGAGGTCGCACGAGGACAGCACTAGGACAGCACGAGGACAGCACAGGCGCGAGGACAGCACGAGGACAGCACGAGGACAGCACGAGGACAACACTAGCACGAGGAGGGGAAGGGGCGCCAAGGAGGCGCGCCGAGGAGGAGAGGCGAGGCCGAGGAGGAGGAACGCCGAGGAGGAGCGCCGAGGAGGAGCGGCGGAAGCAGGTGGGGAGCAGCAGCGGCGCTAGGCGGCCGCGGGCGCCTGGCCCGCCGCGGCGGCGGGCGCGGGCGCGGGAGCGCGCGGCGCGGCCCGCGGCGCGTCGCCCGCTCGCGGTCCGCCGCCACGGGGCCCTCTCGGACCCGAGGGCCCTGGGGCACCGAGGAGGAGGAGGAGGAGGAGGAGGAGGAGGAGGAGGAGGAGGAGGAGGAGGAGAGGGGAGGAGGAGGAGACGGAGGAGGAGGAGGAGGAGGAGGATGATGAGGAGGAAGAGGAAGAGGAGGAGGAGGAGGAGTAGGAGGAGGAGCGGAAGTAGTAGGAGGAGGAGGCGGAGGAGGAGGAGGAGGAGGAGGAGATGGAAGTGGTTAGGAAATGAGTATGATGGAGGATGAAGGATGATGGAGGATGAGGAGGAGGAGGTGGAGGAGGAGGAGGAGGAGGAGGAGGAGCAGGAGGATGCGGACTGAGCAGGATGGGAGGAGGACGGGGAACGATCATGATGGGGAATGAAGATGAAGATGAGGATGAGGATGTTGATGGTGATGATGATGATGATGCTGATGATGATGCTGGTGATGATGATGATGATGATGCTGATGATGATGATGATGATGGCGGTGGTGGTGATGATGATGATGCTGATGCTGATGATGATGATGGTGATGATGATGATGATGATGATGATGAGGATGATGAGGATGATGATGAGGAGGAGGAGGAGGAGGAGTAGGAGGAGGAGGAGGGGGAGGATGGGGAAATGAGTGGGATGGATTATGCGAAAGATGGGGAATGAGGAGGAGGAGGAGGAGGAGGAGGAGGAGGAGGAGGAGGAGGAGGAGGAGGAGGAGGAGGTGGAGGAGGAGGAGGATGAGGAGGAACAGACGGAGGAGGAAACGGAAGAGGAGGAGAAGGAGGAGCAGGAGCAGACGGAGGAAGAGGATCATAGGGAGGAGGAGGATGAGGAGGAGGAGGAGGAGGAGGAGCAGGAGGGGGAGGAGCAGGAGCACGAGCAGGAGGAGGAGGATGAGGACCAGTGTAAACCCAAGAGTCATCGACGATGTTGGAAAAACCCTCCCTCCAAGCTCCCTCATCGTAGGCCCCATACAAGGTGTCATTTCCACAGGGAACTGCCTCGTTGGAAGACAACTGCTTGAAGACCCTGATGCATGCCAAAACATCGTTCTCGGGAGTTCAACGCCACGGATCAACCTGACTGTTGCGCCTTGACGATCCTGAATCGTGCCAGAACGCCATTTTTGGGACACCAACACCGCGAACCAATGTAACTGTTGCGCCCTCATAATCCTGAATCCTTTCGAAACACTAATTCTGGCACGCTGATCATGGGAGCCCGTGAAACTCTTGAAAAACGAATGTGCGCGGCGCTAAGGCGAGAGCTTCATATTACCGCCCTCACTCCGTGAAACCCTGGTTAGAGAGAATGTGCGCGGCGCGAAGGCGAGAGTCACATTTTGAAGAGGAGCCGCCCTCGATCCGTGAAGCTCTTGGAATGTTTCAGAACGAATTTGCGCGGCGCTGAGGCGAGAGCCACATTTTGAAAACCAGTCGCCTTCAATCCGTGAAGTTCTTGTACGCTTTTAAAACAAATGTGCCTCGCGCTAAGGCGCGAGCCACAATTTGAAACCGACCCGCCCTCCATCTGTGGAACCGATGTCAGTTTTTAAAGCTTCAGGGCCATGAATGGTGGGGAAGTCTCAGGCGAGACGCCCGGACCGCCCTAGAATCTCGCTTCGGGGTGCGACAGGGAGGGGTTATTCATGAGGAGAAACAACGGAGGGGGAGGAGGAGGGGGAGGAGAAGGAGGAAAGGAGGAGGAGGAGGTGGAGTAGGAGTAGGAGGAGGAGGAGGAGGAAAAGGAGGAGGAGGAGGAGGAGGAGGAGGAGGAGGAGGAGGAGGAGGATTGGGAATGAGGAGGACGGGGAAAGAGGATGATTTGGGAATGATGAGGAGGAAGATCAGGATGAGGATGAGGATGAGGATGAGGATGAGGATGCTGCTGATGCTGATGATGACGATGCTGCTCATGATGATGCTGATGATGCTGATGATGATGATGCTGATGCTGATGCTGGTGCTGCTGCTGCTACTGATGCTGATGCTGATGCTGATGATGATGATGCTGATGATGATGATCATGATGATCATGATGATCATGATGATGCTGATGATGATGATGATGATGATGCTGATGATGATGATGATGATGATGCTGATGCTGCTGATGATGATGATGATGATGATGATGATGATGATGCTGATGATGATGATGATGATGATGATGATGATGATGATGATGATTAGGAGGAGGAGGAGGAGGAGGAGGAGGAGGAGGAGGAGGAGGAAGAGAAGGAGGAAGAGAAGGAGGAGGGGGAAGAAAAGGAGGAGCAGGAGGCGGCGGCGGCGGCGACGCGCCCGCCCTTACACAATCGCTCCGGCACCCCCTCCCCTCCAGAGCTCGAGCTGAACGGTGCCTGTGCGATTTTTTTGTTGGACCGTGTTCGTTTTGCTTTTATTTGCAGCACAGGCAGGACGAACACATACAGTCGGGGCCCTGAAGAAGGAACCCTTTTGGTTGGGGAGGGGCTCCGCGTTCTTTAAATGTTTCGCAGCTTGCCTCAGGTTTTGTTATGTTTTCGATCGGACATTGAAGTTTAACTGTTGGAAAAAAGGGGCCTCGTTCCTTATTTTGGGTTCCTTAGGTCAAGGCCCCGACTGTAAGCAAGGAGCGCGAGCACAACACGAACACGAAACACACTCTTTAGCTCGATCCCTGCTCCCCTCCCCGCCAGCACGTCCACCAGCGGCGGCACCGCCTCGACAGGCGCCTTCTGTTCTGCTCGCGGTCGAGCGTGCCGGGCCGACGGCGAGGGCACCGGACCCTGGGAGGCACGGAGGCGGCCCGCGTGGAGGAGGAGGCAGGTCTTGCCCTCCCTTGGCTCCCCCATCTCTTTCGGTCCGTTTTGGGCTTGCTCTCTGCAGACATCGACCGCGAACTCGTGAAATCAGAAGCCCCGCCGCCGCGGACGAGGCGAGGCCCGAGGAGGGGGGCCAGGAGAGGGCGGGGAGTGCACGAGACGCGCCTGCCGTGGCCCGCCGCGCCGTGCCCGAGCACGATCGCCACGGGGGCCCACTCCCTCTGGGGGGGGCGGGGGGGCCTCCGCTGCTCGGGTGCCACCGCGGTGCCTTGGGGCTGCCTCTCCGTGCCTCCCCTTCCTGCGCTGATGCGGCTGGTCCTCTTGCCGCTCCTCCTTCCTCATCCCTTTTTCTTGGGCACGCCGCTGCGCGAACACGGGCGCCCGCGGCGTCAGCGTGGCGACTGAGCGGGTCGCTGGGCAAGCAGCAGGACAGCCGACTGGGACAAGGTGAAGCTTCTGGATGTTGGACAGGCGCCACAAGGATAGCCCACGATATGTCCTTTCCTTTGAATCCCGTCTCCCACGCCCAGGCAGAGAGCCTCATCCTCCTGGTCATCCTCCTGCTCATCCTCCTGCTCATCCGTCAACTCCTCCAGCCACCTTCTCCATTTACCTCGCCCAATCTGCACATCTGCCCTTGCTGCCAGCGCGTAGCGCGATGGGGCCGTTGTTTGGGTTCCAGGCCTGCCATGACATCCGTTGGCGGATATGGAATAGCCAGCGTACCGGGACGGAAACGGATCGGATGTCAGGCATGGCGCAAGCGCGCCCAGCGTGTTTCTCCCCGCTCTGCCCTCTGCTCCCGCCCTCCTTCCTCCTGCAGGCCCTCCATTCCCCCTTCCGCTCTTCTCGCCCCCCTCGCCTTCCCGCTGCCGCTCCCAACACCCTTCGATACAACGCCATTCCAAAATATTGTGGGCGGTGCTATGATCCAACACCTGGACGGACTGTGGGAGCACACGGATGATCTCCACCAGGCGGGCTCCTCTTGGAGGGAGGCACCACAACACCGTGACGACTCCATACCCCCCGACAGACCCAACGGACCCGTCGACAATGATTCCCGGCCTACCTACGTACCAGCTCAGTGCCAAGCAGGATGCTGGAGCATACCCAGCGACTCCCCCAGCACCCGACACCCAAGCGCAGGGGGGTCCCTGCGGTACAACCGACCCGCCAACGACTCGAACAACCCGCAAGGACATTACCAGCCTCATCAGAGGATTGGCGCTCTCCCTGGACAACAGTATGCTTGGAGGTGATGTGTCCTACGAAAGCTACTTCGCCAGCGCTACGAGCGCTTTCTACGATGGTTCCCTGCCGAGATGCATGCTGAGGCCTAAGAAGATTACGACGCCAATCCTGATCACCGACGGCCGCAGCATCACGGGCATCACCAGCAGCGTTTACGTTACCCGGTCATCACAGCGAATGTGGGATCGGAAGACGACGCCACCGAGGAGGCGCACTACCCCGGCTATGACCATGCCATCGGAACCGTGAAGATGGGAGCACCAACCTCCACCACTCCGACATGCGACCATCATCGAGCGCCGCACACGCGAGCCGCCATGCAGGCGGGCAAACCGGCGACGTGACCGTCCACAACACCGACTCCTTCCGCCATGCAGCAGCGCAGGCCCGCAGCACGGCCCAGTCTTCTGCGAGGTGCCATCGCACAACCCACCTCCCGCATCTCAGGGCCAAGAGGCGAGCGCCACCCTCGTGCCCAGACAGGACCTGCCTCACCGAGGCCTGTCGCTTGTCACCAACTCTACCAATGTGGCCCCCCAGCGACGGGCACAGCCACCGGCTCTCCGCACTCACCTCGTCTCCATACCACTGCCAGCAGGAGACGTTGACGTTGCCTTATGGCATCACATCACCATGCATCTCAGCACACGGTGGCAGCTACATCGTCACATGCCACGTACGTGCTATGCAGCGTGTCCACAGTCATACTTGTCTCCCAAGCCAGCCGCGTCTTTCTCACCCACAGGATGCCACCTTACCCGACACGACATGAGGCTTTGCGGACGCTACCTCGTCCGACGTGTTACTTGTGGGATTGCGGTCATACCAGGCTCCAGATCCCGCCACAACATTCTCGCCCACAGATCAGGACCAGCGCTAACTGATACGAGTCATCTCGCGCCCCTCCTTGGTGCCGTCTGAATCTCACCCTTCGGTCTGGGGCCTCGGAGGCACGCGACACAACGGACCAACTTCCATATAGGCCTACTGCAATCATCCCCCCCCAGCCTTCCCACGCCCTCCTGGCCGCCCGCTTCCCTTGTGTACATGCCCGCCCTCTGCCGGCCCCGCGACCCCCCGCCTTCACCGCTCTTCTGGGGCGGGGCAAGTGGCTTCACGGAGGGGACTTACGCGGCGGGAGAACATAGAGGCAGTGTGCCGCCAGCCGTTCCAGCAAGGTCCTGGGCGGCCGCGGTACAAGGAAACCGCCCAGCCTCTTCGCCCACCGCCAGCCAGTACGGCTGCTATACTTCTGAGAACGCAGCCCTGTCAGGCCAACGCTTTTCACTTGTCTTGTAGGTGCCTCCCTTCACCGCGCCCTCGCAACCCCCTCTCCGCCCTCACGCTGCGAACGCGTGCCGTTTCCGTGCAAGTCTTACTCGACACTACACCATCCTACTCTCCCGCTTCACCCGGTCACTAGTGGCTCAGTCCTGGCGCCGTTGTTCGCGCCGATATGGGGGCGGCTTCGACGTGGTACAACGAGGGTGGAGGGCGGGGGCAGCGTTCGATGCCGAATGCCACAGGCCACGGCTAGTAGTACCGCCGAACATTGTGCAAACGAGCGCAGCGACCCGCGCGCCGCTGGCCCACCGCGCACTCACCCCTTGTCAAGCATCAGGCTTGCCATTCATTGTCACTCAGCTACCCCTACTCAGCCTACCTTCGCCCACATCGGCAGTCCTTGCAGCGCTGGCCCGCCGCCGCCCCCAACTCTTTCGATTGGGTTGCACGCGGGGACCACGAGGGCGAGTCGGAAAAGAGGGATGCGCCTGCTGCGTCGGCCCCCCCCCCTCGCGTTGGCCAGGGCGGCCGCGCCCGCGCTCGCGACCAGCCCACTCACCCTAGTCAACTCCCACGCTACCCACAAGCACAGCCCGCAACGTTCTTTTCACTCACTGCCGTCTCGCTTTGGTCACACCTCCCACCTGTGCCGCTGCGGAGTGCGCGCGCCCGACCCAGTTGGCAAGCGCACTCCTTTTTGCCGACTCCTGCAGCGCTTCCGTCACGTGTGGAGGGTCGGGCTTATGGTGGTCGTGGTGGTGGTGGTGGGGGGGCAACGGAACTGCATCTGCACAGCCACCGCCACGAAAGGCGCAAACCTCCCATGCACCCGGTCGAGCCCCCCAAGCGGCCACCAGTCCCACTCGGGGACCCTTGGCCTGCCTCGGCGGGTGAGGGTTCCTTGATTTGGACTGTGGGCCGCTCTGTGGGGTTGTGGCCGTGGCCACTCTCTCTACCACCAGCCTCTTGCCGCACCACGCCGCCAGCTGCAGCGCCGCAGCCTCCCCTCCACTCCTTCCCTCCTCCTCAGTGTTGATCCTTTTGCTATCCTCTTTCTCCTCCCCCCAGGGAGCAGGGGGACATAGCTACCCCGCCCCTGGGGAGACCACTGGGCGATTTCCCCTTTTTTTCCATTGCTAATTCTACTAGTTTGGTTACCCCCCGGGGCAACCGCCCCTTGGGGCGGGGGTGAGGCGTGGCAGCGTCCCTGGGGACTCGGATGCCTTCAGCGTCCAGCGCCCAGGAGGAGGAGGAGGAGGTCGAGGAGGATGAGGAGGCAGAGGAGGAGGAGGAGGAGGAGGAGGAGGAGGAGGAGGAGGAGGAGGAGGAGGAGGAGGAGGAGGAGGTGGTGGTGGTGGTGGTGGTGGTGGTGGAGCCGTTGGGGGCCATGTCCGATCCGCTTGCAGCTCGTCGGGCCCCTAGGGAAGATATGGAAGCATACAAGGATGGGACGTGTGCCTGTCCCTCCCCTGCCGCCTACGGCGAACGCCGCAGCATCTCGCTGCAAGCGCTGCCGCTTCGGCAGAGGCTCCCGTCGCACTTTTAAACCTCAAAACTCGTGTGTGTGTGTGTGGTTACCCCTTCATGGGGCGAGCCACACACCCCGTACTGCTGTACCTCTGGCCTCGAGAGGCCTGGGAGGAAAAAAAAGGAAAAAACTCAGATCGAGATGTGTTGACTGAAGCCTGCCTCCACCTCCCCCGCCCGCGTCCAAGGGCTGTCCTGCTGGCTGTACACATACAGCAGCAGCCCGTGCGGGTCGGCGGTGGCCCAGCCCATTCGGAGGGAGAGGCGAGCGGCAGCAGCAGGCACTCTCGGAGGGAGGGGAAGCTGTGCGTGCTGGCTCTATCTACTGCCCCTCCTCCCGCTCACTGCTCCCACTCGGCCTCGAAATCTCCCAGTCGAAACGCTGCACTCCGTAGTCAGACTCATCTAGCACCCTTATGCACTCATGCAGACGGTCCAGCTCGTCCCTCAGGTAGCTTATCTGACTGTCTAGGTTGCGACGCGTGGTGAGGAGGAGGAGGAGGAGGAGGAGGAGGAGGAGGAGGAGGAGGAGGAGGAGGAGGAGGAGGAGGAGGCGCAGGAGGAGGAGAAGGAGGAGCTGCACGCCTGGGGAGCTGAGTGCATGCACAAGGCAACCCTTCTCGACCTGGACAGCCAGCCGCGCTCCTGCAAGGTCAGCCTCGCTCGACGTGAGCAACGCCCACAACGACTTCGACCAAGCAGCTGCGGCGGCGGTAGTGTCGGCCATGGTCCCAAGCCTGCTGCCTTGGGCGCGCCTGGGCCTGTGCACGGCGACCACGCACTTGCGCGTGGCGCGCGACGGCACGCAGGCCTGGCTTCCGAAAGAGCGCGGCGGGGACAAATGAAACGCTCTCACCAACCAGGTTTCCCCCTTGCGCTACCTGGGGGTGACCAGCTCCGTGGAGCTGGCCGCAGCCACGGCGGCAGACCCTGCGAGGGGCTACTGCTACCAGGTTCATCAGATGTCATTTGCGACCCGAGCAGGGCCGGGGCCGCCGATGGAACCTTCACCCGGGCGTGCGCCGCGGCCGGCTTCCATTGGCAACCCAGACCAGACGAAACTAAGCCCAGGCTGGGAGGCCGACGTGGCGGCACTCCCTGGGCGGCTCGAGCTGGAACCCCGGGCCTTCCTTGGTGCTCCGCCACGGCGCGTTGCAGGCTGTCTCGGCGCCCCCCGCCGCAGCACCAGCCGGAGGCAGCCTCCTCGCCGCGGGCAGCCCCGAGGTGGCCAAGTTACAGATGTCTCGCGGGAGGATCTACCAGAGACTCCGCGACCTGTGCGCAGCGGGCTTGGGCAAACACGTGGTGCTGACCTTCCTGCGCACGAGGACAGGCTCTGACCACACCTTCCTGGCGCGCACCTGCAGCATCCCGAGAGAGGATGCGCGGGCCCTGGACCGAGCGCTATCCACAGAGTGCGTGCACGCTTTGGGCGAGACACTGAACAACACGGCGCGCAAGAAACTCTTCCTCGCTGGTCCCTCTGGAGGCTACGGGCTGCAGAGCGTGGAGCTCACGGCCCCTGCGGCGCATGCTGCCTCCTGGCACCCCTGATTGCC
>CAUYUJ010002030.1:37500-42500 GCA_963575745.1 Prorocentrum cordatum
CAGCAGGAGAAGCTGGATGAGGAGGGTGAGGAAGCCTGTGGCCCAGGGAGCCCATGGCAGTGCGCCAGCCCTAGGGTGCCAGCCACGAACGAAACTTACCCTTGATCCAATATCTCTTACATCCTCAGCCATTTTCACATTTACACACCCATCTTCACTCATTACATCTTGGATATTCTATTTTATCTCCTGCGTTAAATGCAAACTGTCGCACAGTCGATTCGAGGCTTCGACCATGACTACATACGAGCACAGGCCGACGAAAACCATTCCGACCACATCTCCCAACCCGGCTTGGCGTCGCAGGGAAAGGGAAAATAGAGCAGCAGCTCGTACGCTACTAAGAGTAGCCTCAGCCAGAGCACTACTAGACCAATCCACACACGAACAGTTACAAGCTGCGTAATACCTACTCAATCAGCATCGCAGTGCACAACAACAACAACCACCACGACACACGACCACAGACATGCACGGCCAAGCGCCAAGAAATCAGGCCAAAGACAAAGGCAGCGGGAAGCAGCAGCACCAGAAACATTATGCCAAAGGAAAGGGCGCTACGTGGCAACCCATGGGCCAAATGGGAGACACCAACCACACACAACCAGCGACGACATACCACCAACCCCAAACGACCCACACCCAACAGCGACGGAACATGCAGTACTGCACATGGCCAGAGACAATTACATGGACCCAACCCCCAAACAACTATAGCCAACGACGAGCGACCACTCCCAGACAGAGGGCCCAACAGGACCAAGACAAAACTCACAACCGACACAACGACCAGGCACCACACCCAAGCTTCGGCGACAATGCCGATCACGCGGCATACGTCGACAGAGAGACGAAGACTCTCATAGACAGAATGCCCGAAGCATACCACCACAACGCTCAGCAAGAAGTCAGACCAGCTGGTACACCCTTGGAACTGGGAGCATGGACCACATCCAAGACAGCTAGCATCAGGAAGCTGGCATCGCATATTCCAGCGGTCGGAAAAACGGGACAAAAGCAGACCACCGACGTCACGACCTATCAGTCAGCAAGAGACAAGTCCTTGACCAACAACCACAGCACGAACGACTACACTACATGCGCCAGCTCAAAGACGACTACGCGGCTTGCATCAGGATCTCCGAAGCCAAGCTGAAGCAAGCACAGCAACGGCACGACGACAACGTCCAATTTACGAAGACTTGCACCACCACAGAACATGATCTTGTCAACCAAAGCACGCGCCCTGCCCGCACGCAGCCCACGCGACGTCACCCAGAGCACAGGCCATCCAACTCAACATGACGACACAGGCGGGCGATAAGCACGCAGACGCACTGAGACTCAAGTCTCTCTCAAAAAACAACACTCTGCGACTTGCGAGCAATCGACGAGCATTCCAGCGAGCATTCCAGCGAGCACCGTCCAAATGACACACGCATGAAGCAACGGACGCCCAACAACAATTAGCAGTACGATGACTTACCGACCACAACAGCCACGCCGAACCCATCGCCCAAGCTGGACGAATGACTGAGGAACAAATGCAGCAAACCGTTCAGCAGTTCCACCTCCACTACCAGACACAACAAGCATATCTTGCCCACGGACAAGGACCTTACATCGGCACGACCGGGCGAATACTACAATCCTTCGAACAAGTACCCACTTACGAAGCTAACAGTCTGAGGTGGCACATACACCACATCCACAGACAACAGGAGCCACACGTCGAGCACGAATCGCAAAGGGCCGGAACGCAATACATATTCGACCAGGAAGTATTAGCGGCACGAGAAGCAGCTACACCAGCACAAAGGTTACGACATACCGAGACACGCATGTTAGCCAACTACCAAACAGAAAAACAGCCACCATCATATTCAACAGCGCAGCAGAGCACCTCCACGCAGCCAACAAACATTACCAACGCCGACGAAGTCCAGCTGGCCAATACCAACAAGACACAGAAGCTTACATGAGATGCCTGATGTCTGCAGTACAAGCTGGAGCTATATGAAGAAGCACAAGCACAATCGGAGCAATTGCGCAAACGCAGACAATACGTGTTGCATGACCTACCTCGACAAGCGCAGCAACCCGACCAATTGCCAGCAGTACCCGACCACGACGACGAACTGTAATAACTTATGCGCATCAACCAAATGGTGGACTACAAGCAAGCCGTCCTCGACGAAGAACGACAAGACCGATAACGTCAGCTTTCACAATAACCTCACATCGAAAAAGAAGTTTAACGACTGCAGTAATATTTAAGCGACATCATAGACAGCGGTTACGACTAGCACAGGGATCGCCGACCAGCCAACAACGCAGATCGACGTCAACCTGCGCGACCCAACAGCTCGACCAGCAACGCCACAGACCATCGACTCAACTCAGGAAGCACCAATCACACCGACAGAGCCACGCACCCCCAGAGCACCATAGCACATCCCTACCCCACCCACACCAGCCAACGTATACCCCACAGCTATACCACAACCAGAACACCAGAGCGCAGAAACAGTGCACTCACACACGACATGACAGCAGGCGTCGCACCATGTTACTTCAACGGCCCACAGCAACACGAAAGCGGCACAATACGAAGCGCTACACCAAACTACACAAGAGACAGAGCATGCAATACAAATAAAGGTCACCATCAGAGGCACCACCAACGACCAACCACAAGCATCGCACTCGCCACCAAGGAGTGCACCGCAACGAGTGCTCAGAGATACCGGCGGCAGGTCAAGCCAAAGTATGCCAGGTTTTCCAGATTCGCAAACACAGCCAAAAACTAGAGCACGACTCGACTCACCTTGTGCGCTGTTTCACCCACGCTGACCCAGCTTTACCGTCTCCCATCCCACCAGGTGGAAGGAACGCGACGCGCCACCTAAAAATTGAAGTACCCAGCAGCGTCATACCTCACATTCAGCCTCAGCGTGCATCACCTCCAACAACCTATTCTTAAACCCTTGCTTCAATCGGTTGCAGACTTCAACTCGCATATCCAACTGCGTCGATACTTCGCCAACATCGAGCTTCACCCTGTCGCGCAATGATCTCTCCCACACTACTCACAACCACTCCACGCCAGCTCAACCCTTCTCCTTTACCCCGGCCGAGCCCTACAAACAGAAGGAAGACAACCCCGCATGGGCCTTCGCAGCATGTGATTACCACGGGCACCGGCCCAGCTACATCGGACATTACTCAGGGAGCATCATCAGCAGCGCGCATGCCGACAACGACTATACTCGACCCGACAGCACAAGCATTTAACTAGCAGCCATCATTTGGGCAACCATATATACCGCGCAACAACCGCCTCACATTGCCAAGCAAATCCATGCCGACTGAGCCAACGCAATGCACCTAGATCCAAGACTCCAGCGACCCAACCACAATACTTGCGCAAGCCTTTTTAAACCAAGCCAAAAACGCTATCACACTACACCACATGCACGGACACGACGGCCACCGATGGAACGAACTAGCAGACACACTTGCAATCCATCGCGCAGCCGCACGCGCTGACTCAGATATTCGTTCGCGCAATGTCAAGCCAGTCGAGATACGCGCGCCCATGCCTGTCGAAGTGCCCCTGGTCTTGGCCGTGGCTGTCCAGGCGCAGGGATGGTGCAGGGCGGCAGCGTGCCTGCTCCTCGCCCTCCACCCGCTGTTGCGGCCCACCTCGCGAATGCCCTCGGGCTGCATTTCGTCTTGCCCGGGGCCCTGGGAGGCGATGTCAGCGCAGGCGTGCTCGCGCTCCTCTCCCCGACGTCGGAGCCGCGCCCGTGGCAGCCGCGCGGGCCGATATCTACCTCGAGAGCCTCGTCCTCATGGGCGACTCGCCCTGCGCCCTCGCGTCGCTGCGACGAGGCGGGGCCGTCCATCATTTCCGCTCGTTTCTCAACCCTGGACTGCTGCGAAACCGCGGGCGCTGGGATAATGCAATATATGCAACATCAATGTGTCACTGCCTCCAGATGGGTGCGGCCGCCCTATCGTTCGCCCATATCCAGCAGCTTGTTCGATTCGCGGGGGGCGGATGCATGGGGCGGCGGGCGGCTGTCTCACCAATGCGCCTGTGGAGGAAGAGGCATATCGAAGAGGTGGCACCGACGGGAAGGTTGGAACAGGTTGAGAGTTCTCTGTCTTTGGAGCTCAGTCAGGCCGCGCGGCAGAGACAACGCCGCTGCGCCCCGACGCCCCTGGCGGCCCTTTGGCCAGCTTTTCTTCGCGAGCTTCGCATATGGGGTGCTTTGGGGAACGCGCGTCGGGGACCATGTGAGCACCGCGGTGATGATAGTAGAAGTGACCTGACGCTTTCTCGCTCTTCACCCGCGCCCTTGCGAACAGCTTCTGAACAGCTTGAGAGCTTTCTTTGGGGGTCTGTGAGGCGACGCGGCAGAGACAATGCCGTTGCGCTCCGGCGCTCCTGGCCGCCCTTAGCCCATTTGTTCTGTTCGCAAGTTTCACTTTTTGGGTGCTTTGGAAAATGAGCGTCGGATATCATGCTGGTAATGCTCCTGATGTTGAGGATGGTGACGATGATGTTGCTGCTGATGATGGTGATGCGGCTGGTGGTGATGATGTTGGTGTTGGTGCTGGCGGTGACAATGCTGCTGAAATGATGACGGCGGTGTTGATCATGACGCTGCTGACGATGACGGTGCTGATGGTGGTGCTGATGCCAACAACCATGCTGCGGGCCGCGTCGAGGTTGTGAGCTGGTCCGCAGGGTGCACAGAACCGGGCCCCGCACGCCTCTTGGCAGGCCGCCGCGCGGCACGCCACACACGCCTTTCGAGGCGACTCCCCAGACCCAGCCTCGCCCTTCAGGCGCATTTGCGGACCTTCGAAGTCTGAGGAGGAACCTAATGGACGGCCGTGTTGCCTGCTCGCCTTGGCTCGCAGTGCGTCCTCCTCTTGCCGACTGCCCTGGCATGGCCCTGGGATCGTTGGGCGCTGGCGTGGCTTGCCTG
>CAUYUJ010002030.1:47500-67500 GCA_963575745.1 Prorocentrum cordatum
CGTTGACCGGCGGGCAGTTCCCAGCGGGCTTTTCAGTGCGAGGCGACTTCGGCGGGCGCGCTATGATGGCAATGCCAACAACGGTAGACACGATGATGATAGTAGCGATGCTGGTGACGATGTTGACGACGAAGACCGCACGGCCAGTGACGGCGCCAATGCTGGCCACGTCGACGACGATGACGGCGTCTTTGCGTCGATGATCAAGGTTGTGGAAGGAGTTCGACATGCGCGCGCGGCCGATGCGCGAAAGGGGCCCGCATGGTGTTTTTTTGACAGGCCGTGCCCCCCACGGCACGCGCGCAAGGGCGTTCGAATGAATTTGACATGTGGCACATGAGGCTTGTTTGACAGAGCTCAATGAACATGTTGAAAACAAACCGGGATTTTTTCTGGAATCGCAAGAGCGCGAACGCAGGTTTTTTTGAACACTGACGTTGCGAACCCCCTTTTTTTGTTGTTTCTTGTTTGAAAAAATGGTTTCGAAACGCTCATTTCGACTCCTTACGACACCTACGGTTTTCGAAAGATTTGGGCATTCGCGCGCGACGACGCGCGCGTGTGCATTGCGTTTCCTTTTCTGCGCGGGATTCTTGAGACAGCACGCGCGCAAGGGCGTTCGAACGATTTCGACATACCCGCGTGAAGTTCGTTTTGTTGTTTCAAGAATTCGCAAAACAGAAACGCGCATGTTTGCTTGAACATTCTCGTTGCGGCGCAATGTGGTCTTTACATGTTTTCGGGATGCTTGACTGCATACATCCTTGCGAAATCAACGGTTTTCGAAGGATTCGGGCACGCGCGCGCGGTGACGCGCGCGTGTGCACTTCGCCCCATCTGTCGCAACGGATGTTTGGAAACTTGTGATTTGTTATAAACGAGTGCGCGCGCATAGTACTTGTTGCAGAGGATGAGGGGAGAACCGTTACCAGCCTAGCTGGAATGGCGCGGATTCAGATTTCGGATGGACGGCGATGGTGCGTAACCATATGTCAATTGCATAACGAGAAAAGGAAAGCGGTTAAGTCCTGGGGGGAGGTACATCCGGATCTTCTTTGAGTAATGGAGAATTTGCGCGGTGCAATCTATGTGGTTCGAGGCAAGGCACAACAAGGCAAGCCAATGAAAATCAGGTCAACATCGCAAAAGAGACGATGCACATCAATGACATGCAATGTAAAGTATGCAAACTATAGCACAGCAGTGCACAGTCACGCAAGCCCAGACCGCGACGGGGCGGTGACGGCGACCACGTAGCCGCCAGAGCGACGGGGCGGCGACGGTGACCACATAGCCGCCAGACCCTCGGGCAGGCTCAGAAGACGGGTGGCGACGGGGCGGTGACATGGCGGCGTCGGCAATCACAATGCGGCGGACCCGACACGCAGGACCAGACGATGGGCGGCGACGAGGCGGCGACGGAGCGGCGGCGGCGACGACCACATAGCCGCTGGACCGACGCGCAGGCCCAGAGGACGGGCGGCGACGAGACAGCGACGGGGTGGCGACGGCAACCACATAGCCGCCAGACCGCCGCGCAGGCCCAGCCAGTTCCTTTGAAAGCAAGTGAGACCTTCTAAGTGAAAACGCAATTTGGGGATTCTAGGCCTCCCAGATGGGGTCCGAGTAGGTGGCATCGTCGATGCATTGGTGATGCATCGACGATGCGACGCGACCCTCCGACCACATCCACTCGGACCCTATATGGGAGGTCCCCTAAACACTGATCTTTAGGAGCCACGGTTTCTCGTCGCTTCTCGCCTCCGGGGGATCTCGCCTGGCCTGGGGGCCATAAACGAGAACAATTTGGGACAACGACAACGTCAAGCGATCGTAAACATGGATCAAGGGGGCGTGGATTAGCGACGGGTCCCGTTTCCGTGGGAAATCGCGGATCTCCGCCGCCGAACGAGGCGGCACTGGCCGCATCTTGGGGAGGGCATCTCCCCCGATCCATGGATGTGGCGACCGCGCGCCGAATCGATGGATCGCTGATCCATGTCTGCGCGCCCCCGACAGTGGCCAGAATCTTCTCGTCGTGATTCTGCCACGACGCGGGGAGGTCTGGTTTTCTGGTCGTAGCCCGGGCCTCTGGCGGCGGCCTCGGGACGCTCCAGCACCCCCCTGGAGTGCCCCCGGAGGGGGCCCTGGCGGCTGGGAGGGCAGCCTGAGGCCGGAACGCCGGCGAGAACCGACCAAGACGCCCGAAAGCCTCGAAGTTCGAGCCTCGATCGTCGTGAGTAGGGGGCCACATGCGAACCCTACCCCTACCCCCCACGATTTCTGAGGGGGAGGGTGGGGTTCACTTCGTTCGGGAGGTCACGAGCGAAGTGAACCTCACCCTCCCCCAAGAAAAATCGTGGGGGGTAGGGGTAGGGTTCGCATGTGGCCCCCTAGTGAGAGCATCGGATGCTTCGGTAGCGCGGCATTCCGCTGTTGGAGGGCAATCGCGTGCTGTAGCGTTGGGTGGTCGATGAGGCAGCGCCAATCTAGCATCGATCAGCGCCGATGTCGTGTCTTCCAGTGTGGACCAGCATGGATGAGCGTCGGCTAGAGTCGATTCGCAAGAGCCAGCAGGATGACATGGGAGGTTCCCACGAGTACACCCATCAGAACTCGGAAGAAAAAACGTCAACTTCTGTGGACTCCAAATTTCCTTCAAGAGTACGGTGTCCAGAATCTGGTCCGGACCCTGGTGGAGCTTCTAGCTTCTTTTCCTCCCAGAATGTTCGTATCCGTGGACCTGGACCACTGGTTCAGAGCACGCTTCGAGTGAGAAGCACCTCCTCTCAGCCCCACGTGCTCCTCACTCTGCGCAGGGGAGCCGCCACCGAAGGATGCCATGGGCCCCTCCCGCGCCACCTGCGAGGCCGGCGGCGACGAGCCCGGGGCGAGCCCGTGCGCCAGCCCCCAGCGCCCGGGCGACTGCCCCGGCGGCCCTCCGCCGCACCGCCGCGGCCCGCCCGACCCCGAGGCCGGGCGGGCCCGCGCGCCGGCGCCCCCTTTGGCGCGCCGCGGGAGGATGGTCGTCACCACCCACCAAACCACCCCAACCCAACCCGAAGGCTCAGCTTTACCCTCGATTTCCAGTGGGGGGGGTCGGGAAACATCGAAAAAACACATATGGAACCCTTACCCCCCCCCACCCGAAATTCGGGTCTTCGGCTTGGGTTGGGGTGGTCTGGTAGGTAGTCAGGTCGGAGGAGGAGCAGGTGCCGGTATACCGCTGCGTCGTGGAGGGCTCTCGTCGCCACGGCCGGGTGTTCTCCTCGAAGTTCTGGTCGGAGCGTGCCCCAGGAGAGGTCCGTGGAGTAGCGGTAGGGGCAGCTTTTGCTGCTTGTTCCCTCCTATGGGGGGCGGGGGTCACGAAAGCATAGCTCCCCGCATGTCTGCCCCTCAACTTTCTCCTCCGTCTCCCCCTCCCTCCTCGTCCCTGTCCTCCTTCGTCCTCGTTCCAGCTGAGCATGGCAATGCGATTTTATTCGCGCTACTCCCAGTTGATGTGCGAGATGTGCGCGGTTTGTTGGAGGGTGTACTTCGTTGTCGAGGAAAATGTCGTGGGAGGAGGGTGGGGGCCCGAACGGTGCCGCCGTGCGGTGAGGTCTTTGGGGGTTCCAAGGTCGCCGCACGCTCCGTCACAGCAAGTGTTCTGGGAGCCCCAGCAGGAGGAGGAGGAGGAGGAGGAGGAGGAGGAGGAGGAGGAGGAGGAGGAGGAGGAGGACGAGGAGGAGGAGGAGGAGGAGGCGGAGGAGGAGGAGGAGGAGGAGGAGGAGGAGGAGGAGGAGGGGGGGAGGAGGAGGAGGAGGAGGAGGTGGAGGAGAGAGCCCAGGCCCAGATCTCGGGCGACAGGGCTTTTTCGGTCCCGGCGTTTTTCCTAGACGTTGGCTTCTTGTTGCTGGGCCTGGCGGTCATCAAGAACGGATCTGGGGCGAAACGCTCCCTCCAGGGAAGTTGTTGAGACCACTGGGGCAGCGGACCGAAAACATTTACATCGCCAGATGATGGAAGTGTGTGTTTGGTCGATTTGGCAATCGCGGGACATGGTCAAAGAGACCCGCGAGCATTTCCGCATATCGTCGGCATCATCCACATATGCTTGTATTCTGTGTGCGGCCGCTCGTTCTGTCTTGTCCCCCTTTTCTGCATGCCGGCCAATTCGCGTTTCGGTCGCCCCGTTCGCTCATCGCTTGTACAGGTCCCCTGCCTCGCCGCCGACGGAAAAAGTGCGTCGATCACCCATGGAGCGACGCGCGTGCTAGGAAATCTTGATGGTCTATGCTGGGTGGCGGGCGCTTTCTGGTCATACTGCTGTGGCCATACCGCTCTCTGGCAGCGTGACCATGGAGTCCGTGGAGGCGACGTGGGGGCGGCCGCCGGCGTGCCCCCCACCTGTGGCGCCGCGGTGGAGGACCTCGAGCACCGGCTGTGGGCCTGCCCGTGCTGCAGAGGCCACCCGCACTGCGGCGCTCGCGGCCAGCGGCTTCCCCCCGGCGACTGCCCGCGCCTGCCTGCCTGCCGAGGCCGCGCGCACCGCGGTGCTGCGCTGCGGCCCCCACCTGGCGGCCGTGGCGAGAGGCACCCCACGGGCGCTGCCGCGGCCGCCGTGGCCAGGCCCCGCCGCCCCAGAGCTGGCGCGCCGGGGAGGCCCCGCGCGGGGACCGCCGGCTCGTGCCCGCGCCCTGCCGACCCGCGGCTCGCCCGGGCGGGGCGGGGCCTCCTGCGCCTCGAGGGCCTCCCTGGCGGGCGCCTCGACAGCCACGAGGGCCGCCAGTCGTCGCAGCGCGCGGAGCTGCAGGCTCTCTCCCCCCGCCGTGGGGTGCCTGGCTAAACGAGGCGGGCAGAGCGTGGAGCTCAACAAAAAACGCCGTTCCTGCGTGCAGCTTGGCTGGGGCGCTGGCAGAGGTCGTCACCGACTCGCGGTTCCTCTCGCGTGGGGTGGCCGCTTCGCACGGCGGCGCGAACCCCATGAGTTGGCGGGGAGGCGATCGCGCCGCACTGCCGCACTGGGGTGCTGCGGGCCCAGTGGGCGAAAACCCATCTGACCCGAGAGGAAGCTGCCGATCGGGGCATGTCAACAGCGGACTGAGCCAGGAACGCCGCGGCGGACGGGCTCCCGCCGCTGGCGTTTCTCCAGCCCCCCTCCAGCTGGAAGTGCTCGCGGCGGTCCAGCGCGCGGCGGCCGCCGTGGAGCTTGCTGCTATGAAAGCCAACCACGGCAGCGCAGGCCCAGGCGTGCCCAGGGTGCGGCGACGCTTGGTGGCGCCTAGGCACTGCTGCAGGCGGGCGCCGCGGGAGGAATTCGCTGCCGCGGTCGCCGCCACTGCAGCGGCGCCAATGCGGGCGCGGCTTGGGCAACATGCGGGTGTCGCGCCTCCATCGTGCACCCGTGCTGGGGAGGCAGCCGCGGCGAAGGCGCTATTCGGGAGTGGCGCGTGGCAGCCGCACGTGGCGGCGCAGGGTCTCGCGTGGGTGGCGTGCTCGCGGTGCGGCTGCTGGGCGCCGTGCTGGGCGCGGTTCCCAAGCCGGACGTGCGGCGGCTGGTCCCCGGCGCTGCCGCCGCGGGCCGCCACGCTGCTGATGCTGCCTGCGGAGCACGCCAGCGGCAGCGAAGCAGGGTGGCGGGCGGCCTGGTGCGTTCGCCCGCAGGCGCGGCCAGGCGCCCCTGATAGAGCCAGGTGGCTCGCCCTGGAGCCGCTCCAGGAGCGGCGGCGCGGCTGCCGCGTGTCCCTCCCGGCTACCCTTCTCTTTCGCCCTTGTCGTTGTCGTCGGTCGT
Organism: Prorocentrum cordatum; assembly: GCA_963575745.1. Classification (NCBI taxonomy): domain Eukaryota; class Dinophyceae; order Prorocentrales; family Prorocentraceae; genus Prorocentrum; species Prorocentrum cordatum. The sequence continues at coordinate 53,274 of CAUYUJ010002030.1, forward strand.
TTCCTCACCGTGCCGCTGGGCTCCTCCGCGATAGTTGAGACGCGTACGTCGGCCCCGCAAGGGCGACGTGCGTGCTCATACATTTGTCAGTACAGGCTCCGTTGCGGGCGCTTTCGGGCCACGCCTGTCGGGAAACGATGTCGTACGTATTAGCGAGTTCGTGTTCTACATGTTCGTGTCCGACGTGCGCCTCCAATGTTCGCAAATCTTGCTAGTATGGTTTTCTTTGTCGCATATTGGCATGCCCAACCACATGCTGCAATGCTTGTGCAACTAGCGTCTCCGTGTGAAACCCGCAGTCTCTGGTGGTCGTTTCGGCGCGCTGTGTGCGACGTGACCAAGGCCGCAAGGATGTTTTCGAACTGCTCGGTTGCATCCAACCTGGAACGAGGAAGACGTGCGTTTCCGTCTAAGGGGGGGGGGGGAGCGGAGTTTACAGAGGGGGAGCGAGGTATTGTATGGGGCGATGCTGAGCATGGAGGGATGGAGGGCAGCAAGGGGCGGGGGCACTATCTCCAATTGGGCATGAGGCGACGGGCGAGGCGGGGGGAAGGGAGGGAAATTGAGGGAGGGGAGGAGGCGCTTCTACAGGTGGGCCAGGGCGGGGTGGGAATGGTACAGGTTTGACAGGCCTTGGATGAGGATACATCGCTCCAGAGTGTTCCGGAGCGCTCTGGGACTGGCTGCGACGCCCGAGAACTCTTCCAAGTCCGCCGGCTTTAAGAGTTCCTCGATCTGCCGTCGTCCGAGATATGTTACGACTCCTGAGAAGTTGAATTCAGCATCGGCGCTGGTAGATGTTAGGTCGAAAACTGTCCTTCCATGGCCAAATCCCGACTCGTCCGAGCGAGTTCGGCTTATTATCTTTGGGCTGTGTCCGGCTTTTGCCCAGTTCAGTGGCCCCTCGATCGGGCCTGATACAGTCGGGGCGTTCGTTAAGAAATGTGCCTGAGCGGCTGCAGACCCTGGAGGATTCCTTATCTGATTAGGGCGGCGGTGATATCCATGGCCGATCCGCGATTGGAGTCCCACTGTCTCCAGACCTTGGATTTCTTATCTAAGGGTTCCTTGTCCCATGCCCCCACCGTAGCCCTTCATCCTTCCCACGAAGGCCTCCCAGGAAATGCCCCCTGCCCCGAATATTTCCCCAGACATGCGACGCCTTGCCTTTTCCAATGCGGGGTGCCCGGAAGTCCCGACCTTCTCCCCAGGGCCCAGTGCGGGTTTTCCATCTCGAGTCGTTGTTGATTGTCTTGGGGCCCGGAGACGGCCCCCCCGACGCCGTTAACGTCGAAAAAGCGCAGTCGTTTCTTTTTCTCGCGACACGAGCATGTCTGTCGCAGGCGATTTATCGACCCCGATCCCCGAGTGCCCCCCGAAGAGCTAGGCCGCTCAGAGCCGTGGAGATATTCGGGGATACATCCTGGGGAGCTATTCGGACGCACGCCCATTAAGGATGGACGCCCCCCAGTCGTATATCCCCGTCTTTGGCTTCAGATGTTTGGTCCATTCGAAAGCCCCACAAAGCCTGGGATCGGGGTCGCCATGTCCCCCGTTTGTCTGGGAGCCCGTCCTCATTCTGCCCTCAGTGGCTGCTGACCGCGCAATCGGCGATCACAAATCGCAGTGATCGGGGGATCAAGTGATCGCCGCTCGCGTGATCGGTTCGGCTTGATCACGCGATCGTCCGAGCTGGAGTGTGCTGTCGATCCGTGCTCAGCGAGGCGGCCATCGTGGTCGGGGCTGCGGTCAGACCACGTGGCCGGGCGGAGTGATCGGCCGAGGGATCAACCCGACGCGAAGATCTCGCCCCTCGTCTTGACAGGGAGGGGCAGGCGGGTCGGGGGCGCGGGCATTTTTTCCAACGAAATACCGCAACAATGAAGATCATAGTCCCAGACCCCGCCTCCCTGCGTCGCTTTTCGAGCCAGATCGATCCGTGAGGATCCTGGGGTCCGAAACTGGGCAAACAACGCTCGGCTCGAAAAACATGATACCGGAGGAGAAACCCAATCAGGGCTATAGGGCTAGGGGGCTATAGGGCTATAGGGCTATTTGGCTATTGAGCTATAGGGCTACAGAGCTATAGGGCTATAGAGTTGTAGGGCTATAGGGCTATTGGGCTATTGGGCTGTAGGGCTATAAGGCTATAGGGCTATAGGGCTATAGGGCACCCCTGGGCACCCCCGGGCACCCCTGGGCACGCCCGGGCCCCCCCCGGGCACCGGGGCGTGCAGCGAAAATCGGCGGCCAACCTCACCCCCTGGCACCCCCGGGCACCCGGGCACCCGGGCGTGCAGCGAAAATCGGCGGCCACGCAAACCTAACCATATGAATCCGCTAGGACCCCTACAGAGGCGAGCTCTGATTGGGGAACTGGGCGCCACTGGGCGTCGCGTGATGAGGGGGCGAGGAACTGGGGGGGCAGCGAGGGCTGCAGACAAGAGGCCCTTCGAGGGCCCCTCGAGGGCCCTTCGGGGCCCAACGCTTTCAGGGCCCGAAAAGTGCACCTTCCTTCCTCTCCATCTATCGCCACCGGTTACTCCAGATTTCATAATACAAGGGAGGGGGTCTGGACCCTCCAAGACAAGCCATTTCAGACCCCCCCTCGTGGGAGAACCCTCCAAAACATCGTCCCCAGACCCCCCCAGGCCCTCCAAGATAGCCTGGAAGAGACCCCCCCCCCGAAATGAGACCCCCCTCCCTTTATTACGAAATTTGGAGTAATCGACGCCCAGCACCACGACCTCAGGGCTTCGTCTCGACAGGGCCGGGGCGGGCGGGTCGGGGCCGCTCGGCGGCGGCCGCGGCCGCCCGCGAGGCGGCCGCCCCGCTGCGGCACTCGGGGCCGGTCGCCGCCGCGGCGCCCGCGCGGCCGCGGGGCGACGGCGGCACTGGCACGCCAGCGGGCGAGGCCCACTGGCGGCGCGCCCGCGGCGGTAGCTTGTCGTCGTCGTCGTCGTCGTCGTCGTCGTCGTCGTCGTCGTCGTCGTCGGCGAGTGGAGGAGATTCGTCGGGGGCGTTCGTTGAGGAATGTGCCCAGCAGGCTCCGGTCCCTGGAGGATCCCTTACCCGAGGAGGGCGGCGGTGATATCTATGGCCAAGCCTCAGTTGGCGTTTCACCAGCTTCCAGACCCTGGTTTCTTATCTACGGGTTTGTTATCCAGTGCCACCGCACAGCCGCTGGGCTGAGGGAGCCGCCCCTGGAACCATCCCATGGCCGACCTCGATCCCCAAGCGGTGATGACCTGCGCGCGGCATTCGAAAACGGGCGCCGCACGCAGGTCATCACCGCTGGGGGGTCAGGGTCGTCCCTGGGAGGGCGCCACGGGCGGTTTTCTCAGCCCAGCAGTTGTAGTTATCTCTTCTCAGTTTCTGATTCTTCAAAGCAGAACGACCCTACATCTATTCATTTAAGGCAGTACGATAGCACTCTGACTTTAGCTTGGACGCGATGCTACTAATGGCGGGCGGAATATTGTGACGAGCGGCTCATGCAACTCTGAATCATGAAGGATGCACGCTGGTACAGGCTACCACGAGGCAGAGCGTCACTTCGAAATTTTGGTTTGGTTTGTTAGCTGTGCAGTGCAAAGCGCCTGAACCGTATTGCGTCACATTGGCATCGCGCCGCACTGCGCGCCTTTGCGCGGGCCGCTCTTATCTATTTAGCTTCGCGTGATTTTGCTTCCGTACGAGTGATACGAAGCATGTGTTTTGATTGCTTCGCCGTGATCCCCGTTGAGCTTCAATGGGCATTATTTGCTCCGTTTTGCTTCGGAGTTCAGCGCGGTACTTGTACTGGTTGCTTTGTGCGACGGTGCTTGCAAGTGCGTTGTAACGCCATGCCATGTTGCGCAAAGCAAGGTGGTGCACAGGAAGTCAATGCAATGCGATGCAATGCGAATAACGCGCATGCATCCAAGACCATTTTCCGCCACAGTTCACGCAGCCAGAACATGTGGCGAAGTGGCAGCGCATTGGCACATTTTTTTGTTCTCTCTCTCTCTCTCTATATATATATATATGTGTGTATAACATTTTTTGAAAACGAACAGCTTGCACACTGACGATCCCGCCTGCGCTATCTGCGAGAATCCTGTTGGAAGTTGCCGACAACATTTTGTTCGGACCAAAGCGCTGATAACGAGTGATGTTTTAATTGCATCGTTACATTTGACGTTTCAATTGCGCGTACGGTTTGATAATATTGAGATTCGTTGAGACGTCTGAGCTTTTCTGGCGCGCTTCTGCAGTAAAACATGTGTTTCGCATGTGATTTTACGAGGGAGCCTGGCACTAGGGAGCGGACACAACGTAACTTACTAGGTATCCTAATCATGTGGGGCGCAGAATTTGCAACAACGCGCCAGAAAAGCTCAGACGTCTCGGATATAAGCGATTTTCCCAAACCGTACGCGTAGTTGACACGTTCAACTTCTAGTTGTAATTTCAACGGGCGGCCTGTTATCTGATTTTTGGTCCGAACACATGTTGCCGCGCAACTTCCCGGCCCATTCTCGCAGATAGTACAGGCGGGATCGTCAGTAATTCTCTAGGTGTCTGCTCTTGGGGGCGCGGACACAGCGTAAGGGATCATGGCCCAGGGCGCGTGAATCCCGTGTCGTGAACCTTGCTTTGCTCGGGGGGAGGCGCCCGCCAGCCAAAGGAGGGGGGATGGCGAGGGGGGTGGACGGAGGAGATAGCACACCCAGCCCAGCGCACCTCCTTCGTTTTGGCTCCTGGTGGGGCGAGGAGGGGGGGGGGCAACCAGGCTGTGCTGTCTCCGAGGGCTCCCCTCGGCGGCCCCTCGGCGGCCCCCGGAGTTCCTCGGCGGCCTTCCACCGGCCCTCCAGCGGCCCCCGGCGGCCTTCGGTGGCCCTCGGCGACCTGGGCAGCGGCTCGTCGTCGTCGTCGGTGCAGAGAGTAGACAGCACGCCTCGCCACAGGGGGGGGACATTAAGAAAGCACATCCTGCTATCGCTCCTACTGCTGCTCATCGATGGGGGCATTCTGATCCCCCTCAGAACACCTCGAGCCGGCTTCGCCCTCTCGCCGCCTCGCCGCCGCAATGTCCTCTTCATGGGTCTGAGGCCGTTCAACACGGGTCTGTTGCACAACAGTGTGGCCAGCCAGGGGATGATACGCTTTAGAGGTAATTCGTATATTTCGCCATGTGGTTTCTCTCTTCTTCTTCTTCTTCTTCTTCTTCTCCTCCTCCTCTTCCCCCTCCTCCTCCTCCTCCTCCTCCTCCTCCTCCTCCTCCTCCTCCCTCCTCTTACCCTCGCTTGTGAAACAGCTGCCTTTTGTAGCGTGAGCTGTATGCACATACAGACAAAGTACTTGCAGTAGAGTTTCTGGCCGTATTTTGGCCCTTCGCACGGGCCCAGATTTTTCCGAGGCATTTGCGGTAAAACAGATGTCGTGGAGGATTGGTGACGTGACGTGCGCCGCGATGAGCGCTGAGCATGAGCTAGTGGTTAACACGCCCAGGGTTGGACCCTTCCAGCCTTTTCGAGACAGTAATTTGCACGCGCTTGTCAAGGAATGGTTAGCACAGGCGGGTAGCACAGGCGGGGCTGGGATCCTTCCTGCAACGCCCGACAAGGCGAGATTTCAAGCCTGAAGTCCGGCGCGGGGTTAGTTAGCACCGCGTGCTGGCTGTGCTGACTACTCTTTAAGCAAATCGTGCTAACTGTTCGTTCCCGAGTAGATTCAAGAGGAGCAGTTCGTATTCGAGATGCGTCGCCACTTCGCCTCATTGCACGCAAGCGTGGGCTGAAGCCTGGGCTGCAGGAGCGGCGGGAACTCAAAGTCCGGGCCGTGCGCCCGGGGAGGCCTCCGGAGGCCTCCCGCCGACGGAGGGCCTGCCTCCGCACCCCTCCCCCTCTCCCCCATTGCCCTCCTCTGGCTCCCCTTCACCAACACCCCGTCCAGGTCCACCTCCCCCCCGTCGCCCCTTCTCCATTCGAGCACGGCGAAGTGCCACTCCCCACGCTCGGCGGCGGCGGCGCTCCTTCTCCGCCACGCCCCCCCCGGCGCGTCCAGGCTCCGCGCAGCCCCCGTCCGTCGGAGTGGCTGTCCTCCAGCCCCGCGCATGAGGCCGGCCTCGTCCCCTCCTCCCTCCCTCTGGAGGAGGGCCTCGTCGAGGAGAGGTAGGCGGTGGGTGCCTCCTGCCTTGTTCCTGGTTGTTGTTTGTTCGTGTCTCTGTGTTCTCTCGATCTTGCAAAGTGGATGGGAGTTCAGCATGCCGCTCACACCTCGGTCACACGACGGCCCTCCCTTTCCAGGCGCCCCCTCCCCCCTCCCTCCTTTTTCATTTGCCTCTCTCCCCTTTCCCTCTTCTCCCCTCCGGCGGAGGGCGGGGGAGCGAGAGGAGGGGAGAGGGTGTGCGTGGGAGGAGGAGGATGAGGAGGAGGAAAAAGTAGAGGAGGAGGAGGTGGGGGAGGAGGACGATAATGTCCTCCTCCTCCTCCTCCTTCTCCTCCTCCTCCTCCTCCTTCTCCTTCCCCTCCTCTTCCTCCTCTTCCTCCTTCTCCTCCTCCTCCTCCTCCCTGAAGGCGGCTCCCCAGCGAGGCCCCGCGCAGCCGTCTTGCCCCCGCGGCGGGCGGGACGCGCGGATGGGCCCGCGCACGGGGGCCCCCAGGCGCCGAGGGCGCCGCGAGCGGCTCCGCGTGCGGCTCCGCGTGCGGCCTGCGCCCAGCGCTGCGCCGCCCGAGCCGCCAGAGGAGGACGCGTGCACGGCACCGAGTTCGACTGCAGCGACTCGGTCGGCGCGCGCTGCACGGCGGAGGGAGCGCCTGCGGCAGACGGCGGCGCGGCGGGCGCAGCAGCAGGCCGCAGAGGTCATGCGCCTGCTGGACCCAGCCGCGCCTCCGCTGGCGGGCCCCCCCCGGACTGGCCGCCGCCTTCGGAGAGGGACTAGCGGCAGGCTGGAAGCTGGCAGTGGGAGCGAAGGAAGAGCAGTGGCAGCTGGGCTACTGCGGAGTCGCGCTGAGCAGCGGCAGCAGCAGGCGAAGGACGAGCCCAACGCCGTCAGCTACAACGCGGGGGCGACGGGCGGCCGCCACGAGCGGAAGCGAGAGGAAGGCGAAGGACGAACCCGACGTCATCCGCTACGGTGCTCAGAACAGCGCGAGAAGTGGGAGGCGAGGGTCGAGCCCGACGCCGTCTGCTACAGCGCTGGGATCAGGGCATGCGGGAAGAAGGCGGAGGCGAAGCTGGAGCCCAGTATCCCTTGCACTTCCCCCCCATCGGCGAACCGCGTTGCCACGGCTGGATCCGAGTTCACCCGTGAGTGTGTTGGCGTCAGCTCAGCGACGTGGGCCGCCAGAAAGACCATCGCCGACAAGTGGGTTGGTCCAGGATGCGAGAAGCGGAAGGCGAAGGTAGAGCCCGATGCCGCCAATTACCGTGCGGGTACCATAGCGGAGATAGCGATTATAAGCATCGTGCCAGAGCGCGAGGAGTGCGAGGTGAAGCTGGAACCTGACATCCTTACTCACGATGCTGGGAACCACACGGGCGATCAGCGGGAGGCGAGGTGCAAGCCCGACGCGATCAGCAACGCTACGGAGGCCAGCATGTGTGAGAAGGGGACGGCGAAGCAGGAGCACGACACCCTCAAGAGGCACAGAGCTGGGGGCAGCGCGTGCCAGGAGAGAGAGAGAGAGAGAGAGAGAGAGAGAGAGAGAGAGAGAGAGAGAGAGAGAGAGAGAGAGAGAGAGAGAGAGAGAGAGAGAGAGAGAAAGAGAGAGAGAGAGAGAGAGAGAGAGAGCAAGGCGCAGCATGCGAAACGAAAGAGGCGAAGTTTGAGCCAACTATCTACCCTAGCAACTCTAGGTGCGGACCGAGCGGGAAGCCTGAGTCTGAGGCGAGACACGAGCGGTGGTTGGAGAGAAAATTCGGGCGCAGAAAGAGAACTCAAGCGCACACGGTAATTACCGACGCTTGACGATTGGCTGTTCGGACCGAGTGGATGAGAGAGTGAGAGAATTGTGAGAAGAGGGTGACGCAGAAGCTGGGAACGGCTGCGGCGTGCGAGAATGTGAGAAGTGCAGAGGCTGCGAGGAAGACCTGCTCCGCCTTGGGGGGGGGGGGGCAGCCCGTCAGCAGCGCTCCCTGCGCCTCCGCCACGCGCAGGGAGAGAGGACGGTCCCCAGGGACGCGGCCCTCCGAGCGGTGACCGCGCGACGCGCGGAGCGTCGGGCGCGGCCGCCGCGCGACAGCCAGCGGGGCTGCGGGGTAAAGCTTCGGAAAGCTCCTCCTCGTCCCTGAATCCCTCCCTCCCTCCTTCCCTCCCTCCCTCCTTCCCTCCTTCCCTTCTTCCCTCCCTCCCTCCTCCTCCTCCTCCTCCTCCTCCTCCTTCTCCTGCTCCTCCTCTTCCTTCTCCTCCTCCTCCTTCTCCTCCTTCTCCTCCTCCTCCTCCCTGAATCCCTCCCTTCCCCCCTCCCTCCCTCCCTCCTTCCCTTCCTCCGTTCTTCCCTCCTCCTCCTCCTCCTCCTTTTCCTCTCAACTCCTGCCTCCCTCCTCCCTCCTCCTCCTCGTCCTCCTGCTCCTCCGTTCTCGTCCTCCCTCCTCCGCCCCCTCCGAGTGCCTAGGTCGGGTCGAGCCAGTCGGGCTCGAACCCCATGCGAGCACAACTGTAGCCCCCGCTCCGCTGTCTCCTCCCCGTGTCTGGACTGGGCCAGGACGCTTCGACGCTGAGGCGTTGGCGGCCCAGCCGCTCGGCTGCGGAGCGACAGGCGCAGCGCCGGCGGGCCAGGGGCCGCGCGGTTGGGGACGATGCAGGCGCAGGCAGCGGACGGAGCGGTCGACGCGGTGGGCGGATGTCGGGAAGCTCGTCGCCACGGGGTCGCCGAGCCAGAGTTCGCAGAATCCGCAGTTTCGCCGTGTTGTCGATGCAGGAGTTCCTCGACACAGCCCTCCAGTTCAGCGGGGCCGAGGCGCAATCGCATTTCCAGAGGATGTGCTTGCATGCCTAAACGAGGTGGCGGTTCAGCATGGACAGTCACCCGAGCCTGTTCTAAGTCTCCCATCCGAGTCAAGCAACGAGTTCCCGCATCAGTTCGCCTCGAAGTGCCTTGTACGTTTAGCCTGGTATGTTGCTTGGGCCACTGGCAAGCGTTTCACTTCGGGGCTCGTTTTTTATGTCATGGCTTCCTTCACGGCGAATGGCTGGCAAACTGAGATTGTGTCCGTTTCCGCGTGTTGGTGTGACTTGGTGTGTCTTGTCATGTGTATTCAAAATTACCACCTAGGGCGTTGTGATTCCGCTCAAATTCTTAACGCCTCGCGCATCCCCGCCAGCCCACCCAGACACGGTGCCCAGCAGAACTGCCCTGAACGGGGGAGTGGGGGCATCATCTGGAAACATCGGGGTCTGCGTGGGCCAGCGGCCCCTTGGATGTTTCCTTGGGCCTCTTGGGCCAACCTCATGTGCCGCCCTCCTCCTCCTCCTCCTCCTCCTCCTCCTATTTCTCCTCCTCCTCTTTCACTTGACGCTGTCTGACATCATGAGCATGACTCCATGACAACGTCGTTGTCACGTAGTCATGCTCATGCTCAAGCTCCTCCTCCCCTTCCTCCTCGTCGTCCTCCTCCTCCCCCTCCTCCCCCTCCTCCTCCGCCTCCTCCTCCTCCTCTCCTCCTCTTCCTCCTCATCCTCATCCTCCTCCTTCTCCGCCTCTTCCTCCTTATCTTCCTCCTCGTCCTCGTCCTCCTCCTCATCATCCTCCTCCTCCTCCTCATCCTCATCCTCATCCTCATCCTCATCCTCCTCCTTCTCCGCCTGCTGGCTCAAGTCCTGGCCTCTGGGGGCCACAGGACACCAGCATTGCCATCCAGGGCAGGCCCTGGGTGCTGGGGCTCGAGCAGGCCCCCCGTGGCCTTTTCGGCATCACGACAGCCCCATCTGCTTTCGCGACCTTGTGCGCGCCAGGGAGGCGCAGGGATCACAAGAAGCGATGGCCAAGCAGCAGAAGTACATCATCTGCAGCCGCCGCGGCTGCAAGGGCTGGGCTTGGTGCGCTACTGGGGCTAGGCATTGTACTCAATGCGGTGCCCGTTTCAAGCAGCAGCAGAGTGACAACGCTGGAGGCGCCCGTGGCAGTGCCGCCAGCATCCTCGGCGCCGCGAGCGGGGCAGGCCGTGAATCAGCTCCGCCTCCAGCACCACTTCCGGAGAAGCCAGGCCGCTGGCGTGGACGAGACCGCTCCCGTGGGCCCAGTCATCCACCAGGCCTCCGCCGACCAGGTACCGTTGCCTACTCCGACGGCGACGACTCTCAGCCACAAGCAGAAGATCCAGTGGCCCTGGCCCAGGCCCAGGTCACGTTCTGGAAGAAGTGGAAGCCCAACGGCGATGAGCATATCGCGGCGCTGGGCAAACTCAAGCAGGCCAAGGCCGACATCCTGGCATCCAAGTCGTTGGACCAACAAGCTCAATCACTCGCAGATCAGCTGGAGACCCAGCGCCAGAAGTACATCACACAGACGTCGGACCTCAAGCAGCTCATGGAGGTCATCCTGGACGCCTGCGAACGCCACGGCAAGCTCGTGCAGGAGTCCAAGGCCACGCAGCAAGAGATCCAGTCGCTGGAGAGCCAGCACAACATGGCCAAGCAGGCCGCCATGCAGGCGGCCACCAAGGATGAGGACCTCTTGGAGACGCTGCAAGGGGTCCTTGCGGCACGGATGCCGCCAGGCAGCAGGGCGCCGCCAGACCTCTGCTCGAAGGTGGTGGAGCTCGCCCAATACTTCGACGACCTCACGTCGCAGCACGAGAAGTCGCAGGTGCCTGCGCCTCGCCAGTGGGCGGATCATGACTTCCCGCCCGTCGGCCAGAAGCCCGAGGACGAGATGGAGGTGTCAGAGGCTGTGGCACCCAGCGGCGCTGCGCCGCCAGCACCGCCTACTGCCGTGCAAGTGCCGTGCCCCACCGACGAGGAGCTCGACGGTGCGACCCCGATGGACCAGACACAGTCCTTGGTGCGCGCGGCGTCCGCCCTCCAGGCCGTCGCCAACGGCGTGGCCGAGATCCAGGGCGCGCAGGGCCCCGAGGCCAAGAAGGCGCGGGCTGCGGCGATGGCCGCGGAGGCAGCCGCTGGAGCCACGGGGGCCACGGACACCAAGTCGTCTTCCTGACAACCTCTACACGTTCGCGACGATCAACGGATCGTGCTGGGGAGCAGTGAAAGCCTTTGTAGAGTCTCCCACTGCTAATAATCTCACTTTTATCTGTGCCCAGGAGTGCAGGCTTGATGCTGGGGACGGCATCACGCGTCAGATACAATGGTGCTTCGCACGCGGCTGGCTTGCTCATATATCGCCAGCTGTCCGCAACCCCTCGGGTGAACTTGTCTCGGGGGTGGCGGTTTTAGTTCGGGACGGATTGGACTTGGGGGTCCAGCCGCTCTCTTTTCCTCCAGGGACGGATCTCTCCAGACTTGCTGGAGTGGTCATCGAAGCGCCAGGGGTCCCAACGTTCGGTTTGGTGAGCGCTTATTTTCAGGCCTCTGCGGGCCTCAATGAGACCAATCTGAACCTGCTGGCCACTCTTGGCCAGACGCAAGATCTTGTAGGCAGGCCCCTCCTGGTTGCTGGCGATTTCAACTTGCAGCCCGAGAGGCTTCAGAAGGGCACGGATTTCCTCACCCGTGCCACGATGGCGGTGGCGGCGCCGAAAGCGGCCACCTATTATACTAAGAAGACGAAGTCGACCCTAGACTTCTTTATCCACAGCCAGGCCCTAGGTCCCTGGCTGCGCCCCCCTCACACCTTGTCCTCCTATCCTCTTTCTCCCCACCGTCCTGTGCTCATGTCACTGCAAGTGCAGGACAATTTCCAGATCCCGACGCTCCTCAGGCCACAGAAGCTCCCCACTAGGGTGCCCATCGGTCCTCAGCTCCCGTCGGTAAGTTGGCATCAGACTGCTGCTGCGATAGATTATGCTGTCCAATTGCTCGGAGATGCTTCGCAGCCGCTCTCCGACCAGCAGCGCTCCACCATCCTGGACCACGTGTATTTCACCCTCGTCCAGGACCTCGAACACACACTAAGTGTGAAAACAGACACCCCCCTCAAGCCCAGTAAAACCCCTAGGGCCCACCCCCCCCAGATCCACATGGTCTCGGCGAGTGCCGAGTGCACCCAGGGGCGTAAGTGCTGGACGGCCTATTCCAGGCCCCTTCGGTGGCTCCAAAATCGGCTGCAGGACTTTCGTCGCAGCATCCAGGATAATGACCTCCAGGAATTTCGGGACACTCTGGACAGTCTAGAAGACAGCCCAGAGCTTTTCAGTACCTCTTCTGCCCTTGCCCAAGGGCTGCAGGAAGTTCGTATCGCCACAGGACTCTTGCATGAGGATTTCCAAGTGCAGAAGCTCAACGCAGAGTTGGGCATAACAATTCTAGACGAGCTGCTCGAGCAAGTCGGCAAGATCATAGATTCTGAACTTGCCGCCGAGCACAGGAAGGACGGCCAGGAATGGAGGGATTGGGTTCAATCGTCTATGAAGGGAGGAGTGGGATGGGCTCACAGGTGGACGAAGAAGTTGGAAGCTTGGAGGCCTGTCTCAGTTGTTCACTGCCAGCGTTTCTCAGGACGTCCGCAGCACCTCCTCCAGGTTGAGGCCGACAGACTTGCTAAGATCTGGGATGTGCACCCCGAAGAGCCCCCCCAGTGTGTCCCCCCGACGGACGACAGAGTTGCCCTGGGACCTATCACCCCCGTGCGCCTCCGCAAGGTTTCTCGCAGTTTTCCTCACAGTACGGCCTCAACGTGGGACGGAGTGCACCCGCGTCACTTCGCCATGTTAGACGACGAGCAAGTCGGGCTCGTCTGCCAGCTGATTGAGCTTATAGAGCAGGTAGGGCACATGCCATCGCAGCTTCGGGGAGCTATATCTACACTCATACTCAAAGTCAAACAGCAAGATGATATACATGCTCAGCCAGCCTTTCGCTCCATTGGCATGCTCCCTGCTCTGTATCGAGTGTGGGCCCGTCTTAGGAGGTCTGCTGCCCGCGAGTGGGAATATCACCACAGGCGGCCATACATTGCCCATCAAGCTGGACACTCTATTGTTGAGTTGGTCTACGCTCAGTCTCTTGAATGTGAATTGCATGCGTGCAGTGAGGATCCCCAACACTCTGCCCAAGTGCTCTGGGATCTGTCTAACTATTATGAACATGTGGATCGTGAGTGCCTTGCCAAGAGAGCTGCTGCTTCTGGATTTCCATGTTGCTTGCTCCGTATTATACTATCTCAGTATGGTAGCTCACGATTTGTTGCTATGCAAGATGTGTGTGTTAGCGTTGGAAAAGCATGGAGGGGACTCATAGCTGGGTGCGGTTGGGCTACGTATCTGGTTCAGATGTATGTTTTAGCTCCCCTCGACCAGTGGACCAGCACACACTGTTACATCCGTCTTGCCATGTTTATCGATGATTTTCTGCTGCAGTGTCATGGCAAGAGCTATGACCTAGTGATCAGCCAGATGAATGTGGCTGCTCGATCTTTAGCCAGTTGCATCCAGCACGAGTTTAAGTGCCAGATCGCCACTAAGAAGAGCCAGGTGCTCGCCTCCAGCCAAGACCTCCCAAACAAGCTTCGGAAGACCCTTGGGACGCTCGCGGGGCCCTCCACGGACAATTCAGGACCCAACCTCGGCATTGAAAGCGGAGCTGGAAGACCCCAGAGGAGATGGAGGAGGGGTAGGAAGCACTTTTTTATTTATTTTTTCTTTTTTTGTTTTTGTTTTTTTATATTTTTTTTTTTTTTTTTTTGTATTTTTTTTTTTTTTCTTGTTTTTTTTTTTTTTATTTTGTTTTGTTTTTTTATTTTTTTTTTTTTTTTTTTTTTTTTTTTTTTTTTTTTGTTTGCTTTTTTTTGTTTTTTTTCATTTTTTTTTTATGGCTTTGATTTTTTTTTTTTTTTTTTTTTGTTCTTTTTTTTTTTTTTTTTTTTGTTTTTTTTTTTTTTTTTTTTTTATTTTTTTATTTTTTTTTTTTTTTTTTCTTTTATTCTTTTTTTATTTTTTTTTTTTTTTTTTTTTTTTGGAGCGCATCGTCAGGATTCAGAAAAGGATGGCCCGTATCAGGATGATAAAGCACGCTGGAGGAAATGGAAAGAAGTTGTATAATACTGGTCTCTTTGCGGCCACCTCGTTTGGAGTTGAGGTCACGGGCATCAACAACACGATGCTCGCGCAAGCCCAGACTCAGTAT
>CAUYUJ010002030.1:72500-77500 GCA_963575745.1 Prorocentrum cordatum
CGCCGCCGGCTGGCCGGCAGGCAGGGGCAGCCGCCCGCTGAGGCCGAAGGCGGCGCTCGCGCGCTAAGTGCAGGCTCGATGGAGGGAGGCGAGTAGAAGAAGGAGGAGGAGGGAGAGAAGGGGGAGGAGGAGGAGGAGGAGGAGGAGGAGGAGGAGGAGGAGGAGGAGGATGAGGAGGACGAGGAGGACGAGGAGGACGAGGAGGACGAGGAGGACGAGGACGACGAGGACGACGACGAGGACGACGACGAGGACGAGGAGGACGACTCGTCGTCGTTACCGTCGTCGTCGTCGTCCTCCTCCTCCTCGTCGTCGTACTCGTCGTCGCGTGCACGCGGCCACGTGGGCGTGCCCCGGTCGCGGCCGCAGGGCGCCAGGGCCCCCGAGGGCCGCGGATCCCACTTCCCATGGTCTACCGCTCTGCGGGCTCGGACGGGAACGTCCCCGACGCGGGGGAGGTCCCTCTGGGCCAGGGGAGCCAGGGGACACCGTTGCAGAGGAACGATCCCCCAGCTGGATCCGGGAATTCTGCGCGACTCTGCCCGCCACGACTTTGCTGCCACCTCCAGCACCGATCTCACCACCAGAACGGGGGCCAGGACACGCGGTCGGCGCGACGTGAGAATCCTGGACGCAGGAAGCACGAGAGAACACAACTCGCATCTGAACTTTGAGCCAGCCTTCGTAAAATTGTTGTGCGAGTGAGAGAGAGAGAGAGAGAGAGAGAGAAAGAGAGAGAGAGAGAGAGAGAGAGAGAGAGAGAGAAAGAGAGAGAAAGAGAAAGAGAGAGAGAGAGAGAGAGAGCGCGCGCGCGAGGGCGGTGGGCGGAGGCTGTCTGTCCTTAGATAGCCGCTCCCCTCCCCGGGGGTCGGCACTCACTGCGAGCTCCAAGGCACGCCGCGTGCGTGCTCTGGCAAGCACACCCGTAGCATGCCAATCGGTCAGTACCGACAGATCCGACACGACACCCAGCCGCCCTCCTCACCAGCCGCCGTTCCCGCTCCCCTCATCAGCCAAGGCGCTGCCGCCCTGATTCAAGCAGGGGTCCAACTCATGATCTTGTGAACCTGCGTGGCGTGAGGTGGCCAAGCTTTGGTTCTGACCTCTTCCTCCTCTCCTCCTCCTCCTCCTCCTCCTCCTCCTCCTCCTCCTCCTCCTCCTCCTCCCTCCCTCCCTCCCTCCCTTCCCCCCCTCCCCTCCCTCCCTCCCTCCCTCCCTCCTCTCCCCTGCCTCCCTCTCCCTCCCTCCCCCTCCCCCTCCTCCATCCTCCCTCTCCCTCCTCCCTCCTCCCTCCTCTCTTCTTGGCCGGCAGAGACACGAGGGGAGAAGGGAGCCCGGGGGCTCGGCGTCAGATGGGCTCCACTCAATCTGGGTGCCGCCACGTGGATCCAGCTCCACGGGTCCTGATATCCGAACCTTGCCGCGACGGGGCCGAGGAGGAGAGGAAGGAGGAGGAGGAGGAGGAGGAGGAGAGGACGGAGGAGGAGGAGGAGGTGAGAGAGGAGGAGGCATTCTCCTTATCCTTCTGTTCCAGCCCCCGCTCCCCCCTCCTAACCTTCTTCCCACCTCCACCCACCCTTGTCGCGACTGGGCCCGAGGAGGAGGAGGAGGAGGAGGAGGAGGAGGAGGAGGAGGAGGAGGAGGAGGAGGAGGCGGGTTTCGCGCAGCGTCTCTAAAGCGGTAGCGGACGCAGAGAGCTCGGCTCGTGGGGCAGCTCGCCGTCGTCCAGCGAGCGCTGAGCGGGCCCCAGCTGCCAGGGCCCTGTGCCCCCGCTGCGGCGTCACCCCACCACACCACGGTCCCGCTTGTGATTGAGACACCTCCCCCCGAGAAGCTGGCCCAGCGTTTCTTGACCAACTTGCTGGAAAGCTGGCTCAGTTTCTTGAGGGGATTGGTAGCCTTGGATCCTAGGAATGCGTAGTGCACGTTCCTGGCTCCAAAAGTTGGCCCAGCGTTTCCTTAGGAAACTTCTGAAAAGCTGGCCCAGCTTTCTTAATATAT
This sequence comes from Prorocentrum cordatum, assembly GCA_963575745.1. Classification (NCBI taxonomy): domain Eukaryota; class Dinophyceae; order Prorocentrales; family Prorocentraceae; genus Prorocentrum; species Prorocentrum cordatum. The sequence goes on from CAUYUJ010002030.1 coordinate 74,502, forward strand.
AGTTTTCGGGGTCATACTTTTTGACTGTGATACTACGTGTGCGTCGCCCCCCCACGGCGGCGACGCGCGCGCCGAGAAATCTTTTAATCCATACGTCATGGCGGGCGCTTCCTGGCCACACCGCTCGGGAAACGACACGCTACAAGATGGGTGTACGACATGTTCGGGTATATCAACTATGTTCGGGCCGGGTGGGTATGTCTCTGTGCGTCGCATTGCTCGTTCAAACGGAGTGCGAACAACGCAGGATCCACACCTGCGACGCTGAGGGTCGACACCTGAGACCCGTCAGAGCCGTCCTCCAAAAGAGCAATCCTCCCATAACTCGGGTGCGGCTCGAGGGAATCGAACGAAGTGGGGCCATGCAGGAACACGCGGATGAGCAGGATGGAGAAGGGAGGAGGAGGGAGGAGGAGGGAGGAGGAGGACGAGGAGACGGAGGGGGAGGAGGAGTCGGATGAGGAGTGGGGGAGGACCTGTGGAAACCTAGCAGGCGTCAGCGATATTGCAACATACACTCCCTCCAAGTTGCCTTTCCACAGGTCCCTGCACTAATTTAGCACCATTACGGGAAACGCCACATTGGGCGACAAGCGTCTGAAAACCTTCAAATGTGTCAAAGGTCAATTCACGGGACAGTGCATGATCCCTGGGACTTCAACCATACGAACGCTTGAAACAGTTGCCAACTTTCGAAACGAATGCAAGCTGCGCTAAGACGAGAGCCACATGTTTATCACGACCCGAACGTAATTCTGGAAGCTGGTGCAAACTGGTGAAACGAATGCGCGCGGCGCCAAGGCGAGAGCCACGTGTTGAACACGACCCGCCCTCTATCCGTGCAAGTGTTCCAAACTTTCTAAGAAGAATGCGCGCGGCGCGAAGGCGAGCGCCACATATTGAACACGACCCGCCCACGATCCTGGAAGCAGGTGTAAGCTCTGGACACGAATGAGCGCGTCGCTAAGGCGTGAGCCACATGTTGAACACGACCTGCCCTCGATCCTTGAAGCTGATGCAAATGTTTGAAACGAATGTGCGCGGCGCCAAGGCGAGAGCCAGCTGTGAAAACCACAGCGCCCTCCATCCGCGAAGTTGCTGCACACGGTTAAGACGAGTGCGCGCGGCGCTAAGGCGAGAGCCACATGTTGAACACGGCCCGCCTTCGATCCTTGAAGCTGGTGCAAACTTGTGAAACGAATGCTCGCGGCGCTAATGCGAGATCCACGTGTTGAACACGACCCGCCCTCGATCCTTGAAGCCGATGCAAACTTTTGAAGCGAATGCGCGCGGCGCTAGGGCGAGAGCCACATGTTGAAAACGACCCGCCCTGGATCCCTGAACGTGTTGCAAACTTTCTAAAACGAATGTGCGGTGCGCCACGGCGTTAGCCACGTGTTGAAACGCCGCTCCTTCCAACTGTGACCATGTTGCGAACTTTCAAAATGAATGTGCGCGGCGCTAAGGCGAGAGCGGCACGTTGAAAACCACCCGCCCTCCATTTTTGAAGCTGTTCCACATATTTCGAGCTCCAGGAGCATGCGTGGTGGGGACGTCTCAGGCGAAACGCCCTACCCTCCCTACCAGCATGTCAGGAGGTACGACAGAGACTTTATTTATAAGGGGCAGGGATGGAGGAGCAGGCGGAGGAGGGGGAGGAAGAGCAGGAGGAGGAGGAGGAGGACGAGTAGCATGATGACGAGTCTGATGATGCTGATAATGATGCTGCTGATGAGGATGATGATGATAATGATGATGATGATGGTGATGATGATGATGATGATCATGATGACGATGATAGTGGTGATGATGCTGCTGATGATGATGATGCTGATGACGATGATGATGCTGATGACGAGGACGATGCTGATGATGATGATGCTGATGAGGATGTTGTTGTTGTTGAACTCTCATTTCTGGAGAATAATTATTGTTGATCTCCCCGCCCGGTGCACATTGTTTTTTTCGATTGAAGTGCCCCTCCCGGGGCCCGCACCCTGTTTTTTAGAAGGGGAAGTCTTGAGCTCAAACTGTGTTGTTGACCCCCGGTTTACAACAACAACGGCTCCCGCCTGATACGTCCTCACAATTTATTTTAGAATCGCGCTCTCGCTTGGGATTTCCTGGAAATTTGCCAGCGAATCGCGGTTCCCGCTTGATATTTCTTGACGATTTATTGCAGAATCGCGTTCTCGCTTTGGACTTCCTCGCAACTTACCACCGAACCGCTTCGCTTGATATTTCCTAACAATTTATTCAGATGCTGGTCCTCGACACTCAGGAATCGCGCTTCCACTACATATTGCCTGGCGGTTCAAGCAGGACTCACGCTTCAACGACCCGCCCGCTCGACCTGCCCGTCGGGGCCTGCCCGCCCGACCAGCCCGTTAATGACTGCAGTCGCCGCTCGCTGCCCTTCGCCCGCCTTCGATGCCCCTCGCTGCCCGTACTGGTTCCGCGGTCGCCTTCGCTCGCTGCCCTTCGTGGCCCCGTTGCTGCCCTGAGTGGCTCCGTCGCTGCCCTTTGTGGCCCCGCATTATATGCCCTTCATGGCCCCCGCTCGCACGCGCCCGTCGTGGCCCCATACGCATGCCCTTCGTAGCCCCGCTGTCGCCCTTCGTGGCTCCCTCGCAACCCTTCGTAGCTCTTTTGTTGCCCTTAGTGGCCCCGCTGTCGCCCTTTTGTGGCCTCGCCGTATACGAATGCCCTTCGTGGCCCCCGCTCAGTCTCGCCCGTCGTGGCCCCATACGCATGCCCTTCATGGCCCCGCTGTCGCCGTTTGGGGCCCCTTCGCTGCCCTTCGTGGCCCCGGTGCTGCCCTCAGCGGCCCCGTCGCTGCCCTCTGTGGCCTCGGATGTTATGCCCTTCGTGGCCCACGCTGGCTTTTATCACGATTTACTTAGGAATCGCGCTATCGCTCGAGACTTCCTCGTGATTCATGCAGGGCCCACGCTTCAGCAACCCGCCTGCTCTACCTTGTCGCCTGGGCCCGCCTTCCC
>CAUYUJ010002030.1:82500-94403 GCA_963575745.1 Prorocentrum cordatum
CGCGGGGTGGGGGGGGGGTCGTGGGGCGGGTTAGGTGGCCTTCCTTCTTGCTGCTCCTCCGCTCTTCTCCTTCTCCTCCTCCTTCTACTCCTCCTCCTCCCCCTCCTGAACTCGCCTTTCGGCCAAGCTCCACCTCCTCCTCCACTTTCTCCTTCTCTTCCTTCTCCTCCTCCTCCTCCCCCCTCCCTCTCCGTCTCTCCTTCCCCCCCCTCTCCTTCTTCCCCTCCCCTCCTTCTCCTCCTCATCCTCCTCCTCCTCCTCCTCCTCCTCCTCCTCGTCCTCCTCCTCCTCCTCTTCATCATCATCTCCCTCCTCCTTCTCTTTCCCACCTCCCTCCTCTGTCCCTCCCCCGTTTACGTTGGTCCCGCTTGCTGGAGGCCTCCACGACCGCATGCCCGAGGCAGGCAGGCACGCGTTAGGCCGACGTCATCGCCGCCGCCGTCGTTCTGGAGGCCGTTGGGCCTCTCTGGGGCGGCTCTCGTTGCCACGGCCGTGCGCGGCTCGCAGGCCTGGCGAGGGCGGCCCCCCGAGGCCAAAAAACAGAACAAATGACACAAACATCTTCCTCCTCCTCCTCCTCCTCCTCCTCCTCCTCCTACTCTTCCTCCTCCTCCTCCTCCTCCGTAGCCATTTTGGCTCAAGATGCTTTGTTCCACAGGGGAACACGTGGATACCGCTAGTCCGCGGCCAGTGCCAGGGCGTCTCTGCCCGACAGTTCTCATTCAACCTGTGAGCTCCTGGAGGAGCGAGTCGACCCACTTCCAGACGGTAGCAGGCACCACGTGTGTACGATGGCGCCACAATCCAAGAAGTGGGCTTGGTCAATCTGCAAGAGCTGCAACAACTGGGCGTACGACTGGAAGATCAAGCGCAATGGGGGCTGCTGCGCCAAGTGCGACTCGTTCGTCACTCTCTGGGTGGACACAACCTCGGCGTCGCGCAAGCCACCATGGGGAGACCAACCCACCAAGGGCACCTACGCGGAAGTGGTGTGCAGGCAGCTGGCCCACGCCGTCTCCAAGCTGGGGCCCGACCAGAGCATGCAGGAGCAGCTGGAGCACCTGCAGACCACCATCTCCCAGAAGTGCGCCCCGCCCAAGAAGGAGTTACCCAAGTCTGCGGCTCTCAAGCAGGCAATCGGCAAGGTCAACTCCGCCAAGGCTAAGCTCGATGACGTCACCAAGCGTCACCTGGACGCTGAGAAGGCGCTCGCCAAGCTCGCTGAGCAGGTGGCGCAGGCAGCGGCGGAGGTCTACGAGGCACAGCAGGAGCACTCGAAGGCGCTGGAAGAATACAACATGCACTCAGTGGCGGAGGGCACGGCGGCCAAGCCCGAGCAGTCGGGCTTCCAGGTGGACGAGAGCCTCTTCGCCGATGAGGAGGACCTGGAGCAGACTCAGAAGGATCAGCTTGCAAAGTTCAGGGAGGGCGCGAAGTCCTTGCAGGAGTTGCTGGAGCGCGCCAAGACGCAGCAGGAGGCCCTGCTCACCATGGTCGAGAGCGCGAAGAAGATCAAGGCTGATCATGCGGCAAAGAAGCGCAGGATCAACGAAGCCGGGCAAGCACACGCACATGTTCCACCACCCGCTCAAGACGCCAAGCCTGGGACACCACCACAGCAACAACAAGCCAGCGATCCATAATCAGAAAAGCGTAAGGCAGAGGCGATCGCCAAGCTCATCGAGGAGAACAGGGAGCGAGCCAGGGCGGCATCTCAGAGGGCGACCACCACTTCACCTACGGCTGGTACGGCAGCTGCGGGCGGCGCTACGGGCTTTTCTTCTGGTCGGGCTGGTATTTAGCCCGCCATGGCAGCCGCCTGCAGCGCTGGACAGGCCTCCAGCACCGCCGTCCCCCGAGTGGTCAGCCTTCCCTGGTCTCCCTGGGACGTCGCCCCCCTGTCTTGGGGATCGAACCTCCTCGTCCGCGCCAGATGTGGACGCAGCTTGTCAAAACTGGCGGCGCAGCCAGTGTGAGAGAGCTCGCAATCAGACCTGTGAGACAGCCAAGCCAGCGAAGGTCACCAGTATATTCTTCAGCAATATCACACAATGGGGCGAGAAACCTCAGACGTTCCTCAACGAGAGCCAGGAACTTGCTCAGATATTCGCCTTCACGGAGTCCCACGTGCCGCAGTCAGGCATCACGAAGCTGAAGAAAGACCTAAGCAAAGACGGATGGAAATCAGCAGTCACGGCAGCTACCCCGACGCGACGCTCGAAGGAGGGCAACAGCGGAGGCGAGCTGCTCATCGCCAAGGCGCACTTGGCAACCACTACGTTCGACGTGATGAGGGAGAACCCCAAGGCCCGAGGAGGACAGGACCCATTCAGAGGGTTCACGGCCATGACCATCCACATCAGCGGAGGCAACGTCGTTCTCCTCTCTCTCTCTCTACCTGCTTCCCAAGGAGGGCATGCAGGGCAGCAACTTTGAAAATATTAAGGCACTCTCGACGGTCATCGGGGGCATCGCAGATCCTTGGATTATCATGGCAGATTGGAATATGCCCCCGACCCTGGTCGAGAAGTCAGGCCTCCCCACGCGCCTGGGAGGCAAGGTGATCGTTCCGAAGATCCAGATCACCTGCGACAAGGGCAAGGGCAGTCTCATAGATTTCGCCATGGCACGAGAAGATATAGCAGAAGGCATCACCATCGACGGACAAGCGAGAGTACCTTGGAGGACACACACGGGGCTCTTGCTCAACTTACCAGGGCGCTCGGAGGCTTGGTGGCACAGGCATTTGGATCTCCCCAAGCCGTTGCCTCTGGTGCTCCCATCGAAGAAGGCCCCCGACCCAGAGAGCAAGCGCAGCAAGAAGAAGCAGGCAGCACATCAGAAGAGACTGGCAGAACTCCCCGAGGACTTGCGCGAGGAGTTCAACTGGCTCGAGCCCCCACAGACCAACGTGGTGCAGCAGACGGTGCAGTACGCGATAGACGAGGGCCAGTGGGAGCAGGCCAGTCGCACCGCCATCGGGCCAGCGTTGACCAAGCAGATGCACGAGTTGGAGGCCAACCTTCTCATTCGAAGTGAGCATCATAAGCTGATGGAGCAGGCGAGCACAGGCGAGTACGCGGTCTGGGTCACCACTCTGGAGGAGGCGATCATCGGAGTAGACATGATGGACGCCGATCAGGCTGATGCGCACCGAGGTAGAGGAGGTGGGTTCGCAATCAGATGGCAAAGATCGAAAGCCACACCAGGCCGCGCGCATATGAAGTATGAAGCAGCAGAGTTGTGGTCGATAATGGGAGTCTTGATTACCAGATATGAGTCACCAAGATCCAACGGCACGGACAACAAGCAACAGAGGAAGTGCGAGAGGGAGTTGTCCACGACCTACCAGCAGCTCAGAAGGATGGGTCTGGATCAGATCTTTGGAAAAAAATGATCATAATGAAGCCGATGAGCGCATGTCACGGGCGCAGGAGGTTAAGTCACACACGCTGGAGGAGCTTGAGAGGTTGAAGGATGAGATCGCAAATCACCTGGCAATTGCGGTCCCCAGGGGCATCTCCACACATCGGCAGCAGTTCACCAAGTGGGCAAAGAAGATGTGGTCGGAGAAGCCAGGCATCCCCCACAAGCACGTCAAAGATCCAGCGCAGCCGACCTACGAGCAGTACCACCAGAACGCAAGCTCGGCGGACCCAGAGGTTCTCATGCACACGAAGAGGCAGAGATGGCTAAATATCTGGACGGACGCAGTGGACACCAGAGAGGACATCGCGTCGGAGCTGCAGGTCATGCACAGACAGGCCAGAGACGAGGACTTGGACCCGATCACAATTGAGGAGTTCGACTCGGCCATGCTGGCCACGAACCCCAACAAAGCAGGCGGTGTGGATGGTCTCAAGTTGCACGACATTAAAAGGGCCCCGCAGGGTGCACGCCAGAAGCTGGTCGACCTCATCAACATGCGCGAGCAGACGAGCACTTGGCCGAGGCAGTGGACGGCTACACTCGGGGCCGTGGTCCCCAAACCAGCAGGCGGAGAGAGAGTGCTGGGGATGCTACCCCTACCAGTTAAACTTTGGAGCAGGACGAGGGCGTCACCTTGCAGCGAATGGAGTGAGGCGCTGGGCGCACACTGGGACACGGCCCTCAAAGGCAGCTCGGCGTTGCGAGCTGGACTGCTCCGAGCCTGCCTGGACGAGGCGGGGTACGAGCTGGGCATCTCCAGCCTCGCCCTGCTGGAGGACATCGAGAAGTTCTACGACAGCGTCAGCCTGGTGCTGCTGATGCGCATCGCGCGGGGCATTGGCTATCCAGCAATTGTAGTGGAAATGGAAGTACTCATCTTCGCGGCGGCGCGGTTTCTCAAAGACAAGTCGTCGCTGAGTGAGGCAATATGGGTATCCAGATCGATAGTCGCGGGGTCGCCCAGAGGAGTCAGCCTTGCGAAGGTTTTTTCTCCACCCAATCCTACAGCGAGCGCACATCATATCACCGACGGCTGGACTCTGGACATTCGTCGATGACACTGTGGCTCGAGAGGAAGGCACGGCACAGGACACCCCATATAAGATGGTCAGAGTGGCTTGCGAGCTCGCCCAAGGACTTAGTCAACAGAGGCTCAAGATCTCAGACAAGACAGTCGTCATCGGCTCGAGCAGAGACACGGTCAAGAGCGTGGCGAAGAGGTTGCAGCAGAACGGCGCCCCCGCCAAGGCCAAAACGTTCACGAAGGAGCTGGGCCTCGACGCTGCTGCTGGGCGCAAACGAGTGGTACGCGCACTCAAGAGACGAATCCTGGCAGCCAAGAGACGGTTCGGCAAGATCAAGAGGCTGAGGAAAAGCACTACCTTGGCGAACGAAGCGAAAGGACTCTGGTCTACGGGCGCCCTGCCCCAGGCCACATACGGATATCAAGCGTTCGGCCTTTCCACGACGGAGCTGGCGAAGCTGAGAAGACAGGCGGGCCAGATCGCAGCAGGCTCTCAAGGAGGCAAATGTCTGACGACAACACTGGCAATTGAGACGTGGGACAAGGAGCCAGGTCTGGAATTGCGCAAACGAGTTGTACACGAGTGGCTGGCGATGTGGCAGATGAATCTTCAGATCCACGCGAGAGTCAAGTTAGCCTGGACTAAGATCAGACAGCGATTGATCACGGCTGGACGGAGGAGGTGGGCCTATGTAAGAGGCCCGACCGCCACGCTGCAGGCCGCGCTGATGGACATAGGCTGGAACCCCATCAAGGCGACAGAGTGGGACAGACCACTACCAGATGGACAGTTGCAGGCTTGGCTTATCCCCAGCGGCACTGACACGGGGTACACGAACGATTGGGAGAGACTCGCTATCTTGGGAGATGTGGTTAGTGACATGCGCAGGTTGTACTGGCAGCAGGCGTCGAAGCACGAGGATGGAGCTGACCTTCTCCCAGGAGCTGATGTATGGAGAATCAGAGCAGAGCAGCGCAAGTTTCACAATGAAGGAGCTTCAGATTTGGCGGCGCTCAACCTGATCGTCACCACAGGTGGGCAATGGACCCGAGCGAGGCGCGCCAGACAAGGATACCTGATTGATTCTAAGCTTTGTCCGCGCTGCCTGCTCAAAGAGGAGAGTCTGTATCACCGCATTTGGGAATGTGAGCAGAACAAGGGCCACGAGGACTTCGAGAAGTCGGAGGTGCTCGTGGTGCAGGCGGCGGCGCAGCACGAGGCGTCGCTTGCTCTTTGGCTTCGGGGAGTGCCAGCCGTTGGGCCCACCACTCCTGAGTTCGATGAAGCGCTCCTCGGCCAGCTGCAGGTGGATTTTAAGTCACACGGCTTCGCCGAATGCGCGGAGTCAGACAGAGTTCACATTTTCGGAGACGGCTCGGGGGGCAAATATTCCGACGACCCCAGACGGAGACGCTGCGGAGCAGCGATCGTGGGGCTCGTGATTGATTCGGGAGGCGGGTGGACCTTGGGGGGGGCTCTCGGGGTTCCTCTGCTCGGAGAAGAGCAAACGGTCCCCCGAGCCGAAGTTTTAGCCTTCTGCCTGGCGTTAGAGCAAGTAGATTCAGAGCTGGGTTTCACATTTGTGACTGATCACAAGACGATCTCCAGGACCTGGAGGGCCCGCTTTCGAAGGCCCAACCCAGTGGGTGCCAACGAAGACCTCTGGACCAGGGCCCGCAAAGCCTTCCAGGCCAGGAGAAATCCAGATGTGGAAGTTGTTTGGTTCCCCTCCCACCAAGAGGAGGCCCCAGAGAAGTTAGACACGTGCGAGAAACTCTTTTATGCCTCTGGCAACGCCTGTGCTGATTCGTGGGCGGGGGAGGCGGCGGAGTTGGCGTGGAGGGGGCTGGTGGGGCGGGGGCCTGAGACGGACAAAATCGATGCCACAGCTTCGCTGATTCGTCGAAGGGCCAGACGAGCCCTGGTGTTTGCAGCGGAGGCCGAGGAAAACACTCGGGCGGAGAGACCCCCTTTGAAGAAGGAGGCCAGACCGTCCAAGTTGGTGGCCGCGGCACAGGCCTCGGGCCACATCCTCGAGCCATGTGGTCGCAGCATGAAATATTGGTGGTGCACGGTCTGTGAGAGAGTTGTTCCCCGCTACCAAACGCGGGTCTTCGCGGCCACGACATGTTCAGGGCCTCCTGCCGAAGTCAGGAGAGGTTCCCAGGCCGCTGTTGGAGAGAGGTTCGCCCCCTCGGCCCGAGGGAGCGGCTTCCTGGAAAAGGTTCACCCCTCTCACAGGCTCCAGTATGTGGAGAAATGGTTCCTTCACATTTGTTCGGAGTGCGGTTCCTATTGCACCGTGGACCCCAGGAATTTGGTTGGCAGATGTGACGGACGGACCAACAAGGGTTCGGAGAACCTAGCGAGGATAAGCAAAGGTTTGCTCCCGCGTCGTGAAGGCCCCCCGAGGGCAATTTTAGAGGCCATTAGGGCTCGTGAAGAAGCCGCCTGCGCGGACGTGGCGGCCTTGCTCAGGAGTCCGCTATCGGAAAACCCAGGATCCGACCTGGCTGGCCAGGCTGCTGGGCCTTCGGGGGCCCAGACGGGAGCGGGGTTGTTGGACCGCGCGGCTCCCTCCAGGCCTGGCCAGGCCCAGGGACCCCAGCCCGAGCGGGCTGGGGATGAAAGCGATTCCAGTGATTAAAATCGCCCCCCAGGACAGCGTCCGCTATCAAAGAGTTCAAAGAGTCCTCCTCCTCCTCCTCCTCCTCCTCCTCCTCCTCTCCTCTTCCTCCTCCTCCTCCTCTCCTCCTCCTCCTCCTCCTCCTCCTCCTCCTCCTCCCTCCTCCCCCCTCCCCCCTCCCTCCTCCCTCCTCCCTCCTCCCTCCTCCCTCCTCCCTCCTCCCTCCTATGCACTTTCGGAGGTCCGCGCGAGCATCTTGGATCGGCTGTGGACCCTCTCTGGCGCTCGGAACTCGCCAGGGGCGGCGCCGGAGGCGCCGCCGGTGGGCTGCACCGCCAACCCAGGAAATCTGCGCGGACCTCCGACAGTTTGCGTTTGCGCTCTCAGGTGTTCCTCCAAAGTTAGCGGGGTCCGTCTGCTTTCCCGAGTGTGCAGGTCCTTCCGAAGGGAACCCAGGCCTCGAGCAGCCGTCGGTCGACCCGAGCTCGACGTGCGTTGCAGGTCATTCCCAGCGGAAGTTGAAAGATTACATAGTCGAAAGTTTCCCGCCGATTTTGGTAGCAGGCTGGGTTCCTGGGTTCCCAGTTCCGGGTACCTGGGTTCCCGGTTACGTATTGGTTTCGGGCCGATTTCGGTAGGTTTGGGTTCCCAGGCTCCCGGGTTCCCGGTCGATTTCCTCAGCGAAAACCATCCACTGATTGGGTTTTTTCTCTTAGTTCAATTGGTGAGCGGGGAACTTACTTACTCGAGCTTCCATACTCATTCGTTCGTCGTTTTTTTCTGTTCCTCGAAGGAGGGGTCTGGGGGATCCGTCCCTTGGCGCGGATCTTGGTCGGGGGCCGCGCTGCGGCGGCAGGGCTCGGGCGTGAGACGGCGAGTCGTGGCAGGAGGGGGCTTTGGGGAGGGGGCAGGGGGGGGGGGAGATGAGCTTGTCTGCCCGGGTACGCACGTCTTGAAACGCCACGCGTGCGGTGTTCAACACGTCTCTCACGCATGCGCTGGCCCACGTTTTGGCGAACGTACCGCGCCAGACCTGCGTTTTCAATCTACGTGCTGAGGTCCGTGCCGGCACGTTACGGGTTGCGTTGTGCGTGCCGGGGCAGCGAAGGGTAGGAGGAGGAGGACGAGGAGGAGGAGGAGGAGGAGGAGGAGGAGGAGGCATTGAGCAGGAGGGGAAGGACGAGGCGGAGAGGGAGGTGGAGAGGAGGCGGTGAGCTCTGACGTCTCTCCGTGCCCGCGCGGGCCTCTCCAGTGGTGCCCTCGTCGGACGGCGCCCCGTGAGGGGTGCAGGTGGGCCTCCAGTGGTGCCCTCGTCGGACGGGTCCCCCATGAGGGGTGTGGATTCCTGTCTCGAGGGAGGGGGATAGGCCTCCTTCCCTGACACGTCGATTGAGGGATTGGCCGTCTTCGGTTCGCGAGAGGGCGTCGCGGCCGTCATTTTTGCGGGTCCAGGTCCGTCGGTTTCGGTCCCAGGCCGTTTTCACCAAGGGGAGGTTTACTAAAGGGAGGTTTGTCCACCGCCGAGTCTTGAGGGAGGGGGGGGGGCGGGAGGAGGACGCAGAGTGCCACGCGAGCCGTTTCGACGAAGGCGACCGCGGGGCCCGTGCACATCCGATCGGTCGGAGTGCGAGGTCGATTGCAGGGCAGGGGAGGGCTGTTTTCGCAAGAGGTTGCCTGGACCTCCAAATCAGAGTACTTGGCATCAGTGGCAAACTTCCCGAACGGTTCAGGCCTCCCTCTGCTCTGTGCAGCGCGCAGGAGCCCTTGCTTCTTGTTTGCCTCGGCTCTGCCGAGGGGTTTGCCCTGTCCGAGGGCTGGCACCGCTCCGCAGCCGACGGAGGCGCCTCTGGCTACTGCGGTGTGAAAGCCGCCTCGGGAGTCGTGGCCCAGGAGTTGCAGGCTGGCGCTCGAGTGACGCCCACATGTATGTGGCACAGACCGTGTAGCTTTCGACCCGTCATTGCCCGTGTCCAGCTGCAGGGCTGCGCGCGGAGGTGGCAGGGGCAGACGCGCACCGCACTGTCCGAGGGCACTTCAAGCACCGGTGCTGCCCTTCGGCCGCGATGGGCTCGTGAGCTCCAGACGGCGGGCCGTGTCGGCCCAGCGCTCGGGAACCGGCCCACCCCGACGGGCAGCTCGGATCTGACCACGGCGCGTCGCGGCGCATCGGGGGGCTGACGGCGCGCAACGTGTAGGCATACACACGTATGCATGCACACAGACACACACACACATTCACATATATATATATATATATATATATATTATATATATGTGAATATTTATATATATATATATATATATATATATATAGATGTGGGTTTGTCTGTCTGTCTGTGTGTATGTATAGTGAGGGTGCGTGCGCGGAGGCATCTAAAGGGTTCGTGACAACATTGAGACGCTACGGCTGAGGGTCCATACCGCAACCAGATCCTGCTCCATCGACGGCTGCTGCTCGGGGAGGAGCTGCAGCCCCCGGGCGCTCGCCGCTCCTGTCGGCGGCCCCGCCCCGCAGGTCGCGTCCCAATGCTGCTCGGAGGGCCCCGGTCGCGGCGGCGTGCGGCTCCCCGGGGTGGTCTTCTCGTTCCGAGGCGCCATGTGGCCCGGGGGCCCCGCAGCTGCCCGCGGAGGCTGAAAACGGCCGAGGGCCTGCGTCGTGTTTTTTCCCCACATCCAAAGTGGGGTTCTTGTTTTCTCTGGACACCCCGCGCAGGAACAGGAACAAACACACACCCACTCACACTCTCTCACACTCTCTCATCATCAACCTCATCAGCATCATCGATGATGCTCTCTCACATGCTTAGTCACTCACATACTCATCATCATCATCACTCGCACTCTCTCACACGCTCACGAACATCATCATCATCATCATCATCATCATCATCATATCATCATCATCATCATCATCATCATCATCATCCATCATCATCATCATCATCATCAATCATCATCATCATCATCATCATCAATCATCATCATCATCATCGGCATCGGCATCATCCTCATTCAAACATCATCATCGCCACCACCACTCACAATCAATCATCATCCTCTTCACCACTCATCTTCACCACCACTCATCATCCTCATCCTCATCATCGTTGAGTAAATTGTGAGGAAGTCTCAGGCGGGAGCCCCCTCCCTATGGGGCCCGCAGATCATGTTGGTAATCCGAGCGGGTCATCGGAACCCTGTAACTGTCGTCACTTTTGGGCTCGTCAAGCCTGAATTGGAGGAAGTCTCAGGCGGGAGCCTCGTCTGTGAGTGAATTGGAAGGAAGTCTCAGGCGGGAGCCCCCTCCCTATGGGGCCCGCAGATCATGTTGGTAATCCGAGCGGGTCATCGGAACCTTGTAACTGTCGTCACTTTTGGGCTCCTCAAGCCTGAATTTGGAGGAAGTCTCAGGCGGGAGCCTCGTCTGTGAGTGAATTCTGAGGAAGGCTCAGGCGGGAGCCCCCTCCCTATGGGGCCCGCAGATCATGTTGGTAATCCGAGCGGGTCATCGGAACCCTGTAACTGTCGTCACTTTTGGGCTCGTCAAGCCTGAATTTGGAGGAAGTCTCAGGCGGGAGCCTCGTCTTTGAGTGAATTGTGAGGAAGTCTCAGGCGGGAGCCCCCTCCCTATGGGGCCCGCAGATCATGTTGGTAATCCGAGCGGGTCATCGGAACCTTGTAACTGTCGTCACTTTTGGGCTCCTCAAGCCTGAATATGGAGGAAGTCTCAGGCGGGAGCCTCGTCTGTGAGTGAATTGTGAGGAAGTCTCAGGCGGGAGCCCCCTCCCTATGGGGCCTGCAGATCATGTTGGTAATCCGAGCGGGTCATCCAAAACCTGTAACTGTCGTCAATTTTGGGTTCTCGCGCTGCCAGAACGCAGCTCCCAGGCCACATTTTGGACGCAACAAGGAAGTTTTTGGGCTCCTCAGGTCGCCGAGGTGCTGCGACAGGGCGCCGAAGGCGCCGACGACGACGGCCAGGCCGAGGCGCGGGCGCGGAGCTTGCTGATGTTCAGGCCCAGCGAAAGGGAGTTCACATGGCAGAGCTCGGGGGCGCACAGCGTGCGCCGCTCGGGGTTCACCCTGACGCACGCGTCCTACCTGACCTCCACGCTGTCGCAGGGCCAGACGCTGCGCAAGGGCGTCACCATCGACTGCGCGAGAGACGAGGACGCTGGCCGCACGGGCATGTCGGACGAGCAGTGGTGGCTGCACCTCTACGTCATGTTCTCCCGCGCCACGTGCATGCGGAACATGCTGATCCTGCGGCCGCCGCCGCGAGAGTTCCTGGAGTGCGGGCCGCCGGCGTCCCTGCGGAAGGCGCTCCTGGAGTTCGACAAGAGAGCGGTTTTGTCCAGGGCGGAGGCGAAGCAGCTCGCGGCAGAGCTGGGCTTCGTGCTGCCTTCCGCCTGAGCGCGGCTGCGCCTCGCTCGAAGCCCGCGGGGTTGTCCCAACGGCTTGGTCTTGCGCGCCAACGGCTCGCGGGGTTGTCCCGACAGCCTGGCCCGCGGGGTTGTCCCAACGGCTGCGCGACGTGACCAGTAGAGAACGCGCCTGTGCTGGCCGTGGCGGCGACGGCGCCGAGGAACATCGACATGCGCGTTCATGCAACAGGAAGGGGAGGAGGTGGCGGGGCGCGGAACAAACAGGGGGGCGAGGATGGGGACAACGTAAGGAGTGGAAGGGGGGCCCGCGCCAAGGCGAGAGGAAATATACGCAGAAGAGACAGCCAGGACGCCTCACCAACCACGAGGACGACGGTGATGGCTTTTTCCAGATTCGCCCAGAGGATTCTTATGTGGGGTTCTTCCGTCGGAGTAATT
>CAUYUJ010002031.1:0-60000 GCA_963575745.1 Prorocentrum cordatum
ACGGTATCACGGCGACGTCGGCAAAGACAGACACGATGATGACACGAGCGATGCTGGCAACGATGGCGACGATGTCGGCGGCAACGCCGATGACGGCGCCGATGCTGATCACGCGAATGACGATGATAATGTCTACGCGTCGGTGATGAAAGTTTCGGGTTTACTTCGACATGCGCGCGCGGCCGACGGGTGCAATTGGCCCGCAGGGTGTTATTTGAAGATATCGTCTCCCCCGCAGCATGCGCGCACATGCGTTCGAATGGTGTCGACATGCGCGCGGAATCCAGCGTGGTCGTACTTGATGGAAAAATTTGGAATCCGAGGGTGTTCGTAAGAAGTTGCGAGAGCGCGCGCAAAGATGTTTGGGTAAATGCGTTGCCGCACCAATGGCGATTGAGACATGCTTTGGGGAACTCGAGTTTCAAAACCTCACGAAACCAGAACCTCTCGAGAAAAAAACACGCGCGCGCGACGACGCGTCTGTGGTCTTTGCCACGCGCTTGCAGGGGATAAAGAAGCGGATTCTGCGCGCGCGAAATTACTTGACGGGGGCGGGGGAGGGCAAAAAGGATGTGGCCAGGATGGCACGCGCGAAAACCTCAGACGGAAAGCAAGGCATAATCACGCGTGAACAACGTTGCCCCAGCAGGGGTTACAGCCTGGGGGCGAGATCCTTCTTTTTTACCTAACAGCGAAGACTGATAGGTTTCTAGTTACCTAACAGCGAAGACTGATAGGTTTCTAGTGGTCTCAAAAGAGAGCAGCAGATGACTCCACAGGGGGGTCTGGGCGGGTGCCGGACAGGGTGCCGCAGAACTCATTTTAAGCCAACAGTCACACACTTCGTGCTCTTCGACCTCCCAGAACTCCATTCCCGGGCCACATTCTGAATGCCCGGAGCCAACTGTAGGCCACTTCGTGCTCTTCGACTTCCCAGAACTCCATTCCCGGGCCACATTTTGAATGCCCGGAGCCAACTGTAGGCCACTTCGTGGTCTTCGAGTCCCCAGAACTCCATTCCCGGGCCACATTTTGAATGCCCGGAGCCAACTGTATGCCACTTCGTGCTCTTCGAGTTCCCAGAACTCCACTCCCGGGTTACATTTTGAATGCCCGGAGCCAACTGTAGGCCACTTCGTGCTCTTCGAGTTCCCAGAACTCCATTCCCGGGCCACATTTTGAATGCCCGTAGCCAACTGTAGGCAACTTCGTGCTCTTCGACTTCCCAGAACTCCCTTTCCTGGGCCACATTTTCAGCAGGGGCAAGAGCACGACGAGGAGGAGGACGAGCAAAACCAGGAGGACGAGGACGAGCAGGAGCAGGACGAGGAGCAGGAGGAGCAGGAGAAGAAGGACGAGCAGGAGGAGGAGGAGGACGAGCAGGAGGAGGAGGACGACCAAGAGGAGGAGGACGACCAGGAAGAGGAGGAGGAGGAGGAGGAGGAGGAGGGGAGGGGGAGGACTACCAGGAGGAGGAGGAGGAGGAGGAGGAGGAGGAGGAGGAGGAAGAGGAGGAGGAGGAGGAGGAGGAGGAGGAGGAGGACGAGGACGAGGAGGAGGAGGAGGAGGAGGGGGGGGAGAGTACCAGGAGGAGGAGAACGAGGACCACCAGGAGGAGGAGGAGGAGGAGGAGGAGGAGGAGGAGGAGGAGGAGGAGAGAACACCAGGAGGAGGAGGACGAGCAAGACGAGGAGGACGAGAACGAGGACGACCAGGAAGAGGAAGAGGAGGAGGAGGGGAGGGGGAGGACTACCAGGAGGAGGAGGAGAAGGAGGAGGAGGAAGAGGAGGAGGAGGACGAGGAGGCGGAGGAGGAGGAGGAGGACGAGGAGGAGGAGGGGGGGGGAGAGCACCAGGAGGAGGAGAACGAGGACCACCCGGAGGAGGAGGACGAGCAAGACGAGGAGGACGAGAACGAGGACGAGCAGGAGGAAGAGGAGGAGGAGGAGGAGGAGGAGCAGGAGAAAGAGGAGGAGGAGGAGGAGGAGGAGGAGGAGGAGCAGGAGAAAGAGGACGAGCAGGAGGAGCACGAGGACGAGCAGGAGGAGGAGGAGGAGGACGAGCAGGAGGGGAGGGCGGCCGGCTGCCCCGGCCAGGTCCTACACATGGCTGTTAGGTTGCTTTGCCGGGATAATTTTTTTACCTAACAGCTTGTTCTGATAGGTTTCTAGTGGTCTCAAAAGAGAGCAGCAGATGACTCCACAGGGGGGTCTGGGCGGGTGCCGGACAGGGTGCCGCAGAAGTCGTTTTAAGCCAACAGTCACACACTTCGTGCTCTTCGACCTCCCAGAACTCCATTCCCGGGCCACATTCTGAATGCCCGGAGCCAACTGTAGGCCACTTCGTGCTCTTCGACTTCCCAGAACTCCATTCCCGGGCCACATTTTGAATGCCCGGAGCCAACTGTAGGCCACTTCGTGGTCTTCGAGTTCCCAGAACTCCATTCCCGGGCCACATTTTGAATGCCCGGAGCCAACTGTAGGCCACTTCGTGCTCTTCGAGTTCCCAGAACTCCATTCCCGGGCCACATTTTGAATGCCCAGAGCCAACTCTAGAGCACGAAGTAACAGCTTTTGCTGATAGGTTTCCAGTGGTCTCAAAAGAAAACAGCAGATGACTCCACAGGGGGGTCTGGGCGGGTGCCGGACAGGGTGCCGCAGAAGTCGTTTTAAGCCAATAGTCGCACACTTCGTGTTCTTCGACCTCCCAGAACTCCATTCCCAGGCCACATTCTGAATGCCCGGAGCCAACTGTAGGCCACTTCGTGCTCTTCGACTTCCCAGAACTCCATTCCCGGGCCACATTTTCGATGCCCGGAGCCAACTGTAGGCCACTTCGTGTTCTTCGATTTCCCAGAACTCCATTCCCGGGCCACATTTTGGATGCCCGGAGCCAACTGTAGGCCACTTCGTGCTCTTCGACTTCCCAGAACTCCATTCCCGGGCCACATTTTGGATGCCCGGAGCCAACTCTAGGCCGCTTCGTGCTCTTCGAGTTCCCAGAACTCCATTCCCGGGCCACATTTTGGATGCCCAGAGCCAACTCTAGGCCACTTCGTGCTCTTCGAGTTCCCAGAACTCCATTCCCGGGCCACATTTTGAATGCCCGGAGCCAACTGTAGGCCACTTCGTGTTCTTCAAGTTCCCAGAACTCTACTCCTGGGCATGATTTTGAATGCCTGGAGCCAACTGTAGGCCACTTCGTGTTCTTTTAGTTCCCAGAGCTCCATTCCTGGGCCACACTTTGAATGCTGAGGCAGGCTGATGCTGCGGCCGAGGCAGGCTGAGGCTGAGGCAGGCTGAGGCTGAGGCCGAGGCTGAAGGCAGACTGAGGCTGAGGCTGAAGCAGACTGAGGCTGAGGCTGAGGCAGGCTGAGGCTGAGGCTGAAGGCAGGCTGATGCTGAGGCAGGCTGAGGCTGAGGCTGAGGCTGATGCAGGCTGAGGCTGAGGCAGGCTGAGGCTGAGGCCGAGGCTGAAGGCAGACTGAGGCTGAGGCTGAAGCAGGCTGAGGCTGAGGCTGAGGCAGGCTGAGGCTGAGGCAGGCTGAGGCTGAGGCTGCAGGCTGAGGCTGAGGCAGGCTGAGGCTGAGGCCGAGGCTGAAGGCAGACTGAGGCTGAGGCTGAAGCAGGCTGAGGCTGAGGCAGAGGCAGGCTGAGGCTGAGGCAGGCTGATGCTGAGGCAGGCTGAGGCTGAGGCTGAGGCTGATGCAGGCTGAGGCTGAGGCAGGCTGAGGCTGAGGCCGAGGCTGAAGGCAGACTGAGGCTGAGGCTGAAGCAGGCTGAGGCTGAGGCTGAGGCAGGCTGAGGCTGAGGCAGGCTGAGGCTGAGGCTGAGGCAGGCTGAGGCTGAGGCTGTGACTGCGACTGCCGTTGCCGCTGCGACTGTCATCGCGAATGCGACTACGACTGCGAGAACAGCAGAATTCTACAATTGGATTTTCATCTGAATCTTAAGGGGAATGCTTTCAGATATGCTTCTACGCATCGCTGTTAGGTTGCTTTGCCGGGATAATAGGAATTCAATATACGTGGCACAAAATATGCGGTGCAACATGTTGCACAATATGTTTCGGATGCCATGCTTTGCCTGCGACCCCCGCCCGGGCGGCCCGGGGGCGCTGACAGGTGGAATGCGAGATCCTGGCTCGGATGTCCATCCTGGGCACCCGCCGAGACCGCGCGGGGCGGTCCAGGCCTTGGCCCGGGCACCCTCCGCCGTTCGCGACGGCCCAGGCTGGCTTCCCGCTCTCGCTCGGCCCCCGCTAGAGGACTGCCCGCGTCTCGCGCCGTCGAGGCGCGCCCCCCAGTCGGCCCGTGGCCTACCCGCGGGGGGCGAGCAGATCAGACCTGGCCCCCGCGCGCGCGCCCGCCGATCGCGCGGCGGTCGAGGCGTCGCCTGACGCAGACGCGGCGCCCCCTCATCTCGATGTGCCCGCGGCCGTGCTCGCCCGCGCCTCCAACGCCCGCGCCTTCGACCGCCGTCAGGGGGCTGGCCGCGGGCGCCGCCAAAATGGCCATCCGCGCACGCTGCGCCCTCGCCGAGGGCCCCGCAGCCAGGCCAGCTGCGCCCTCGGAAGAGGGCGGGGGTCGCGCCGCCGCGCGCAAGTCCCGCGCCGCCCGCCTGGGCGCCGAGGTCCGCGGCCACGGAAACCCCCCTGCCATCCGCAGCACCAGGGCACCAGGGGAAGGGCCCCGGCCCGCCCCACGCCCCGCGCCCCCCGCGACGCCGCTACCCTCGGCATCCGCGACCCCCCATTCTAGGTTCTTGCGAGGCGCCCCTTTCACAAGCGCGCCGAAGTGCGTGTCCGAAATCGCCGATGCCAGTCGCTCCCCGAGATCCTCAGCACAACGCCCCAGCGGGTCTCGCCCCGCTGCTTGCCTGATGCGCCTTCCAAGGGGCACGGCAGCACCCTCGCCCTCCGTCGCCGACACCAAGCCAGCTTCGTCGAGGGGGTTGACGCTCGCAGCCGCCAAGAGCCCGGCGACCAGTGCCCTCCCCCCCGGGTTCTGGACTGCTCGGCCCGTTCACGGCGAGCCAGCTCGCCCCCGCGGTCGCCCGCCCCAGCCGCTGCAGCCGCCAGCCCAGCTGCCAGACGGAGCCGCCGACGCGCAAAGGGCCGCACGGGGCGCCGCGCCCCCCCCCCCCCCCGCCAGCCCCCGAGCTGGCCGCGCAAGCCCGGGGCGCGCATTCGGAGCGCGCCACTTTCAGGCAGCGCAAGCGGCGCGGGCCTCCGCCCCGCGGGCGCGCGGCCTCGCGCTCGGCAAGCAGGAAGGGCGTTCTCGAAGTCCCGGCCTCCGTCGGCACCTCGAGTTCCTCCGAGATGTCCAGCCGCGGCGCGGCCGCCTCAAAGCCTGCGGCGCCGCCCCATGGAAGACCCAATCGAGCGCGCATCGATCGGCCTCGATGCCCCCCCCTATCCAGGGGGCGGCCCGATGCGCCGCGCCCGGCACTTCGGGCATGCGCCCGCATCCACGCTGCGCCCCCTGGCCTGAGCCGCCATGCGCCGCGCGCCTTGACACTCGCGGCGACGAGGCCCTCCTCGCGCAAGTCTCTGGAGTCGCCGATAGCCCTCCAGACGGGGGCCCACGCCGCGACCCGCGCCGACGAGCTACTGGCGGCGGCTTGTGGACCTCGCTCGATGACTGCCGCGACCTCGACGCCAGCGCCGGGGCGCCCCGTCGCGGGCGGGGCGGCGAACTCGAGCAAACCAGCAGGCCGACAAACACCGCGCCGTCAACGGTCTAGAGTGGCCCCAGCAGCGGGGCCGCCGCAACGCACGCAGCTGCTCTGGGCCTAGGCCACTGTCGCGCCCGCCTTCAGGAAGCTCCACAGCCGCGCGGGCAGCGCGCGCCGGAGCCGCGCCCCCCCGGAGCAGAGGCCCCCCGCCGCGAAAGGGACGCCGTCGCCCTTGATCCACTGCGCGCCTGCGGTGAGTTTGCCAGCGGAAGCCCCCGGGCGGCGGGTGGCTCCGCGAGCTAGAGCCACCCGATCGGAGTCCTGCAACGCTGTCGCTTTTGTCCTTGAACCTCACCATCTCCGAGGGTAGCCCCGTCGATGTCTTCTGCCACTGCCTATCTGCCTAGCACGCCCAAAACGACGATGCCGCGGCGCTCCTGGCGCCACCTCGCAAGCTGAGCACGCTGGAGACGAGACCAACCCATCCCCGCGCTGGCGCAAATTGAACCACTGTCCCATGGCCAGCAACGACCTCGCGTAGGCGACCTGCTCCGCGTTCAGCGCGCGCCAGTGCCTCGCCGCAGATGCTGCCTCTGCCCCTGTCGATATCTGGATGCCAGCCTGAGGTGTCGTTCGCGAGATGTCCGGGCCGTCGCCTCTGGAGCTCGCGTTCGACCGCTTCTCGGCATGCCACGGCTAGCTACGTCGAGCTGGCAACCGCGGTCGAGCGCCCGCTCGTGGGAAGCTTGCGCCGCGATGCCCACCCTCTGGAGCAAGCGCGCAGCTGCTCCCAGAGGCCCACAGACGTCGCCCCGCTTGCGAGCGACGCAGACGTCCCAGCCAAACGTTTTCTTCGGCATCTCGGTCGGGGCCCGCGCCCCCCATGCCGCCCTGGCAGACATTGCGCCCAGCAGCGCAAGCGCTGTCGCGGGGCTCTCGCCCTTGGGGCGTGGCTCCACAGCTCGACGGGCCATCGCGTGCACGCGAGACAGTTCGCTGGCGTCCAAGCCAGACACGTGGACCCCATAGGGCGTTGCCGGCAGTGAAACCGCGCGCGCTACCTTCGCGGCCCCCACCCCTCCGCGCCTGGGCCCTGAAAGGCGCTTGATTTTCGGAGCTCTGCGCTTGCGTGCTGGGGGCCGCCGCTGTCTGATGGGCGCGACTACTCGCGCGCCACCCGGAGTGGCCGACGACGAGGCCCCTGGCCCGCTTCGCTCCTTGCACCTCCGAGCACTTGGCCGATGGGCTGGAGATCCCATTCCTGAGTTGGCTGCTGCTGCCCAGAACGGGCCCCCCACCGCCGCCATGAGCTCGAGGGCAGCCAGCTCCCAAACGAGGGTGCGAGCCGCCACCCCAACGCAGCAGCAAATGGTCGTCGACCACCGCCACTGGGCCCACCGCGCCGAATGCGGCCACCAGCACGCCCAGCGGCACAAGAGCATCAGTTGCGCGAATCCCGGCGCGGCCGCGTCGCCTGCCAGGACAACCTGGATCGTGCAACTTTCCTGCAAGCTGCACGCGCCCAGCGCAAGCGCCCGCGGCGCTCGGCGCAATGAAACCTAAGGCCTCGCCGGCCACGCGGGGAAGTGTTGGCGCTGGCCACCTGGGGCAGGGGCGCGTGGTCCACCTGCTCGAAGGCTACCCGGAGGGCGAAAAGGATCGAAGCGTTCGCTGGGCCGATGTCCCCCAGCACGTGACCCATCCGACCCTGGCCTGCTGTCACCGCGCCGCTAAAATGAGCGATGGGGCGGAATCACACGCGAACTGCAATGCGAAAAAGTGGTCAGACAATCGGGCGCCAGACTGGATGATGGTGGGGCGATTTCGGTTCTTTGCCGTGGCCGCTGGCCCTCTTCTTCTCCTCCCGTCCCTCCCTCTTCCTTTTTCATACACCATACGCATGATCCTATTAATCCTCACCGTCCCTCTCCTGGCCCGCTCTGGAAATCAACGTAGGATCCTCTACAGAAGGGTTCATATTGAAACCCCCCACAGCAGGATTCCGAGTGATAGCCTCTACAGAATGCTTCCTATTGAAGATCAGCAAAACAAATCCGAGCGAAACCCTCCACAGCAGGATTCCTACTGGAATCCTCAACGTAAGGATTCCTATTGAAATCCTTTGCAGAAGGAGTCGAACCCCTTCACATCAGAATTCCTGTTGAAATGCCCGACAACAGGATTCCTAGTGAAATCCTCAACATAAGGATTCCTATTGGTATCCTCCGCAGTAAGATTTCTGTTGAAATTATCCACAAGTGTTGAAACCCTCCACAGCATAATTTCGATTGAAATCCTCGACCGAAGGGTTCCGACTGAAATGCTATACAAAAAGGTTCCTGTTGAAAACCTCCACAGCAAGATTCCTTTTGATAGCCTCCAAAATGGGATTCCTATTGAAATCGTCTACAAAAGAAGTCCTACTGAAACCCTCCATAACAGGATTCACATTGGAATCCTCTACATAAGGATTTCGTTTTGAAATCCTTTGCAAAAGGATCCCTACTCGGGATTTATATTACAATCCTCCACGGGACTCGAAACCCTCCACAGCAGGTTTTCTATGAAATCCTCGGCATAAGGATTCTTATTGAAATCCTCGACATAAGGGTTCCTATTGAACCCCTCCGCAGCAAGATTCCTATTGATAGGCTTTAAACAAGGATTCGTATAGAAGTCCTCGAACGAAACCCTTTACACCAGGAATCCGATCGAACTCCTCCACAGAAGGATTCGCATTGAAATCCTTTACATAAGGATTCCGATTGAACTTCTCCACAGAAGGACTTCTATTGAAATCCTCCACAAAGGGATTCCTACTTGAATCGTCCACAAAAAGAGTTCTAGTGAAATCCTCTGAAGGAACTAATAGCATCCACAGCAGGATTCCTATTGAAATCCTCGGCAGAAAGGTTCTTGCTGAAATCCTCTACAGAAGGGCTTCTACTGAAACCCTCCACAGCAGGATCCCGATTGATAGCCTCTACAGAAAGATCGTGCTTGAATTCCTCTACAGACGGGGTCCTACAGAAACCCTTCACAACAGGATTATATAGGAATCCTCTACACAAGGATTCCGATTGAAATCCTTTACAGAAAGAACCCTAGTGAAATTCACACCAAAACGATTCGTGTTGAAATCCCCGACATGGGGATTTGAAATCCGCCACATAAGGATTATTCTGTGAATCCTCCACAACAAGATTTCCATTGAAATCCTCTACAAGAGGTGCAACCCTCCACAGCAGAATTTCGATTGAAATCCTAGGCAAAAGGGTTCGTATTGAAATCCTCTGCGGAAAAGTTCCCATTGCAACCCTCCACAGCAGGAGTCCTATTGATAGCTTCTACAGCAGGATTCCTATTGAAATCCTCTACACAAGGAGTCCGACTGATACCCTCCACACCAGGATTCCTATTATAATCCTCTCCAGGAGGAGTCCAACATAATTCCTTCACACAAGGATTTCGACTGAAATCCTACTCAGCAGGATTCCTGTTGAAATGCCCGACAGAAGGATTCCTATTGAAATCCTCCACATAAGGATTCCTACTGTAATTCTCCACAGCAGGATTTCTATTGAAATCCTCAACAGATGTCGAAATCATCGACAGCAGGATTTCCATTGAAATCCACGCCTGAAGAGTTAACCTTTTCAAGTACCCTCTTCAAATCAGACGCAATCGGGAAAGTGAACCTTTGCAAGTTCCTTTTTCCCGGCTCCAAAAAAACACTATATATAAACACACATATATATAATGCTACGCAGAGATTCGCCTCGCTGTCTGTATTCCCCCATCCAAGAAACAAAAGGAAGTAAAAAACAACAAAACAACAAACAAACAATGCTACGCAAGGATTCGCCTAGCTGTCTGTACTCTCCCAGAGTATTGCATGTACTGTTTGTTTTGCTGTTGTGTTGTCTTGTTGTGTTTGCTGTTATGCGTCTCTGCTCTGGAGCAGGAGTTCTGCCTCTCTGCTTCTGTGCTCTCTTAAGATGCCACGGATGCGGGCCCTCTTGAGAACAATGGCAATGACGAGAGGAGGGAGGTGGAGGAGTGAGAAGAAGGAACGAACAGAGGAAGGGCAGACGGGAAGAGAGCGGTTCCATTTCAAACCCCTTGAGGGCCTAGAGCGCCCCACCCTCATCCAGTCTGGTGCTGAAAATCCCGGGACGGGGTGGGGGCAGGGGGTGATCCCACTATTCCACGGGGGAGGAGAATCTACGTGGCGCAATTGACTATTACGAATAATTTGACAAATCCCACGCTCTTGCAAACATCCCACCCACCACCCGTACTTGGTTTGCAAAGCCCAGGCGGCGGCGATTGCGATGAACGCTTGGCGTTGGCCGGTGCACCTCTGCGGCCGCGCTAGCCCGCGCATGCTCGCGCGCGCAGCTGCCAGCTAGCTTGACGCGACCGACGCGGCCGCGGCGGCGCTGACCGCTGGGCACTCCCAAGCAGGCACTTCAATACGAGTCGGTGACTTGAACGGGCGCGGCATCATGGCGGCGCCGACAGCGGTAGACGCGATTGCGAGAGTAGCGACGATGATGGCGATGGCGACGGCTCGGCCAATGTCGGCGCCGACATTGATCGCGCCCGCCGATAACGATGACGATGTCTTCGCGTCGGCGGTGCAAGTTTTGAATGAGTTCGACGCGCGGGCGCGGCCGACGCGCGCGAGTGGCCCGCGTGGAACTGTTCGACACGGATCGCGCCCCCGCCCGACCCCCACCCTCCCCCAGCACGCGCGCAAGGGAATTCCAATGACTTCGACATGTGGCGAGAGGTCCGCTTCTCAGAATGTGATGAAAATGTTGAAACAAACACATGGCTTTCTTGAGAATTCGTGGGACCGCGAGCGCATGTTTTTTTTTTTTGTCCTGAAGCTGATGCTACAAAATCATGTGCGTTCTTCTTTTCTGCGGGACACTCGTGTTAGAAATCCCTACGAAAGCTACGGTTCACGAAGGATGTCGGCATGCGCGAGGGACGACGCGCGCGCACTTCGTCCCATTGGCGGCACGGGTTCTTGCGACAGCACGCGCGCAAGGGCGACCAAACGATTTCGACACGCGCGCGCGAGAGGCCCGTGTGTTGGCATGTTATGAACAAGTTGAAGAATATGGTTACCTTAAGAATTCGCAAGGACGCGGGCGCAAACGTCTCGTGAAAACCGACGTTGCAAAAACATGTGTCTCTCGATTTTGAACTCCTTACGGGGACTGAGGTTTTCACACGGATTTCGGCAGATGCGCGCGCGACGATGCGCGCGTGCGCACTCCGTCCCATTTTTGTGAAAAGGGATTCTTGGCAACTGAAGATGTTTGATAAACGAGCGCGCGCGAATACTGTCTTCAGGATGAAGGGGTGCGAACTCCGGCCTGGCGGGTATGGTATGAAGTCATGAGGCAAACTATCAATGCGTGAAGAAAACTGCACTGCGGGAAGCCAGGCCGATAAGTCCGGGGGGGTGTAGAGTCAATTTTCTTTTCAGAAGTGACAGTATACGTTGTGCAATTTAGGCGGTGACGGTGCGGCAACTCGGCGGCGCCTGGGCGGCGACGGCGACCACAGAGACGCAAGACCCACATTCAGGATTCAGGCCCAGACGGAAAGCGGCGACGAGGCGGCGACGGGGCGACGACGGCGCCAGACCGACATTCCGTCCCAGCTCCGTAGAACAGAAGTCAGCACCTCTAAGTGCAAGCAATGTTTTTGGAATAATGGCCGGCTGTGTTTCCGTTGAATTCCGGGTGTTCCTGGGAGGCTTCTGGACTTGTGGGGAGGTTTCCGGATGTTCGGGAAGCTGTTCCACGGCAGAGGGGGAAAGGTGAAGAAGTGAAGGGAATGAGGGAGCGGGAAGGGGAGAGAGAGAAAGAGAGAGAGAGAGAGAGAAGAAAAACAACAAAAAAACTTGCAGTGACAGGGGCAGAAGCGGCGGGGGCGAAGGCACCGGGTGGGGGAAGAAGGGGGTGCGGCGGAGGCCGGTCGGGACATGGGAAATGTGGAGTGGGAGGGGCTCGGGGTCGGGGCATCGGGGACAGAGAAGGCGGGGGCAAGCTGGAGGCGGGGAACGCGGCTTGGCGCCTCCAGCAAGCTTAGCATGAGGCTGGTGGGAGCGTCAAGCCCCACGCGGGCGACAATCTCGGCGAGGTACGCCTCGGCACGAGGCTGGAGGTGCGGAGGGGAGGGGGAGCGGGCAGCAGGAGCGGCACCAGCGGCAGCGGGAGCAGCAGCACCAGCGCAACGGTTTCACTCCGGCGGAGAGGCCATCTCGTCCTTCCGGCCACGCACGGAGCAGCAGGAGCGGCAAGGGCTCTGGGGACGGGGAAAGGAGGGAGAGACAGACGGAAATTATGAGGAAGAGCCTGCGCATGAGCAAGCGAGGAGGAAGCGCAGGAGCAAAATCAGAAGAGCAGGACGATCAGAAGCAGGAGCACGATTATGATAACGGGTCACTACGGAAAACTGATTCATCAGCAACCGCGCTACCACCATCGTGTCGGATGTCCACGCAGCGCAGAGGCAGGAACATTATGTGCGTCCACCGTTGACACCACCGTGCGGTGGAAATCCAGGTCCTCTTCCGATTGCAACTACAATATATGTATGCGATCATGATCGCAGGATTCGACACAATGATCCGGTAGCAGTGGCGCGACAAGTAGGAAAGAGTAATTGTTTCAGACCTGCAGAAATGACAGCGATGCTGGAGGCAAGCCGAAATAGCAGTTTCAATACTTGCAGCAGCAGCAGCAGCAGTAGCACCAACAGCAATAGCGACCTTACCACTAGAAACGGTCGCCGAGTCCCCGTCCACCGCCCGCGGTGGACGAGAGCGTCTCCGCAAAACGGACGACTGGGTCATCCGAGGTATGTCCTCACGCGCATGCGTAAGCATGCGCATGGACAAATGGAAACATGCCACGCGGTATTCGCGAAACGCAATCACCATTTCCAAAATGTAGCCATGTGGGGCCCAAAGCCCCGACCGCAGTCGTGGTCACATGCAGGGGCGCAGCTGGATAGAAGTCGAAATATCTGAATATATGTATATAGATCTGGAAAACGTGTATATAAATATATACACGCATACATACATACATGCATACATACATACATACAGACAGACAGACAGACAGACAGACAGACAGACAGACATATGTATATATATATATATATATATATGTATACATATACATATATATACATATCGGAGTACCGGGGGCGCAGGCCCTCGCCCAGCTGCCCCCGGTCGCCATGGTGGCTTCAGGTTCCCCGAAGACGAGAACCCGCCCAGAGAGCCCCAGGACCAGTCCGGAATGCCCCCACAGGACCCCAAAACGTCCCCAGAGGCCCCCGAAACGACCAAGATGAGCCCAAGACGGCCCAAGCGGCCGCCAAGACGCTCCAAGAAGCCTCGAAGAGGTCTCCCTAGAGGACCCCGAGAAGGGAGAATTGTTAATTTTCCATCTTCATCTGCCTCCTCCTCCACCCTCGCCCTTTCGCCTTCCAAACGCTCCAAGACAGCCCAAGAGGCCCGCCAGGACACCCCAAGACGACCCAAGAGGCCCCAAAGACGCTGCCCAGACGGCCCAAGAGACACCCAAAACAGCCCAAGACGATTCCAAGGCGGCCCCAAGAGGGGCCCTAGAGGACGACCAAGCATTCAAAAATCAAGTTTTCCGCCCTGGGAGGGCCCAAGGAGGCTCCAAGAGGGCCCGAAGAGGTCCCCAGAGGCCCTCAAGAGTCCCCAAGGAGATCCGAAGAGACCCCAAGAGGACTCCCAAGACTCCAAGAGACGACAAATACAGGCCCCCAGAGACCCCCAAGAGACCCCCAAGAGCCCCCATGGAGCCTTCGGGCCAACACAAGCCGAGGAAACCCCGCCCCACCCGCGCGAGGCCTTTCTTCGCCCCCATGTTCCGGACAAGGCTTTCCGGAGCATGGAAAAGGGATCATGCGCCGCCGAAGTCGACGACGACGATCGCGCATGGTACAGCGGGCAGGGGTCCAGGGTCGAGGGTGCGAGCGAATAGGGTGCAGGAGCGCATGAGAATGATCAGAGGCTCCCCCATGTTCTGGAAGCGCGCTTCCAGAACATGGGGTGGGAGAAGACCCCGCCGCCTTCGTGGCAAGAATTCCCCTCCCCCTCAGCGCCCCGGCCGTGCCTTCATTCTCTCTCTCTCTCTCTCTCTCGTTATGTGGTTTGTTTCTCTCTCTCTCTCTCTATTGTTTTTTGTTAATGTGTCTTTGTTCTCTCTCTCTCTCTCTATTTCTCTCTCTCTCTCTCTTTCTCTCCCCCAGGCGCCCAACACAATCCCTCTGAAAACGCATGGTTTACGATGTCAGGGGTGCGGAAGCCTTGTGTTGTCATTGGGATTGTTGGGATTTCTTGGATGAAAACAGAGGAAACCATGTGTTTTCATGTGGCGTTGTGCGTGTTTGTTTTGAGTCTTCTCCTCCTGCAAAAATCCAACCCCACGCCCCCCCCCCCCAGGAACTCCGACCCCAGAAACAGAAACAGAAAAAACATGCAAACACATGGTTTCCTCATTTCTCACCCATGAAACCCCGCCATCAGTTGGATAGTTGGGATTGATGGGATGGGAAATGAGGAAGCCATGCGTTTTCAATTCGATTTGTTACACGTATATATGTATGAATACATATTTCGATATCCTTCCCTCCAACAAGGATCCAACTTAACAGCCCGCCGAAGAGCTCCGATCCCCAATAACCCCCTAACGTCAATATGTGTATATATATATATATACTGACACAAAAACCAATGCAAACACATGGTTTCGTCATGCCCCATACCAAACAGCAAACAGTCAAGTGAAAAACACAAATTTTATTCACAACGGGCATCGCAAACCATGTTGCTTCTGTATGCTTGGAACTTCTGGGGTGAGAAATGAGGAAACCAGGTGGTGGTATCTGTTGTGCGTTGATGTTTGGGATTCTGGGGATCGGAGCTTCTGGGAGGGCTGCTGGGCTGGATTTACGCTGGAGGGGGAGCATCAAACAATACAGATATATACACACATACATGCATGCATGCATACATACATATATACATACATATACATATATATATATATATATATACATATACATATACATATACATATACATATACATATACATATACATATACATATACATATACATATACATATACATATACATACACATACACATACATACATACATGCATACATACATACATACATACATACACACATACACAAATACACACATACATTTACATATACATATACATATACATATACATATACATGTACATACACATATACATAAACATATACATATATATACATATGAACACTACTACATAATCAAAGCAGATGCCTTCCTCACTTCTCAAACCCAAAACATAAAACATCAAACTCACAACACAAGGTGTCCGCACCCCTGACATTGGAAACAATGTGTTTTCACAGGGATTGTGCTGGGTGTCTGGGAGAAAGTGCGAGAGAGAGAGAGAGAACGAGAACGTGAGAGAGAGAACGGTAATGAGGCAGATTCAAAAAAAAAGGAACACAATTGAACTCGCACAATTGGAACACAATTGAACCACAATTGGAACACATTGGATCACAAATTGGAACACAATTGGAACACAGTTAAACTCTCACGGTAATGAGGCGGATTCCAGAACACTTAGATTCCAACTGGAACACAATTGAAATCTCAGTGGAGTGGAGCGGAACCCAGATTCAGCTGATCCAATGTCGATTCCGATTGGGACGCACGAAGCCCGAATGAGAATTGAGCAGACCCCAGACACAGCGGATTCAGACGGAATTCCTGTGGGAATATGATGCGAATCGAACTCAAACGATGCAGATCCCAGCTTCAGCTGATCCCAAATAGACTCTCCTGGGCTCTCATCATTAACTGTTTAAGATGGACAGATCCCATATTAAGACGATTCGAATTAGAATCCGATCGGAATTAACTTTCAATCTAATCAGAACGGATCAGATCTCCAGCTGATTCGAACTTGATTTCTACCGGGTTGCATTTGGAATTTCATTGGAACTGGCCACATCCCAGGTCCAACGGAATCCAAGTGGGATCCCGATCGGAATCGGGATATAATCTAGTTGGAAGTGAGCAGACCACAGGTCCAGCTAATTCCAAGTATATTCGAATTGAAATGGAATGCGAATCAAAAAAGAATTAAGCAAATCCCCAATCCAGCCGATCCTATTGTGATGCGTACTGGAACCGCCTTGGAATTCTACATGATATGGAGCAGATTCCCAATACAGCTGCTTTCAAGTGGTTTCCCACAGGGATCTGATGAAAATCGAATTCAGATGTGACAGGTCACAGACCCAGCTGATTCAAATTGGAGTCCGATTGGGCTTTACATAAAATCGGCTTGGAACTGAAACAGATCCCAGATCCGGTTGATTCCAAGTGGGTGCCGATTGGAATCGAATGTCTAGAGTTGAAACTGAGCAGATCCCAGATCTGGCTGATTCTAATTGGATGCCGATTGGAAACTAATTGGAATCTAGCATTGGGATTGCGCAGATCCCAGATCCAGCTGTGTCCACTTGGACTCCTATTAAACCGCAGTGGGCATATCTCAAATCCTGCTGATTCCAATTCGATTCCAACACGAGGAAACACAAAGGAACGACGAACAGAAAAGATGGATGAGCAGGAACGAATGAAAAGAAAGTTGATGACCAATGAAAATGCGAATGGGCAGCTCCAAGACCAATGCAACCCGAATGGGTGCTAGAGGGAGGTTGCGCATTTATATGCATACATACATATATGCATATATCCATATACATATATATACATACATACGCGTAAACAAAACCTAGACATACACATATACATAAACATATACATATACATACAAATAAATCAATGTGTAGATATATACATGCATCTAATCTGGTATATACATATCAGTGTATACGTGCACATAAACATATACAGATGCATACACATAGCGATGCGCACATACACTTACACATACATAAACAAATACATATATGATACATAAACGTATGCAATTACATATGCATTCACATGTACACATTCATATACTTACATACATATACGTGTATATATATGTTTGTATGAACGTATGTGTATATATGTATGTATGTACGTGCGTGTGTTAACCAGCGTGGGCCCCAAACCGCACGTTACTGTAATCTATGCGGTGCAATCGATGCGGTGCAATTTGCTTGCCAAGTTTGACACATGTCATTCCCACTGCTCGCGCAATCATCCAACCCACCCACCCGCAAATTGGTTTGCAAAACCCACGGGGAAACGATTGCGATGAGTGTTTGGTGTTGGCCGGTGCATAGTTGCGGCTGCGCTAGCCAGCGTATGCTCACGCGCGCAGCGGCCAGCTAGTTTGGCGCGGCCGACGCGAAGGCGGCGGCGGTGACCACTTAGCACATCCCAACGGGCACTTCGATGCGAGTGGGCGACTTGGCTGGGCGCTTTGTCATGGCAGCGTCGACAGCAATAGACACGATGATGATCGTAGCGATGTTGGCGACGATGCTGACAGCGACGACGGGGCAGCCAGTGACGGTGCCGATGCTGATCATGCCGACGACGATGACAGCGTCTTCGCGTCGGTGATGACGGTTTTGGGAAGAGTTCGGAATGCGCGCGCGGCAAACGCGCGAGAGTGGTGCGCATTGTTTTACTAATCATCGGTCGTGTCACCCTGTTACGCGCGCAAGGGCGTTAGAACGACTTCGACACGCGTGCGCGCAAAGCCCGTTTCGTCGCGTGTTTCTGAAAATGTTGAAACAAAAACTCATAGTTGCCTTAAAACTTCGCAGAAAGCGCACGAGCAAGTTTTCTGCGAAGTTCGTGTTGCGACGCCCTGTGTTTTATATATTTATTGGACACTCGATTTTGAAATCCTTCCGGAACCTGCGGTGTTTGAAAGATTTCGGCATGCGCGCGCGGCGGCGCGCGCGTGCACACTTCACATCATCTTTTGCAAAAACATTATAGGAAACTGCTGGTTCGTTATAAACAAATGCGCGCGCATAGTCTGTCTTGCAGAAAATGGCGGGGGGTATTGATTCCGGCTGGGCTGGGATGGGATGAACTCATACTTCGGATATGGGGCAAAATCGTTTGTACATTGCAATAAGAAAAAAAAGTTCGGATAACCCCGGGGTGGGCGGGTCTCTTCTGGCGCCATGCAACCGTTGTAATGCATTCGACGAGATGCAGTCTACGCGGTGCCATTACTTTCTTTTCGCAATGAGTTGCCCACTCCACTGCTCGCGCAAACATCCCACCCACCCACCCACCCGCAACTTGGTTTGCAAACCTCATGGGGCGGCGATTGCGATGAGTGCATGGCGCTAAGTGGTGCATCTCTGCGGCCGCGCCAGCCCGCGCATGCGCGCGCGCAGCGGCCAAGTCGTTTGGCGCGACCGGCGCGGCCGGGGTGGCGCTGACCGCTGAGCACATCCAGGCGGGCACTTGATTGCGAGTCGGCGACTTGGGCGCTCGCGGTATCATGGCAACGTCGACAATTGTAGACGCGATGATGATGATGATGATGATGCTGATAAGGCGATGTTGGTGACGATGCTGGCAGCGACGACTGCACGGCCAGTGACGGCGCCGATGCCGATCACGCCGACGACGATGACAGCGTCGCGTCGGCGGTGGAAGTTCTGAAAGGAATTCGAAATGCGCACGCGGCAGACGCGACAGAGCGGTTCGCACAGTATTCTTTAACACGGATGGTGCCACCCCAGCACGCGCGCGAGGGCGTCCGAACGATTTCGACATGCGCGTGCGCGAAACCCGTGTGGTAGAGGTTATGCCAAATTTGAAAACTTATGGTTGCCTTAAGAATTCGCAAGAACGCGCGCACGCTTTTGCTGAAGATCCGCGTTGCGAAACCCTGTGCGTTTATATATGTTTTAGACACTCGGTTTTGCAATCCTTCCGAAGCCGATGGTTTTTGAAGGATTTCGGCATGCGCGCGCGACGACGCGCGCGCGTGCACTTCGTTCATGTTTGCAAAGGACTCTCGCGACGTCACGCGCGCAAGGGCGTTCGAAGCCCGTTTGGTAGCATGTTCTGAAAATCGGGAACAAAACAATGTTTCTCTTCCGAATTCGCAAGAGCGCGTGCGCATGTTCATTCCCATTTTTGGTGTTGAAAATCCGCGTTGCGAAACTATATGGTTTTCAGATGTGCTTGGGACACTCTTTTGAAACCCTCCCGAGACCAAAGGTTTTTCGTCATGCGCGCGCGACGACGCGCGCGTGTGCACTTCGTCCCGTTGTTTGCAAGGGATTCTTGATAACTGATGCTTCTTAGTAAACGACAGCGCGCATAACATCTGTTGCAGAGGATGGCGGTGGGGGAGGGCGTTACCGGCCTGGCTGGTGTAGCATGGGGTCGGAATCCTATGGGTGTTGCATCGGTTCCCGGGGGGTCTTTAAGTCCAGGGGGGTGGAACCTACATCTTTTTGGGGAAAATGAATATATGCGATGCAACCCATGTAATGCAGCCTACGCGGTGCAATTGATGTGGTGCAGCTGATTGTTACCCATGATGTGACACATCACATGTTCTTACAAACATCCCACCCACCAACCCGCAAATTGGTTTGCAAAACCTCTTAAGGCCGACTACGACGACATCGACGACGTCTCCGACGACTTCGACGACGACGACAACGACGACGACAACCACGACACCGACGACGACGACGTCGACGCCGACGACGACGACGATGACGACGACGACGACGATGCCGACGACGACGACGACGACGACGTCGACGACGCCGACGACGTCGCCAACGAAAACGACGACGACGACGACGAGGGAGGAGGGAGGACGACGACGGCGGCAACGACGACAACGACGAGGGAGGAGGGAGGACGGCGACGACGCGAACGACGAAAAATGAGGGAGGGCGGCGACGCCGACGACGACACCGACGAGGAAGGAGGGAAGACGACGACGACGACGACGACGACGACGACGGCGACGAAATGGGAGGGACGACAACGAGCCGCCGACGACGGACGAAGACGTCGACGAGGGAGGAGGTGGAAGGACGACCACGGCGACAACGACGACGGAAACGACCACGACGTCAAAGAGGACGACGACGACACGAGGAATGACAGAAGACGACGACGGCGGCGACGACGACGAGGGAGGAAGGAGGACGGCGACGACGACGACGACGACGACGCAAAGGCGCGCGCGCACGCTTTTGTTGAAAATCCGTGTTGCGACACGTTGTGTGTTTCGTATGTGTTGGGGCACACGATTTTGAAATCCTTGCGAAACTGATAGTTTTGAAAGATTTCGGCATGCGCGCGCGACGACGCACGCACCTGCACCTCGTCCGAGCTTTTGCGCAGGATTCTCGCGACGGCACGCGCGCAAGGGCGTTCGAAACATTTCGGAATGCGCGCTCGCGAAACCCGTTTGGTAGCAATTGTTGCAAATCTTGAAACACAAATAGTTTTCACGAGATTTCGCAAGAGCGCGCGCGCGTAAGTTTTTTTTGGGAATCAGTGTTGCGAAACCCTGAATGTTTGTATGTTTGTTGAGACTCGACCTGAACATGTTTGAAGGATTTCGGCATCGTCACAGTTTTTTTGCAAGGGACTCTTGGCACCTTATGATTTGTGATAAACAAGTGCGCGCGCATAGTTTTTTGTGCTGAGGATGGTGGGGGGGGATAATACCGGCCAGTCTGGGA
Source organism: Prorocentrum cordatum (assembly GCA_963575745.1). Lineage (NCBI taxonomy): Eukaryota > Dinophyceae > Prorocentrales > Prorocentraceae > Prorocentrum > Prorocentrum cordatum. The sequence goes on from CAUYUJ010002031.1 coordinate 20,461, forward strand.
TACTATGGATTTATATTTAGGAAGGACAATGGGGCAGAGCCCTATGTAAATTGCAATACGAAAAGGTGACCCGTTAACTCGGGGGGGGGGGCGGGGTATAAGCTATTCTCTTAGAAAGGAAAACCTACGCGATGCAACCTAAATAATGCGATGTATGAAGAGCGACCTACGTTTTGCTATGCATGCGATGCAACCTATGGAATGCAGTCTACGTGGTACAAGACATGCGCCGCAACGCATGCGATGCAACCTATCTAGTGACATACATGCTTCGCAACATTCGCGGCGCAATGCTTGCGACGCAGCCTATGCAATGCAGTCTGCGCGGCGCAGCCGATTTGGCGCAGCGCGCGCCATGCAACTTATGCAATCCAGTATACGCTTGGTGCAATGTCAACGGTGCAACCTATGTAATGCAATTAGTTTCTGTTCGCAGTGAATTGCCCACTCCACTGCTCGCGCAAACATCCCACCCAACCACCTGCAACTTGGTTTGCAAAATCTCTTAAGTTCTCTTAAAGCCGTGACGGTGGGTACCTCATGGCACTTAGCAGCGGCAGCGACGCCGACGAAAGGCAGCGACAACGACGACGACGAGGCGCCGACAGTGACAACGACGACACCGACGACGTCTCCAACGACTTCGACGACGCCGACAACGACCACAACGACGACGACGACACCGACGACGACGACGCCGACGCCGACGACGACGACGACCACGACGACGACGACGATGACGACGCCGACGACGACAACAACGACGACACCGACGACGACGACGACGACGACGTCAACGACACCGACGACGACGACGACAACGACGAAACCGACGACGACGACGTCAACGACGACGAAGACGACGACGCCGACGCCAACGACGACGACGAAGACGACGACGACGTCGCCAACGAAGACGACGACGAAGGAGGAGGAAGGACGACGACGGCGACAACGACGACAACGACGAGGGAGGAGGGAGGACGGCGACGACGCGAACGACGAAAAAGGAGGAAAGACGGCGACGCCCTGAACGACAACGACGAGGGAGGAGGGAAGACGACAACGACGACGACGACGACGACGACGGCGACGACGACGACGGCGAAATTGGAGGGACGACGACGAGACGCCGACGACGGAAGACGACGACGACGAGGGAGGAGGAATGACGACCACGGCGACAACGACGACGGAAACGACCACGACGCCAAAGAGGACGACGACGACGAACACGAGGAAAGACAGAGGCCGACGTAAGTGACGACGACGACGACGACGCGGGAGGAGGGAGGACGGCGACGACGACGACGACGCAAGAGCGCGCGCGCACGGTTTTGTTGAAAATCCGTTTTGCGAAACCTTGTGTTTTTGTAAGTTTTTTGGACACACGATGTTGAAATCCTTCCGAAGCCGATGAGTTTGGACGGATTTTTGGCATACGCGCGCGACGACGCGCGCGCGTGCACTTCGTCCTGTAATTTGCAGAGGATTCTTGCGACGGCACACACGCAAGGGCGTTCGACAGATTTCGACATGCGCGCGCGCGAAGCCCGTTTGGTAGCATTTTGTGACAATATTGAAAAAACCTATGGTTTGCTGACGATTTCGCAAGAGCTCGCGCGTAAGCTTTTTCACCAAATCGCAATTGCGAAACCCTTTGTGTTTGTATGTCTTTGTTTTGGAAACTCGATTGCGCAATCCTTCCGACACCGATGGTTTCCGGCATGCGCACGCGACGACGCGCGCGTGCGCACTTCGTCCCGTCTGTTGCAAGGGATTCAAGAAACAACGCTTATGCTAAAACGAAAAATGTCTCCGCGTATGGTTTTTTGCAAAAGAACCTCAGGGGGGCCGATGCCGGCCCCCCTGGGATAGTGCAAACTCATACTTAAGATGGGCATGTGATCATAATCATACATGATGCACGCGCCCGAAAGGGGGGCGGATAAGGCCGGGGGGTAGAGTTTATTCTCTTTTTAGAAAGGTGAATAAACGCAATGCAATCTACGCGGCGCAATTGACTTTGACAAACGAGTTGACGCACCACACGCTCGCGCGAACACCCCGCCCCCCCCCCGCGCGGCGGCGATTGCGATGAGTGTTTGGCGCTGGCCGCTGCATCTCTGCGGCCGCGCTGGCCCGCGCACGGGCGCGCGCGCCGCAGCGGCCAACTAGTTTGGCGCGACCGACGCGGCCACGGCGGCGCCGGCCGCCGGGCACGTCCCAGCGGGCATTTCAGTGCGAGTTGGCGGCTCGGGCGGGCGCGGCATCATGGCAACGTCGACAGCGGTGGACACGATGATGATGATAGCGATGCTGGCGGCGACTTTGACAACGGCGGCGGCGCGGACGGCGCCGACGCGGATCGCGCCGACGACTACGACGGTGACCCCAAGCCGGCGATGAAGGTTTTGGGAGGTGCTCGGACTGCGCGCGCGGACGACGCGCGAGAATGGCCGCGCGGTTTTACGCGACGCGGATCGCGCCCCCCCCCCCCCCAGCACGCGCGCCAGGGCGCCCGAATGATTGCGGCGCGCGGCGCGAGGGGCCCGCTTGGCAGGGCCCATGAGCACGTTGAAGAACCAATGGTTTCCTTGCACATTCGCAAGAGCGCGAGCGCAAGCATGTCTGACAACTGCCATTGCGAAACCACGTGCAGTTCAAATGCTTTCGGGGCGCTCGGTTTGGGCGCCCTTGCGACGCCGCGAATGACCTCGGCACGCGCGCGCGACGACGCGCGCGCGCGCACTTCGCTTCGTGCCGGTGCGAAGGATTCTCGCGAAATCACCTTTGCGCCACCGGCGGCTGCAGCTACCCTCGCGCGCCGCCGGGGGGCGGGCGTCTTCGCCCCCATTGAAAAATGCGAATTGAACCGGCGGCGGCGCCAGAAAGACCCCAAATGAGCCGCCCGAAAGCGGGGCAGCAGTCGACGCGATGCTGACCCGTAGGCGGCGCCGCCGCACAGGAGAGGGACAGGGCGCCACTAACCCGAAGCACCAGAATCCCCATGCGGGGGGGCAGGTCAGACCAGGGGCTGCCCATCTCCATCCCGATCCTGCGGCGCTGAAACGCGGCGCGACGGGTCAGGCTGTGCGGCGAGAAGCGGCGAAACGACGCCGCAACAACCGCGCCCCCCCCCCCCCCCCTCCCCAGCCTGCGAAGCTCCGAGGGCGAGAACTGGCCAGGCCAAGCCCGTCCACGTTCAATCGCACCAGCGGAGCTACTGCTTGCGCCCAGAGACCCAACGCCCGCCCCGCCCCGCCCACTTGACAGAGGCAGCTTCCCCGCGCCGCGCGCGGGGCCCCCAGGACACGCGGGCTCGGAAGCAGACGGGGCAGGGGCCGCCGCGTGTCCTGCGGAAGTATAATCGAGACAGACCGAATCAAAGATTGACCCGAAAGACCGGAAGTATAATCAGTATAATCGAGACAGACCGGAAGTATAATCGGAAGTATAATCGACCCCTTTCTTTCAAAGATTGAGCCCTCGTTGAAGCCTGGACCGCGGGTGCCACTGGGACTTGCCAGGTACACGCTTCTTAGCGAGGTTGGCCAAGCGTGCGCCCGATGTCGCGCAACTGCAACGCTGGCAAATACACGGAAAAAAACACTGGCGCAATCGATGACGACGCAGCGATGCTTAAGGCCGCCGGGCGTCTGAGGCTGCACTCGAAGGACCTCGAGCAGCGCCCGCCAACAGGCGGTGCATTGAAGTTGCCTCTATGGCCTCGCCGACATTCACTACGCTGCCCAGCCAACTCCACGTGTGAGTCGGCACTAAGACAGGAGGCCTTGGTGGGTCGGCGGCCCTCTCAACTTCGGCCCCCACGTCAATCCTCGGCCAGCGAAATGAAATCTCAGCCGCCATAGCCCCGACAGCTCAAACGACCAACAGGTCCTGATCGATCTTCTCAGCCACGCTAGGGTCGGGCGGCGGGCGCAACTCTAAAGCCTGCTTAACACTGACGTCAGCAAGGCGATTGCCTCCGCAGCAATACCTAGCCCAATCGTCTTCGCACGCGCCCAGGCCCCGGCGAGCCCGAACCTTACGATTCGATCGCAAATACGAAGTAGGGCGACCAAATTGGGCAACGCCCGAATAAGACCTTTTCGGGAAGCACTGAGCCCCACAAGGTAAATCGCGAACACCAACGCAATTCTGGCAATCCACGAGCAACTCGCTGGGGCCATTGGCCCACTGCGAGGCAATACTATGCGCGCGAAACTCGGCAGCCTGCGGGGTCTGCGGCGACGGGGCCCACGCAGGGCGTCCAACCCTGAATTTCTCGAACCAGCCACGCGGCACCGCGCGCTGAAAACCCAGCTCGCACGGTTAAACTCGCGGGAAACTAACTCCCCTCGCGCACGACCCATCCGCAAAGACATCTCCAAGGACACCCCTGGAAATAACATCACGTCCTCCAACCCGCTCCACCACGATACCGCCAGAAGAAGCGGGCCCAGGAACCAGGTCACAACGGTGATGGGGGCACCCCAAAACAAGCTCGAGCATCACCAACTTTTGCTGGCAGTCTAAGCGCTGCTGTCTCGACTAGAGCTGCGCGCCTGCCATCGGCAGCGACGCGCCCCCAGAACCTGCGCCTTAGAGTGAGCAACAGCTTCCGAGCGGGCGTGGATGGGAGAGCACGAGCACATCCAGTCTGGAATGGGCCAAACCGCCCCGGGTTCAGAAGGGGGGTGACGCCGCCGACGCGCGCCCCACTTCCCATGTCAAACCTAGCCCCCAGGTCCAACTCCAAACCACGAAGGGCCGCTTTCTTGAGGAAGGTTTTAACCGGGCACGGGGGAAAAGCCGCCAACGGCAATTGGCGGCCCCGGTCGGTCTATAAAATCGCCAACGACGGCGCGCTCCACAAAATTATCTCACGAGACTTCCGCAGCGCACTAACAGGGCCCGCGACCGATCGCAACAGCGGGGATTCGCGAGAAAAGCCAGCCCCCCAGGCAGCTCGGAACCCTGCGAGAAGAATGGAGCGGGGATAAAGATGCACACGCGACGTCCACATTCCCTTGGCCCACCCGATGACATGCGCCACACTCGCGCGCCAGCGCGGGCCCGGATGGGCCAGCCGAAGACGCGCGAGGCTACGTCCTGGCGCCGAAGGTTGGAACACTGACGCCGCCTGCCTCCTGAAAGTAAACAACTCGCGATCCGTGACTCCGCGAGCGTCGGCCCCGAAAAGGTTCGAGGCCACGCGCCCAGGCGCGAAAACCCCGCGAGCAATGCAATGCGCCCGCCGATGGCGCGCCGCAGGCTGGGAAGCCGAAAACAAGGCCCCTTGGATTTACGCTCGCGACCCTTTGCTTTATTAGATCCCCCCTTGCACCTGCGAGTCTTCCCAGCGCAGCCGCCCGCTCCTAAGTTGCCAGCGCGGGAAACTAAGGGGCCAGCCAGGCCGCCAAGTCCCCGCCCGAGCTCGCGGCCAAAGCCCAGCGACGCGCAAGACACCTCGGCTCCGAAACCCTTCCTCAAGGGCCCTATGGAAGGCCGCCGCAGCAGGGGGAGGTGGGCGGGGATATAGGCCGTAGAGCCCGCGGCAGACAATCCCGAAGCGTTGAGATAAAGCTCGAAAAAGACCCGGGCAAGAAACTGCAGCTTATCCTCCGCGCAGAGAGCGCAGACCCGAATAAGGGTCGCGGCGAGACTGCGCCCCGCCACGATCCCTCGCGCGGCCCAGTAAGGACCATCGTCGAAACCAGCCAACTTGAAGCACCGAGCCTGGAGGTACGAGGTTAGCAATGCCCGTCGGACGCAGGATCTCACCAAGGTCGACCATTTCATGATACTGAAACAGATCGAGCAACACCGCGGCCGCTTCACCTGTAGTCTCCACGCTGGACTCGGCCCTCAAGGCCTGTCCCCAGACCACGCCCTGAGCCCCCTTCGCAAAGCTCCACAACGAAAAAGTGCCGAGGGTGCCGATTCTCCCAAGCCTGGGCTAACGGCCGACGAACACGGCCATAGGCCCAATACATAGCACAGAAATTGCCAATCGGCCGAAACCCCACCGTGGCCTTCGGAATGAGAGACAGCAAAATAATCGCAACCTGACTGGGCACCATAGCGGACAGTTCCATGACGCAATGGATGAGAAGGCGGGCAACGCATCATCACTCATCATGTTCAAATGGAGCACGGGGAATCCGCCAGTCGCGACAGATGTGCCCCCCTTGAAACCTCGAGAGAAGGCGCGACTGGCATCGACAGGGACGCGGGGGAGCTCAGGTAAACGACCTTCGCGCTGAAACCAAATATCCAAACCTCCATCCCCCCCCGCAACGCGGTGAGTTTTTGACTCTCAGCCTGCGGGGGCGAGAAATGATCGCACGCCGCATCGCCGCCGCAGCTGAGCGCGGCGGCGGGGTTCCACTCGGAGGCGCCCTCGGCCACCAGGCGAGGCCCGCGCGCCTGCAGGACGACGCGGAGAAACCACGCCCATGGGCCATCTCCGGCAGCCGCGACGCCGCCACCAGAAAGCCCAACACTCTCGCAGACTCGCCGAACCTCGCGCTCCAAAGCCGTCGCGAGCGTGTTCGCGCTCTTGCTCGCCAAAAAAACCAGCTCCGGCGGCGCGGAAAACATGTAGTCTCCGACGGACACAACCAAAACGTTCGCCAACACGTTGGACGCACGGCCTCGGCGCAGGAGCTCTGGCATGGCCGGCGCATTGCTTCTGAGTCTGAGGTCCGCTGCTTCCTGGACATGCAAAAGTACAACGCCGACGAACCCCGCTGCCTGGCAACGGGGCCCCGCGCGAGCCGACGCGACCGCGCGCGAGCAGGCCTTGCCGACCTCATCCTCGAGGGTCTCGACGAAGGCCCCTCGGATCCCGCTTAGGGGCGATCGGCCGACCACAGTTTGGTCCACCCCCTGGACGTCTCTGAAGCTGCGGACCAGCGATCGCGCGGATACGGTGGGAGCTGCCAGGGAACACCGAACAAGCCATTCGGTCGTGATCCACCCTCCCTGCTTCGCCTTGTATGTGGCGAGCTCCTGTACCAACTGCTCGATCTTGGCGCTGCGACGGCCAAGGATCTGCTGAGGGCTTTTGACCGAGTTCTTTGTCACTGGCCGCCGCGCACTGTTTCGTTTTCGGCCTGTCGGTTTGTTCCCAGAACGAACCGCCCGCTCCCCCGTTGAAGTCCGTTTCCTCTGCGTCTGCCCCTGGCCCTGGCTTCCTGCCCCAGGGCCGCAGTTGTCTGAGAGTGATCGAACCTTCGTCGAGCACCGACGGCTGCTCGGACCTGGGCGCACAAGTTCCTGAGGCGAGCCAGCGCCCTCGCATGGGGAGTGCCATCGGCCGAAGGAAATTCCATTGAGCCACGCTCCAGCAGGATTTCGACGAGCCGACGGCTACTGATGCGATTGGGAAAAGGATGGTGATGATGGGACTGATCAAAAAGAAAAAAAAAAAAAGAGAATCTGTCGCAACGCCTATTTCCGTCATGGTGAATACGGTGCGGGGGCCCGAGTCCGCTTAAAGTGGCGGAGCGCCCTCCTGGGGCCCAGCGCGCCAATTCATCGAGCTGCGCCGCCCGCGGCGACGGGGGGGGAACCCGAAAGCCGAAAAATCTCGACCTTAAAACTTCAAACGACTACCGATCACTAACGGAGGGGCAGGGGGCGGGGGCTGGGTCGGATATCCCGGCGACCAAGCCGGCCGCGAGGCGGCGAGCCCGCGCAGGGAAACAGGGGCCCAGCCCGACCTCCTCCTTCTCGTCATTTCTCGTCGTCGTCGTCTCCATGTCGTCCTCGCCCTTGTCGTCGTCACCGTCGTCGGTCGTCAGTCGTTGGTCGTCGCTCGTCGGTCGTCGTCGATCGTCGTCGGTCGTTGATGTTGGTCGTCAGTCGTCGCGTCGCGTTCCACGAGGGTGGTCGGACGGCGTGGTCGACGTCATCGTGGTCGTCGTGGTTGTCGTCGGCGTCGCAAGCACGCAGCCCCCAAAAAACTTAGCATCTGCAATACTTCGCGGCGTCGCCACGGAACGGCGTCGCAACGTCTCCAACTGGAAACGCATGGTTTAGCAACGGCACGGCACAGCACAACAACGGCACGGCGTCGTAACGGCACGGCGTCGCTCGTCGCGTTATCGTTATCCTCCCTCTCCTTCTCCTCCTCCTCCTCCTCCTCCTCCTCCTCTTCATCATCATCATCATCATCACTATTACCGTCGATCCTGGCCCCTCTCCCGCGTCCTTGACGTTCCAAATCGTGCTGCCGTGCAGTGCGATGCGGCGTTGTGCAACGCTAACTATGCAATGCCATGCCATGCGCTGCAACGCTCTGACGTGCAGCGCTGGACTACGTACTGCCAAGACAAGGTGGGACATGCTACGCTCTGCCGTTCTCCTCTGCGTCATGTTGTGCCATGTCATGTCACGCATGGCCGGTGTACCCTTTCGGTGCCACTGCCCTGATTCTTATCTGGCTGCGAACGCAGAAGGGATCTGCGCAACGGTAAGGGATGGGAGGGAGGGAGGGATAGGCCGCCATACAAGACGTGAGCGGAACTAGCTTGCACCCCCCGCCCCCTACCCCTTCACAGCGAGCCCTCCTCCGGCAGCCCCTTCCTCAGGAAGGGAACACGTATTTATCCTGCCTCCTCCACCCCAAACCTCCCCCCCCACCAATTCGCCCCCTCGTCCACCTCGCCCAGTTTTTTGGGGGGACCAAGCTCGGGAAGGCACGATCTTGACGCATCGCGGCAGCCCCCACCGCGCGAATCAAGAGGTCGCCTTGCCAAGCAAACAGCAAGAGGGTAAGAGAGAGAGAAAGAGAGAAAGATAAATAATGAGGGTGGCAGGGGAAACGCAACGGCAGACCCAGGTTTAAAACATGCGCGCGCGTGCGCGCCCGCGAACTGGACGACATGGCCGCGCACGCCGCGAACGGCGAGATTGGACAGGGAAGGCAGACCAATGCGACGTGATAAGACACACTGGAAAAATCAATTACAAGCAAGCCAAAACGAAAATAGAACACATAAACAACGAAACGCAGACCAGCACGGAAGAAGACGCGAAACCGAGCCGAGCAGGACGGAAGGAGGGGCGGAACAGCACGGAGCAGAACGGAGCAGCACGAGCAGAATTAGGGGAGGCATGCAAGGATTTATTGAGGTCCCCAGGATCGGCCACGTAAAGAAGGCAACTATGGGGCCACTGAGGGTAACAACTGGGCCACGTAGGGCAGTGAGGGGGCCACAAACGGCCACAGCGGGGCCACGAAGGGCACGCACATGGGGCCACAACGGGCGCGACTCCTGGGTGCCTGGGTGTCGGGAGCGCGGCGCTTCGGCAAATTGCAGGAAATTCCAACGCAAGGCCACTCTGCAGTAAGTTGCAAGCAGGTCTCCAGCGAGAGCGCGACTCCAGAGCGCCGGGAGAGCGATTCCTGCAGAAATTGCAAGGAAGTCCCAAGCGAGAGCGCGATTCCTGAATAAAATGCGAGGAAGTCTCGGGCGGGAGCGGGGGTCCTGGCGAAATTGCAAGCAAATCTCGGGCGGGAACCGTTGTTGTTGTAACCCGGGGGGCCATGGGGGCCAGTTTGAGCAGGAAGACTTTCCCTGTCAAGAAACCGGGTGCGAGCGTCGAGGGGCACACTTTGATTGAGAAGAAAACATTCTGCACCGGTGGGGGGGGTCAACAATAATATTCTTCACTAGTGAGAATTCAACAACAACAACAACAACAGCAACGACAACAACAACAACAACAACAACAACAACAACAACAATTACTAGCACGTGGGGACACACCGTTCTCACCAGTGCCAGGGTTTTCATAGGAGGCGGGCAATACCCCCACTTTGTGGGGGGGCCGGTTCAAGCTCTACCAAATTTCCAAACGACTCTTCGCCACCACCCACACCCAGCTTCCCGCCCTATGACGTTCGGACACTTCACTTCGTGGCATGCGGACGACCGTGGCTACTATTCAGGGCCCCGCGGCCGACGACGACGGCGTGCGCGCGCGAAGAAAAAACGAATGTGTCCCGCATGGTATTATTTGACAGGGATGATGGCCCTGGCAGGTGCGCAACCGTTGTCGCAGAAGTTCGAAAAAGTTGCTCGCAAAAGCCCGTTTGACAGAAATGTTTAAAAAGTGTTGGGTTTCCTACGAATCCGCAAGAGCGCGCGGGATGAGATTTTGACATTTTTTTGTTGAAAAACCATTGGTTTTTTGATGTTTTTATGTTAAAATCGCTCCGAACACTAAGCTTTTGGAAGGATTTCGTCTTGCGCGCGCGAATGTCCACTTTACCTTATTTTTTGCAAGGGATTCTTGAAATTTGATTATATTAGAACAAGAAATGTCATTTTATAGTGTTTTTTGCAAGGGAAAACGGATTACAACAAAACAACCGGATCTTGATGACATCGTATTACCTGAGGCTTCCTCACGAAAATGATGAAAATGTAGCTGCGGCCTAGGCGGCGCAGGGGGGCCGTGCACCAGGGGTCCCAACAATAATTATTCTTTAGAATTAATAATGTTCAACAACAATCACTTTACCCGAACGCTCAGTGTTCTCACCAGTGCCAGGGTTTTCATAGGAGGCGGGCAATACCCCCACTTTGTGGGGGGGCCGGTTCAAGCTCTACCAAATTTCCAAACGACTCTTCGCCACCACCCACACCCAGCTTCCCGCCCTATGACGTTCGGACACTTCACTTCGTGGCATGCGGACGACCGTGGCTACTATTCAGGGCCCCGCGGCCGACGACGACGGCGTGCGCGCGCGAAGAAAAAACGAATGTGTCCCGCATGGTATTATTTGACAGGGATGATGGCCCTGGCAGGTGCGCAACCGTTGTCGCAGAAGTTCGAAAAAGTTGCTCGCAAAAGCCCGTTTGACAGAAATGTTTAAAAAGTGTTGGGTTTCCTACGAATCCGCAAGAGCGCGCGGGATGAGATTTTGACATTTTTTTGTTGAAAAACCATTGGTTTTTTGATGTTTTTATGTTAAAATCGCTCCGAACACTAAGCTTTTGGAAGGATTTCGTCTTGCGCGCGCGAATGTCCACTTTACCTTATTTTTTGCAAGGGATTCTTGAAATTTGATTATATTAGAACAAGAAATGTCATTTTATAGTGTTTTTTGCAAGGGAAAACGGATTACAACAAAACAACCGGATCTTGATCACATCGTTTACCTGAGGCTTCCTCACGAAAATGATGAAAATGTAGCTGCGGCCTAGGCGGCGCAGGGGGGCCGTGCACCAGGGGTCCCAACAATAATTATTCTTTAGAATTAATAATGTTCAACAACAATCACTTTACACCGAACGCTCAGTGTTCTCACCAGTGCCAGGGTTTTCATAGGAGGCGGGCAATACCCCCACTTTGTGGGGGGGCCGGTTCAAGCTCTACCAAATTTCCAAACGACTCTTCGCCACCACCCACACCCAGCTTCCCGCCCTATGACGTTCGGACACTTCACTTCGTGGCATGCGGACGACCGTGGCTACTATTCAGGGCCCCGCGGCCGACGACGACGGCGTGCGCGCGCGAAGAAAAAACGAATGTGTCCCGCATGGTATTATTTGACAGGGATGATGGCCCTGGCAGGTGCGCAACCGTTGTCGCAGAAGTTCGAAAAAGTTGCTCGCAAAAGCCCGTTTGACAGAAATGTTTAAAAAGTGTTGGGTTTCCTACGAATCCGCAAGAGCGCGCGGGATGAGATTTTGACATTTTTTTGTTGAAAAACCATTGGTTTTTTGATGTTTTTATGTTAAAATCGCTCCGAACACTAAGCTTTTGGAAGGATTTCGTCTTGCGCGCGCGAATGTCCACTTTACCTTATTTTTTGCAAGGGATTCTTGAAATTTGATTATATTAGAACAAGAAATGTCATTTTATAGTGTTTTTTGCAAGGGAAAACGGATTACAACAAAACAACCGGATCTTGATGACATCGTATTACCTGAGGCTTCCTCACGAAAATGATGAAAATGTAGCTGCGGCCTAGGCGGCGCAGGGGGGCCGTGCACCAGGGGCCCAACAATAATTATTCTTTAGAATTAATAATGTTCAACAACAATCACTTTACTACCGTCACTGTTCTCACCAGTGCCAGGGTTTTCATAGGAGGCGGGCAATACCCCCACTTTGTGGGGGGGCCGGTTCAAGCTCTACCAAATTTCCAAACGACTCTTCGCCACCACCCACACCCAGCTTCCCGCCCTATGACGTTCGGACACTTCACTTCGTGGCATGCGGACGACCGTGGCTACTATTCAGGGCCCCGCGGCCGACGACGACGGCGTGCGCGCGCGAAGAAAAAACGAATGTGTCCCGCATGGTATTATTTGACAGGGATGATGGCCCTGGCAGGTGCGCAACCGTTGTCGCAGAAGTTCGAAAAAGTTGCTCGCAAAAGCCCGTTTGACAGAAATGTTTAAAAAGTGTTGGGTTTCCTACGAATCCGCAAGAGCGCGCGGGATGAGATTTTGACATTTTTTTGTTGAAAAACCATTGGTTTTTTGATGTTTTTATGTTAAAATCGTTCCGAACACTAAGCTTTTGGAAGGATTTCGTCTTGCGCGCGCGAATGTCCACTTTACCTTATTTTTTGCAAGGGATTCTTGAAATTTGATTATATTAGAACAAGAAATGTCATTTTATAGTGTTTTTTGCAAGGGAAAACGGACTACAACAAAACAACCGGATCTTGATGACATCGTATTACCTGAGGCTTCCTCACGAAAATGATGAAAATGTAGCTGCGGCCTAGGCGGCGCAGGGGGGCCGTGCACCAGGGGTCCCAACAATAATTATTCTTTAGAATTAATAATGTTCAACAACAACAACAACGACGACGACGACAACAACAACAACAACAACAACAAAAACAAAAACAATAACAATAACAATTCGCCGGCCCGACGGGCCAGGGCGTGCTAAGATCTCCGGTAACTGGTTAACAGTATTAACAGTATTTCTAGTTCGCGCGCGCGGGGCGGCCCCTGGGGGTCCCCCGGCGAAAAGTACCCCGACCGCCGCCCGACCAAGTCTACTCAGAGATGGTTTTCCTTCTGGGTGCGGCCTCTCAGGCTCCCCAGAGCGCGCTCAGAGTGCCCCAAGAGGCCCCCAAGACTGCCCAAGAGGCCCCCGAGACGCCCAAAGAGCGCTCGAAGACGCCGAAGATGACCCCAAGACGGCCCAAAAGGCCCCCAAGACAGCCCAAGAGGCCTCCAAGACGCCCCAAGAGCCTTCCAAGAGGCCTCCGAAGAGAGCCCCAAGAGGCCAAAATCGTTGATTTTCATTGGTTTTTGTTCTATGTTTTTTGTGTTCTGGCTTTTTCGGCTTCCGGACGCTCCAAGACGGCCCAAGAGGCCCCCAAGACCGCTCCAAGACGGCCCACGAAGCTCCCAAGACGGCGCCGAAACGACCCAAGAGAGCCCTCAAGACGGCCCAAGTGCCGCCCAAGACGGACCAAGAGGCCCCAAGACGGGCCCAAGAGGGACTCAGGAGGGATACCGAGAACTCAAAAATGGAGCCCTCCGTCCCAGAAGGCGCCCAGGAGGTCCCAAAGAGGCCCCAAGAGGCCTCCAAGAGGCCCCAAGATGTCGCCAAGAGGCCCCAGGAGACTCCCAGGAGGCCCAAAAGAAGCCCCAGAAGGCTTCAAACATGTCTCCCAGGCGCCCCCGAACGGCCTCTCAACAGACCCCAAGAGGCCCCCCAAAGAAGCATCTTGACGACGACTCTATTTCGCCCCATCGAGAGACGACCCCCAGGGAACTGCTTCACCATCAAAACTCCCCACGCAACGCGTCCGAACGACACCCGCCCCCAAGAGCGCAACATGGGCAACGAACGCACAAACAAAAACCAGCGATGCCATATCACGGGCCGGCGGAATGAGCGAAGCGATTCAATAACAATAATACCAAGAACAATACTAATAATAATAATCATAATAATAATAAAAATAATAATAAAAATAATAATAGTAATAATAATAGTAATAATAATAATGATAATAATAATGATAATAATAATAAAAAAATAAAATAATAATAATGATAATAATAATAATAATTGCAAGACCGTTCGCCCTTATATGCTCGAGTGTCCAATAACGCGTATTTCCCAAACCCTCGAACCCCGCCCTCCTCGTCTTCGATCGAACCCCATTTGGGGGGTGTACCTTTCTTCCCTGCAGGCCGGGCCCCGGCAAGCGGCGGGGCGGCCGCGGACCGTCGGCCTGGCCAGCGGCAAATCTGATCGGCGGGGCGGCCGCGGACCGTCGACCCGACCCCAAGTTGGGACGGACAGGGGACCGACCACGACGACGACGACGACGACGACGACGTCGAAGACGACGGCGACGACGACGACGGCGACGGCAAGCGAAAGCGAGAGTGAGAGAGAACGACAGCAGGGCCACGAAGGGCACGAAGTAGGCCACGAAGGGCGACAGCGGGGACACGAAGGGAATGCGTATGGGGCCACGAAGAGCGCGAACGAGCGGGGGCCACGAAATGCAGATAATGCGGGGCCATAGAAGGCAACTATGGGGCCACTGAGGGTAGCAACTGGGCCACGTAGGACAATGAGGGGGACACAAATGGCGACAGCGGGGCCACGAAGGGCACGCACATGGGGCCACAACGGGCGCGACTCCTGGGTGCCTGGGTGTCGGGAGCGCGGCGCTTGGGCAATGGCAGGAAATTCCAACGCAAGGCCATCGATCAGTAAGTTGCAAGCAAGTCTCCAGCGAGAGCGCGACTCCAGAGGGCCGGGAGAGCGATTCCTGCATAAATTGCAAGGAAGTCCCAAGCGAGAGCGCGATTCCTGAATAAAATGCGAGGAAGTCTCGGGCGGGAGCGGGGGTCCTGGCTAAATTGTAAGGAAATCTGAAGCGGGAGCCGTTGTTGTTGTAACCCGGGGGCCGGGGGGCCAGTTTGAGCAGGAAGACTTTCCCTGTCAAAAATCCGGGTGCGAGCGTCGATGGGGCACACTTTGATTGGGAAAAAACGGTATGCACCGGTGGGGGGGATCAACAATACTTATTCTGCAGAAATGAGAATTCAACAACAACAACAACAACAACAACAACAACAAAAACAACAACAACAACAACAACAACAATCACTTTACCCGAACGCTCAGTGTTCTCACCAGTGCCAGGGTTTTCATATGAGGCGGGCAATACCCCCACTTTGTGGGGGGGCCGGTTCAAGCTCTACCAAATTTCCAAACGACTCTTCGCCACCACCCACACCCAGCTTCCCGCCCTATGACGTTCGGACACTTCACTTCGTGGCATGCGGACGACCGTGGCTACTATTCAGGGCCCCGCGGCCGACGACGACGGCGTGCGCGCGCGAAGAAAAAACGAATGTGTCCCGCATGGTATTATTTGACAGGGATGATGGCCCTGGCAGGTGCGCAACCGTTGTCGCAGAAGTTCGAAAAAGTTGCTCGCAAAAGCCCGTTTGACAGAAATGTTTAAAAAGTGTTGGGTTTCCTACGAATCCGCAAGAGCGCGCGGGATGAGATTTTGACATTTTTTTGTTGAAAAACCATTGGTTTTTTGATGTTTTTATGTTAAAATCGCTCCGAACACTAAGCTTTTGGAAGGATTTCGTCTTGCGCGCGCGAATGTCCACTTTACCTTATTTTTTGCAAGGGATTCTTGAAATTTGATTATATTAGAACAAGAAATGTCATTTTATAGTGTTTTTTGCAAGGGAAAACGGATTACAACAAAACAACCGGATCTTGATCACATCGTATTACCTGAGGCTTCCTCACGAAAATGATGAAAATGTAGCTGCGGCCTAGGCGGCGCAGGGGGGCCGTGCACCAGGGGTCCCAACAATAATTATTCTTTAGAATTAATAATGTTCAACAACAACAACAACAAACAACAACAACAACAACAACAACAACATTTTAAGGCTGTACGCTCTTACTTGCCCGCGAGTCATTCAACACGTATACCCTACACCCTCGATACCCGCCCTCTTCGTCTTCGATCACACCCCTTTCGGGGGGATTATTTCTCTTTGCTGGGGCCGGCGGGCTTAGACGTACGGGCAAACCGGAACGGGCGGACAATCCTTCGGGGGCGTACATCTCTCTGCCCGCCATTGGAATTGGCGCGGGCCCTGCAAGAGGAGGAGGGGAAGAACGAGGGAGAGTGGGAGGAAGGGGAGGGGGAAGGACGAAGGAAGAGGGAAGATACCACGTTGTGAAGGCGTCCTTGGCGCGCGCGTGGTTCCTGAGCGCCGAAACGCAATTCCAGAATAATTTGCGAGGGCGTCGCACGCGAGAGCGCAATCCTGAGTACATTGTGAGGAAATCTCGGGCGGGAGCGGGGGCCTTGACTAAGTTGCGAGGAAGTCTCAAGCGGGAGCGCCGTTCCTGAGCAAATTGCACGGAAGTCTCAGGCGGGAGCGGGGGTCCTCACTAAATTGCGAAAAGTCTGAGGCGGGAGCGCCGTTCCTGAGTCAATTGCGCGGAAATGTAAGGCAGGAGCGAGGGTCCTGAGTAAAATTCGAAGAAGTCTCAGGCGGGAGCGCCGTTCCCACGTAAATCGCACGGAAGTCTCAGGCGGGAGCGGGGGTCTTGATTACATTGCTAGGAAATCTCAAACGGGAGCGCCTTTCCTGAGTAAAACGCGCGGAAGTCTCAGGCGGGAGCGGGGGTCCTGAGTAAAAATCGAGGAAGTCTCAAGCGGGAGCCGTTGTTGTTGTAGCCCGGGGGGCAAGGGCACAGTTTGAGCAGGAAGACTTTCCTTGAGAAAAAACCAGGTGCGAGCCCCGGGGGTGGCACTTCAATCGAAAAGAATCAATGTGCACCGGTGGGGGGGATCAACAATAATTATTCTTCAAGAGTGAGAGTCCAACAACAACAACAACAACGCCAACAACAACAACAACAACAACAACAACAACAACAATCATTTTACCCGAACGCGTGGTGTTCTCCCCAGTGCCAGGGTTTTCATACGACACCAGGCAATACCCCCACTTCGTGGGGGGGCATTACAAGCTCTACCAAATATCCAAACGACTCTTCGCGACCACCCAAACCCAGCTTCCCGCCCTATGACGTTGGGACACTTCACTTCGTGGCGTGCGGACGACCGTGGCTACTACACTGGCGTGGGGTACACACCCACAGAACTTGGTCACTTATTCGGGGCGCGCATGTGCCCAGCATGGTGCAATTGTGCCATGCTGGGCACATGCGCGGATGGTATTATTTGACAGGGATGATGGCCCTGGCAGGTGCGCAACCGTTGTCGCAGAAGTTCGAAAAAGTTGCTCGCAAAAGCCCGTTTGACAGAAATGTTTAAAAAGTGTTGGGTTTCCTACGAATCCGCAAGAGCGCGCGGGATGAGATTTTGACATTTTTTTGTTGAAAAACCATTGGTTTTTTGATGTTTTTATGTTAAAATCGCTCCGAACACTAAGCTTTTGGAAGGATTTCGTCTTGCGCGCGCGAATGTCCACTTTACCTTATTTTTTGCAAGGGATTCTTGAAATTTGATTATATTAGAACAAGAAATGTCATTTTATAGTGTTTTTTGCAAGGGAAAACGGATTACAACAAAACAACCGGATCTTGATGACATCGTATTACCTGAGGCTTCCTCACGAAAATGATGAAAATGTAGCTGCGGCCTAGGCGGCGCAGGGGGGCCGTGCACCAGGGGTCCCAACAATAATTATTCTTTAGAATTAATAATGTTCAACAACAATAATAATAATAATAACAACAACAATAATAATAATAATAATAATAATAATAATAATAATAATAATGATACTAATAATAATAACAATAATAATAGGTTGAAGGCAATTCGCCCTTATATGCTCGAGTGTCCAATAACGCGTGTTTCCCAAACCCTCGATACCCGCCCTCTTCGTCTTCGATCGAATCCCTTTTGTGGGGTATACCTTTCGTCCCTGCAGGCCGGGCGGCGGGGCGGCCGCGGACCGTCGGCCTGGCCAGCGGCAAAGCTGATCGGCGGGGCGGCCGCGGACCGTCGACCCGACCCCAAGTTGGGACGGACAGGGGACCGACCACGACGACGACGACGACGACGACGACGACGGCGACGACGAGCGAAAGCGAGAGCGAGAGAGAACGACAGCAGGGCCACGAAGGGCACGAAGTAGGCCACGAAGGGCGACAGCGGGGACACGAAGGGAATGCGTATGGGGCCACGAAGAGCGCGAACGAGCGGGGGCCACGAAGTGCAGATAATGCGGGGCCATAAAAGGCAACTATGGGGCCACTGAGGGTAGCAACTGGGCCACGTAGGATAGTGATGGGGAAAACAAATGGCAACAGCGGGGCCACGAAGGGCATGCACATGGGGCCACAACGGGCGCGACTCCTGGGTGCCTGGGTGTCGGGAGCGCGGCGCTTGGGCAATGGCAGGAAATTCCAACGCAAGGCCACTCTGCAGTAAGTTGCAAGCAAGTATCCAGCGAGAGCGCGACTCCAGAGCGCCGGGAGAGCGATTCCTGCATAAATTGCAAGGAGGTCCCAAGCGAGAGCGCGATTCCTGAATAAAATGCGAGGAAGTCTCGGGCGGGAGCGGGGGTCCTGGCTAAATTGTAAGGAAGTCTCAGGAGGGAGCCGTTGTTGTTGTTGTTGTTGTAACCTGGGGGCCAGGGGGCCAGTTTGAGCAGGAATACTTTCCCTGTCAAAAAACAGGGTGCGAGCGTCGAGGGGCACATTTTGATTGAGAAAAACAATATGCACCGGTGGGGGGGGGATCAACAATAATTATTCTTCAGAAGTGAAAACTCAACAGCAACGACAACGACAACAACAGCAACAACAGCAACAATAATCCGCATCGCGGAGTCCCACGTTAGCCACACACCCAGGAGCAGTGAATGACCATTCGGCCCCCTCACTCTGATGAGGTACGCTGGATCCGAGCTCCCAGGGCCACGACCCTACCCCCTTTTGTAAACTCAATCGAAGTATGCTGGATCCGATGGATTCCACGATCTCTGGCAAATGACCCTGGGTCCGCACCTCCAGTGCCCCATACCCTCGTAACCTACTTTGGATTCGCGATTCTAAGACCACAACACATTAAACATTCATTGTCCCAGGGCAAAAATCCCTGGCAAAGTATGCTGGATCCGCCTACAAGGTGGCGATCTTTTGAAAATGACGCTCGATCCGCGCACCCAAAGCCACGATCCCGAATAGATTACGCAGTGTCAGGGCCATATAGCTCATAGAAATAAGAGGCGGTCCGCGCGGAAAACGGCGATCCCGCGTAAATTACTCTGGATCTACGCTCTCGAGGCCACGACATTGCAAATTACACTGGGTCCGCGTTCACAGGGGCACGCTTCTCCGCAAATCATAATGGGTCCGGGCTCCCAAGGCCACGATCTCTTGCATATTGTGTTTGATACACGCTCGTGGACTCCCGCGCAGCATTCCCCAAAATGTCTCCAGGTGGCTTCTGTGCGACCTTGGTGGTCGCAAGAGGGAGGACAAACGATTACTCCAATGGCGCCCTGAGAAGTGCCCAGGAGGACTCACAAAAGCAGCAAAAAGGCCCGCTCACTGGCCTGAGCGGACCCAGGGCAGGGTAGACCCTCTAGGGCCCCAAGGGATCTGACGGGGCCCATTGAGTTACAGAGGGAGACAGAGAGAGAGAGAGAGAGAGAGAGAGAGAAAGAGAGAGGGAGAGCAAAAAGAGAGAGAGAGAGAGAGAGAGAAAGACAGAGAACAGATATAGCGAGAGAAACACAGAGAGAGAGGAAAAAACAACAAAAAAGACAAACGATCTAGAGAGAGAGAGAGAGAGACAGAGAGAGAAAGAGGGAGAGAGAGAGAGAGAGAGAGAGAGAAAGAGAGACACAGACCGAGGAAAACAAATAAACAAAACCAGACGACGCCGACGAAGACCCTGTAGGCTGCTTGGACGACGAGGAACAAAACGAGCACGAGAACGACGGCTGCGACAGGGATGGCGACGATGAATCACTCCATGCCTGACGTAGGGGGGCCGGAAGCAGCTGCCCAAAGCTTGCACGCGCATACATGTGCGACCCCCTCCCTTTCAGGGACC
This sequence comes from Prorocentrum cordatum, assembly GCA_963575745.1. Lineage (NCBI taxonomy): Eukaryota > Dinophyceae > Prorocentrales > Prorocentraceae > Prorocentrum > Prorocentrum cordatum. Next base: position 40,553 of record CAUYUJ010002031.1, read on the forward strand.
TGCCTATTTTGCGCCGTCGCGCTGGAAGGTCCTCGCGACCACCATCCCTGCGCGACCCCTGGAAAAAAAAGGAAGGAAAACCATATCCCTGCGAGCCCCCTAAAACAAATAGCAAGATCTCCCGGCCTATTCCCGTAGCGTGAACATCAACTGGGACATTTACCATTACACACGAACGGGACATTTACAATGCAATCCAACGAATTACTTTCCAAACCAAAAACGCTTTGGGACAACCATCCCTGTGAGACTCTTTGCAACAAAGAAATAACAGGAAAACCGCTAAGAACATTGTGCAGCAAAAAACAGCAATCGCGTTCCCTTCCCGACTTCCGACCCTAGCCACTTACACTTAAAATGCATAGGAAACGACCGTTAAAACAACAACGTACATCCACATAGGGAAAAAGTGAGGCAATGCACGCCTAAGGGCAATACGAAAACGTGTTGGGAACACCATGGCGGTGAGACGTTTGGTGTTGTGTTTGATGCTGATGACCTATATGTATACATAGATGCGTGTATACATATGCATATATCATACATGTGAGGCCAGGGGATTATTCAGTTTAAGTACACAACTATGTATCAAAAGGCTGCCGAAAGAATGTGGAAGCCAACTCACAAGAAACATTCCACAACTAACCCCACCCGGAGACTCCAGGACGTAAAATGATGTTTGGTGTGGGATCGTCGCCCTTTCCATGGCAAAGCCATCGAAAACCAAGCAACCAAGGGCACCGTGGAGGCACGCGGGGTGTTTCTTGGCATGGGTTCCATTGTACGCGCCCCTTTTTGTCCGATGTTATCCCTCATCCCTTACATGAAAAAGATGGATTACCATGTAAAAAAATGGCGACGCTAAACACATACTTCAAACAAACTATAAGAAAATAAATAAACCACATGGGACCCTCAACCCTGCGGGATCCCCAAACACGTTTCTAAAACAGATATGTAAGACCCTTTTAAAAATGCGTCGGCGGCTAAGCAGACTGACTGCGCTGGCGGAAGACCTAACAAATCGGGGGCACCGTTGTAGCGCATTGTGCCGCAATGCGAAAATGAGGAACGAAGGGAGGGCGGGCGGCCGAAGGGGAGGGCGGAAAAGGCGAGGGCCGCTCAGGGGGACAGGTCACGCCCGGAGCGAACTGGCGCGGCCGGGCCCGCGGGCAGGGACAGCGGCGGCTGCTGCGTCGGGGTTCTACAGGAGGCGGTGGCTGCGCGTTCCCCAAGTGGGGGCGCGGGGGGGGGGCGGCGAAAAGTATCGCCAACGGGGGGGGGGAACCCAGCAAAATGCAGGGTTTGCGGAAGGTGGCGAGCGGCAGGACCAAGCCCAGCACCCCAGCGTGGCGGCTGTAGGCAGCAAGCCGGCGCCATGACGGCACGTGGACGGAAAACGATAGGGGAACGGGCGGCAAAACCAGGCCCAGGAACCCGGACGCGGGGCGGCTGCAGGCAGCAGCCTGGGCGCCGCGGCGGCGCGCGGAGGACTGCCCGGGTGGACAAGGTGAACCAACGGGAGGGCCAGGACCGCCGCCCCCAAAGCCCTCAAGACCACCCAGCGAGGGCCCAAGAAGCCTCCAAGAGGTCCCCAAGACGGGCCTAAGAACGCCTCAAGACTGCCCAAATGCCCCACAACGGCCCCAGACTGCCCAAAAAAGGGCCCAAGAGAGGGAACTCGAACCGACAATCCGAAGTTTCCGCCCCAAGAGGCCCCCGTGAGTCGCCAATGGGCGCCCGAAGGGCCCCAAGAAACCCCCAAAAGGCCCCCAAGAGGCCCCAAGAGACTCCCAAGAGGCCCCCAAGAGGCCCACAACGGCCCAACGAGGCCTGACAATTGCCTCGCAGAGGCCCCCGACTGGCCGCTTACGAGATCCCAGCGAGAATCCAATTCGCTTCCTACCCACAACCCGAGCATGGTGGCAAGATGGGCCGAAGGCCATTCGATAATACCACGCGGGCCACTCGCGCCCGTCGGCCGCGCGCGCATGTTGGAATCGCTCCAACACTTTATCACCGACACGTGGACACCATCATCGTCATCGGCGTGAACAGCATCGGCGCCGTCATCGGCCTTGCCGTCGTCATCGTCATCTTCGCCACTAGTACCGCTACTATTGTTAGCGTGTCTGCCGCTGTCGACGTCGCCATGATATCGCGCCCGCCTGGGCCACCGATTCGCACGGAAGTGTCGGCGCGTCAGCGCGGCCTGCAAGACGCGCTGGAAAGTCTCCAGCGGTCAGCGCCACCGCGGCCGCGTCGGCTGCGCCAAACCAGGTGGCCGCTCTGCGCGCGCCTGCGCGCCACCGCTGCCGCAGCGATGCGCCAGCCAACGGCAAGCAGTCATCGCAATCGCCACCACATGCGCTTTGTAAACTTAGTTGCGGGGGAGTGGGCGCGACGATTGCAAAAACAGGGCGAGTTGCACCAAAGAGGCTGTAGCAAATCGATTGCTCCGCAAACGTTGCACATCATATACTGCAAAACGTAGATTGCACAACAGATGCTGTAGACTGCGCCAGATCGATTGTTACACCTGTGTTGCACAACATGCGCTGGTAGACATTCATGGTTAGGGGTCCGCGTTGGCTAACATTCAAAAATATGAACCGAGAACTTCCAAACCTGGCGATTTGGGATTTGGGCTGAGATTCGGGACCAGTCCTGGGGCCGAAAACGCGTCGCCCAGTCCACTGCCCCCCCCCCCTGGAAGACCAACGCGCGCCGGAGGATGCATCGCGTGTGCGTTGCGGACGATTGCGAGGGGGGGCTAAACACTGGCGCGCTCAGACGCGAGCGCAATCCCACGCTGCATGCGCCGACGCAACGCCGATCTCAATTCCAAATGACAGTTTCCCGACCCCCCTTTTGGCCAGCACCAGAGGTCACACCAGCGAAGGGTCACTCTCACGTGCAGCCGGGCCATCATATCTCAATCGCACGATAGAAAACAGCGGCAGAACGAGGAGCAGCAGGAGCAGGTCGAGGAGGAGGCAGCGGCAGCAGGCACTAAGTCAGAAGCGACAAAACGTCCAAGGGGACTGCTTGAGGGCGCGCGGCGGCGCCTCACCGCCGGCAAGATAACGGCCTCCTTCTGTGACTTCCACTTTGAACTTCTGGCGCGGTTGCGAGGGGCCAGCACGGCCACGCCCATCCACCACCCCGTCCGTCCGTCCCCAAACATTCGACGTGTTAGAGAGATCAAGACGAAACATGTTCACCGTGTTCTGAGTCTGGGAGCCGTTTCTAAGGCTCGGGACCGTAAAGAGACAAGTGCCCCCCCAGGAAGGAGTCGACAGCTCCAGACACCCCAATCGAGAAAAAAATAAACACTGAGGTCACTATCTCCTCGCCCCAGGCACCCCATCGCCCCATCCCTCCCAGCCTCTCCCATCCCTCCCCCTCTTCCATTCAGCCGACCGATGGTAAGGAACTCATGATGCTGACATCCTGGCAAAGGCAACCGATGACCGACCGCATCGAGAAACTCGCCTGCACCGTGAACCGATGGCTTGGCGAGGCGATGCTACTCCCCCCTCGCCGCGACCAACGGGCACGACAGCCAGGGCATCGACGCCATCGAATACCTCCACTGCAGCGGCATGGCGACACGGGTCTGCGAAGTCAACCTGTGGGGATGCGAGGGTCTGGCCTGCGGCCGCCACGGCACAGCACTCCACACCTCGAGCGATACGGCGGTACGGAGCTCTGCAAGCTGCGCGCCTCGCTGCAACCCGTGCAGGGCGACCCTGCAGCACGTCCCCTCCGAGGACGCCACGGCCGGCGGACGACCCGACCACGCAGCACGGCGAGCCCTCCTCCGACGACAGCGCACCCACCAGACGGTCGACCTACTGCCGCCAGCATCGACGGGGACTGCGGCGCGGGGACGCCGCCACCGTCGGCCAGCCCTAGTCGGGCCGCTGAAACAAGGAACGCTAGATCAGGAGCGAAGCCCCTTCTAGGCCGCAAAACCGCCTTCGTTCACGAGGAGGGCCAGGGGAACAGCCACGGAAGGACGTCAAGAACATCCAGCCCCTTCCGAACCCAAGCTGTTCCTTACTTCAGCGGCTTGACTGTACAGCCAGGCCGGTACCCTCGGGGATCGTGATCGCAACGGTGGAAGCGGCAAGCACCGCGGTCAACGACGGCCCACGGCCCCGCTGCCTTCGCCATGTCTCCGCTCCTGCGGACGCCCGAACCTTGGCGGCCGACAAGCAGCCAGCAGCCCCCTCGCCGGGCGCCGAGGCCAGCCAGTGACAGCGGCCGGCAGACGGCTTCGACCCAAGGAGCGCCCCCGCGTTCGGCCAGCTGCACCGCAGGCCACACCCGACCTGGGCCCCACGGCCTCGGACAACGGCGCTGCCACTGTGATGCAGCCCTATGCCGTGGTGCCCGCGCCGCCCCCACGCTCGTGGGGCCCTGCCTTCAACCCAAGCCATATCATCTACACGTCCATGGACGGCACGTTCGCGTTCTGCTGGCACTGCGCGGCCGTGGAGGTCTCGACGAGACACTCGGGGCTCGACGACGAGTGCCCTCGCAGGACGAGCCACGACAGGGTGGCCATGGTCCTGACGAGGCTGCGGCGTGGCCAACACCCAACGAGGACCAGCCCGCGACAGGAGCCCGTGGGCCTGCAGCGCTGAGCTTCGGCTACCACTACTGGGTGAGGCGTCGGCCCGACGCCTCTGCGAACCGTGGCGCGCGAGCCTGCCAGCGGCCGTCGCAGAGAATCTCTCGTGCGGACGCGGCTGGAGCAAGCCCGACCGACGGCACTGCTGGTCCAGACGGCGTCTGGCCCTCCCTTTCCCGCCTTGGCCTCCTCGTCGACGCCGTGGCCTTGGTACTGGGAAGAGCTCCCCTTGCCCTCGTGGGCCTTGCGCCTCCCAGTCTCCGCCGCGTGGCTTCGGGAGTTTCTACGCGAGGATACATGGCCCAGTACCTCTAGCCATGGCGCCCCGTCGCATCCTTGTGCCACCACCACCATCACCACCATCACCATCATCACCACAACCGTCCGCATCACCGCTACAACCACCAACATCAACCTCACCACATCACCACCACAACCACCACGACCACCCTCATCATCATATCCAGTATCATCATCAGCATCAGCATCAGCATCATCATCATCATCAGCATCATCATCATCAGCAGCAGCAGCATCACGATCATCATCATCAGCAGCATCATCATCGTCAGTATCAGTATCAGCACAATCAGCATCAGCAGCGTCAGTACCAGCATCATCGCCATCATCACGTCGCCGTCATCATCAGCAGAACCATTACTATCATTATAACAATCATCAGCAGCATCATCATCCTGCTCCGCTTCATCCTAATCCTCTTCATCCTTCTCATCCTCCTCCACATGATCATCGCCAACACGAAAGCCTCTATCATCATCAGCAACAGCATCACCATCAGCAGCATCGTCAGCATCATCATCAGCAGTAGCATCATCACCAGCAGCATCAACATCATCAACATCATCCTCATCATCAGCAACATCCAAATCATCATCAGCAGCATCAGCAGCATTGTCAAAATATACCCATAATTATCACTGCCACCGCAACCACATCCATCTTCATCATCATCATCATCATCATCATCATCATCATCATCATCATCATCATCAACGTCAACATCAACATCAACATCCTCATCACTACCACCACCACCGCCACAACCGTCGCAACCACAACCACCACCACCACCACCATCATCACCACCACCACAACCACCACCGCCGCCACCGCCACCGAAACCACCACCAGCATCAGCATCATCACCACCACCATCATCATAGCCACCATCATCAACATCATCATCATTTTCATCATCATCATCGTCATCCTCCTCATCATTATCATCATCATCCACATCGCCCTCCTCCTCATCATCAGCACAACCATCATCATCGTCAGCATCATCATCATCATCATCATCATCATCAACAACAACATCATCATCAGCAGCATCATCATCCTCAACAGCATCACCATCATCAGCAGCAACATCATCATCGACATCATCCGCATGATCATCAACAACATCATCATTATCATCCCCAACATCACCAATACAATCAACCCGTGTCGTAAGGATGCGCGGTAAGGATGCAATGGGCCTTGAAGGGCCACGTCAGCGTTTTTGAAACGAAAGTGGCCAAGAATGGGCCGAAGGTGCAAGGATGCAAGGGTACCCTTCGGAAGGTTGCCCACCCTTACTATGCGGTTTGACTGCATCAGCATCATCATCACGATCATCATCATCAGCAGCATCATCACCACCATCATCAACATCATCATCGTCATCATCATCAGAATCGTCAGCAGCAGCATCATCATCATCATCATCAACATCATCGCCATCGTCGTCACCGTCGTCATCATCATCCTCAGCAGCACCAGCATCAGCATAATCATCACTATCATCAGCTACAGCATCAGCATCATCACCAACAACAGCATGATCATCATCAGCAGCATCAACATCAGCGTCACCATCATCAGCAGCAGCATCATCACCAACATCATCATGAGCATCAGCATCATTCTCATCAGCAGCATCAGTAATATCGGCATCATCATCAGCATCGTCATCATCATCAGCATCATCGTCATCATTGTCAGCATCACCATCATCTTTTACATCCTTTGCATCCTCCCCCTCATCCGACGCCGCCACCTCCCCTACCAGGCCTGGCACCGCACCCTGGCCGCAGACTCAGATCCCAGGTAGGTCGCCTCCCGGGGTCGACAACCGCCCGAGCTGTCTCGCCAAAAACGGAGTGGCGAATGCCTTACGCACCAACGGCTCGATGGAGCTCTGCAGGCTTCGCTGCAGCCGAAGCCGGGGGGCCCATGCCCTTGCGAGGCCGAGAGGCCAGAGAGGGTATGCCTGACGACTCGCCGCGCGCGACAGCGGGGGGCGCGTTGCGAAGAACTCGTCCGAAGCACCGACTTCCAACCCCGTCCCCTCCCCTTCGACGCGCCGGCCTCCAGCTGCTCCGCCTGCGTGGTTGGGCAGTTCTGGCAGACGCATTCTGCGCCTGGGCAGACAGGGGTGCAGCATCCAGAGAGACCTCCTCCTGCCCCTACTTCTCGTCACCCTCCTGCTCACTCCTCCTCCGTCCTCCTCCTTCCTCCTCCTCCGTCCTCCTCCTCCTCCCTCCTCCTCCTCCTCCTCCTCCTCCTCCTCCCCCTCCTCCCTCCTCGCTTGTCGCTTCTGCTCAAGGCCGTCGCCAATCGGGAATCTCGGCCCTCGGCCCTGGCCCGAGGGGGCCAAGGTCGTCACGGGCTCGGGGTCCTGGCCGTGGTGGCCAGGCGCCAGGCTCGCCTGGCCGCCGCCGCGCCAGCAGCACGCGCTGGTAGCTGGAGCATCGGCGTTACGGCTCCTCCTCCTCCTCCTCCGCCCTTCTTTTCCCCTTCCCCCCCTTCTTCCCTCCACCCTTTTCTCCTCCCCAGCCCCCTTCTCCTCGGGAGACGGTTGGCTTCGGGCAACTGGCCACCACACACCGTACACCGAGCAGTACGATGTGCCAGCATCCGGGCGGGGCCAGGTTCCACTGGATGCGCAGGCCCAAAACTTCAAAGAGCGCGCAGTGGCAGTTCGCGCTGGCGCCAGATTCCTGGAAGGGCGAGCCGCAGATTGCCTCTGGGGCCGCCAGGGGTCTTCAGATGCGCGTGCTCATGACCTGCGCGCGCGCGTGATGGGGGATGCATGGCGACAGAGGTCGCCCTCTTTGCCACGTGATCCTCCTCCTGCTCCTTCAGCACCTCCTCCTGCTCCTCCGCCTCATCCTCCTTCTCATTATCCTCCTCCACATCATCCTTCTCCTCACCATCATCATCATCATCATCATCATCAGCAGCATCATCATCATCAGCAGCAACATCATCATCATCATCGTGATCATCCTCAGCAGCAGCATCATCAGCATTACCATCATCCTCATCATCATCATCAGCATCATCCTCCTCATCATCATCATCATCAGCATCATCATCATCAGCATCATCATCAGCAGCATCAGCATCAGCATAATCGTTATCGTCAGCATCACAAGCATCAGCATCACAATCATCACCATCATGATCAGTATCATCCTCGTCCTCATCCTCATCCTCATCCTCATCCTCATCATCACTACCACCACCATCCCGCAATCATCATCGTCATCATCGTCATCAGCATCATCGTTCTCCTCCTCATCATCGTCAACATCACCTCCTCCTGCTTTTACTTCTCCTGCCCCTCCTCCTCCTCTCCTTCTCCCCAACTATATCTGACTCCCCACAACTCCCCCGACTCCTCATCCCCATGAGCCCGTGGCAGAGCTCAACTGACTGAGCCACTTGACGGTCTCGCCACAACAACCGACCTTACCTTGCCACGGCGCCTTACTCGCCGTCACTCCCCTGGCGCTCCCCCCACCAAAAATCCTCATCGCTAGAGAAAACGACTCACCTGGAAGGTGGGGCCCAAATGACGCCTCCACCTGGCCGAGAAAACACGCCCTGGCAAAACCACCGAGGAAGACGAAGACTGGCACGACGGACAGGGGGTCGGAGAAAAGCGAATCCTCGATCCCAAACTTTTCCCCAAGACCGGTTTCGTCCTGAGGCGTTATCTGATGGCCCGTGGCCCAATGAGGGCCACAGGACACACCTTCACAGTGACCGTCAAGACCCCCCGTCGTAAAGGAGGAGGATGGCATAGCCGCCGCCCGCTGGCGCCAGCGGGAGCGGCGGCGCACCGTGACTCAGCAGCAACTTGGTGCCGGAGTCGCACCTGGCTCGACAGGGGGCAGGAGATGCGAGAGCCCTCCACGAGGGAGGCTGTTGGAAAGAGGGTGAATGGTTGGAGGTGGCTGGGGCGCCCCTCCCACCGCCGCCGCGGGAGAAGCCCTTGCCAAGCCCGACAGCTGGGCCTTCAGATAGTACGACAAATTATGCCCAAAATATAAGGCCCAGAGCAAAAGCTTCCGTCAGGACTAGCAACCCGCCAATTCCTCACTGTACTCCCCCTCGTCCTACTCATGATCCTCCGCCTGTTCTTCCTTATCATCATCATCATCATCATCATCATCATCATCATCATCATCATCAGCATCATCATCATCAGCATCATCAGCATCATCATCATCATCATCATCATCATCATCATCATTATCACCACCATCATCATCATCATCATCATCATCATGATCACCGTCATCATAATCACCATCATCATCATCAGCAACAGCATGAGTATCAGCATCATCATCATGAGTATCATAAGCATCCTCATCATCACCATCATAACCATCATCAGCTCATCTCATCTCATCTCATCTCATCTCATCTCATCTCATCTCATCTCATCTCATCATCAAAAATACCAGCACCATCATCTCATCATCACCATCATCGAATCATCTCCATGGTCATCAGCATCAGCATCAGCACCATCATCATCATCAGCATCATAATCATACTCATCATCAGCGCCAGCGGCAGCAGTCGCAACCGCAGCCATCATCGTCCTTGTCATCATAACCATCATCATCATTACGATCACTACCACCACCACAACCACCATCATCATCATCACGAACACCAACACCAAAATCATCGCAATCATCGTCATCATCAGCATCATCATCATCATCATCATCATCATCTGCATAATCATCATGACCAACATCAACATCATCAGAACCCTCGTCGTCATTTCATAATCACAATCATCATCAGAATCATCATCATCCTCATCATCATAATCATTATCATCATAATCATCATTGTCATCATCATCATCATCATAATAATCACCACCATCATCATCATCATCAACATCATCAACATCCTCAGCCTCAGCATCAGCATCATCATCGTCATCAGATTGTTTGTCTTCATCCTGAATATCGTCCTGCGCATCCTCATCATGATCATCATCTTCCTCCCCATCACCCGCATCCTCATCAGCATCATCTTCATCATCAGCATCATCATCATCATCATCATCATCGTCATCAGCATCATCGTCATCGCCCTCCTCCTCATCATCACCCTCATCATCAGCCTGACCATCACCATCACCATCACTAGCAGCAACCAGCATAACTAACCATGATCATCATCGTCAGCATCATTATCATCATCATCATCATCATCATCACCATCAGACTCAGGGCCATCATCATCGTCGTCATCGTCGTCCTGAGCAGCCGATGAGCAACAGCATCCTTCTTCTCCTCATCCTTCTCTGCTCCTCCTCCTCTTCCTCCTCCTCTTCGTAATCATTAGCCTTCTCATCATCACCATCATCATCAGCAGCAGCATCATCTTCAAAAGCAGCAGCATCATCCTCAGAATCAGCAGCATCGTCATCATCATCATCGTCATCAGCATCATCATCAGCATCACTATCACCATTGCCATCATCAGCAGCATCATCGTTATCGCCATCACCATCGTCATCATTATCAACATCATCATTACCATCATCATCCTCACCATCATCATCATCACAGCAACGACCATCATCATCATCATCATCATCATCATCATCATCATGGTCATGAGCATGATCATGATCATCATCAACATCATCATCATCATCATCATCATCGGCATCAGCATAATCATCCGTATCACCATCACCATCAGCATCACCATCATCATCATAATCGAATCATCGAATCATCGAATCATCAAATCATCGAACCATCAAATCATCAAATCATCGAATCATCAAGATCATCAGCAGCATCACCATCACCATCACCATCATCATCACCATCACCATCACCATCACCATCACCATCACCATCACCATCACCATCACCATCATCATCATCATCATCATCATCATCATCATCATCATCATCATCATCATCATCATCATCATCATAATCGCTATGTGCCGTTATCAACAAAAAACTCCCCTCCCAGAACCCTTCCCCCAGAAGCACGGTCCGCCACATTCCACCAGCGGACCCATCTGCTTTCGAAATCACTGATTTCGGCACAGATGGCTTCAAGACGGTCCAAGAGGGACCCGAGACGGCCCCAGAGAGCCCACGCTGGCCTCCAAGATCGCCTCAAAACGGCCCAAGAGTGCCCCAAAACGGCCCAAGAGGGCCCCGTGACGGCCCAAGAGGCGCCCAAGACTGCCCAAGAGACCCCTCCCATGAGGGTCCCAGCGGGAGCCCAAGACGGGGAACTCCTCCAAGGGGCACCGGGAACCCTCCCCACAAAATGCCCCCCCAAGACCCCCGGCGCGCCACCAAGAGAGCTCCGAGAGGCCCAAGCGGCCCCCAGAGGTCCCGAAGAGGCCACCAAGAGAACCCCTTGTCAAGACGGCCCCAAGAGAGCCCACCAAGAGTGCACCCAAGAGAGCCCATTTTGAAGAGGCCCACCGAGAGAGCCCAAATCGACCCAAGAGGGCCCCGTTTTAACACTGCTGAGGCTCCCCAGATGGACGTACGAGGCCAACACGCTTCTACGACAAGGCACCGCGGGATAGAGGCACCCAGGGCTCCCAAGGCGTCGACGGCACGGTGTAAGCCACTGAACATGTATACCCCGAACCCTCGACTCCCGCCCTCTTCGTTATGAACGTGCCTCTCCTGGGGGGCTGTTTTTTTCATGCTAGCTCCTGAATTGCCCCCGACAAGGTAACACAACCAGGCCGGACGGTCGGACCCTAGCAATCGGGTCGGACGGACGGACCCGGGTCTGGCGCAGTCCCAGCGGCGAAAGAGAGAAGGCAGCGCCCCCAAGGGTTCGTGGAACCCTCAGTCGAACCGTGAAGGAGCTCTGCCCACGGCAGCATCAGCAGCCGCGCGAGCAGAAAGCCCAGCGGCTCCTCCGGGCGCCGCTCAGGATCAGCTCCAGCTTGTGCAGACTGAGCTCACACTCTCCAGCGAGCTGGCGCTTGCCCTCCTCAGAGACGAGACCTAGCACGACCTCGCTCATCGAGGCCGCAGGCCTCGGCAAGCCAGCTTTACGCTGCTACCCCACGAGCAAGCAGCTGAAGCTGTGCGATGCGGCCGCGAAGCTGGGCAAGCCGTTGCCGTAGGTGAAAGGCTTAGAAGATACGCGATCGTGGACCGAAGGTCATGCCGTCGCAGAGTGGGTCAGTAGCTTCACCAAGTTCGCGTGGCCGTCCTTCGTCGGCCACAATGCTCAACCACATCGACAAAATGGCCTGCATCGCCGCCGACACGGAGAACGCAGCAGCGCAGGCCGAGAACGCCATCACCTACGACCACTTGGTAAGGAGCACGTCGTGGGCGGCTGTTCAGCGGCAGACCAACAAGGAAGCTTTCGAAACCACGCTCAGCGGGGACAAAGAGGCCTTGGCAGGCCTCTTTGTCCCCGCTGAGCGTCCGCGCGGCACTGCGCGGCACCGCCAGAGACGTCGACGAAGCAGCAGCGCAAGCCAAACACGGTTCACCATTGTTTCCACCACTTTTACAGGGAGAGTGACCTGGCGGAAAAATCGCACACGTGAACGCATCATAACAAACACCAATTCTGCAGCAAGACGGCCGAAGGTCGCCTGGACAACCACATCCGACAGCTCGGCGTGACGACGATCAAGGTCAAGGAGAAGAGGGCGCTAGAAGACAGGACGTCCAAAGGAGGTGTAGGTGTCACAAGGGCCAGGCCATCCATGCAGCGCGGCGGCCGCACAGATGACCTGGGAGACCACGGCCAAGGCGACTGGGCTCGCTCGCGCTCCCAGGGCCGCGGGGATGGCCAGCAGCCGCCCGCAGGACGCGGGGGCGCAGCAGCAGTTGGGAAGCCCGGCCCAAACCCCGCTGCCTTGCCTTTTAGGGCCCACGCCTCAATAGTCGCACGGACGCAGTCGTACGTCTGCGCCCTGCCGGAGCCAGGCGTCAACCACGAACAGTCCATCAGGGACGCCGCGGCTCTTCGCTCCAGGTTGGGCGCTGGCCTGCTGGAGTTCCAGAGACAGCAGTGGGCGAAGCTGCAGAGTTGGCGCCAGCGCTTCGTGCAGACGGGGGAGGAGCAGGCGTGGGCAAACGCCATGCCAGAAAGGATTCGGCACACACTTGCGTACTGGTAGGTGGCCCTGGTTTCTCCCTGGGAGGGGCGCGCCATCCATCCCAGGTGGTGGTGCGCCTCTCGTCCCGACATGCGCGCACCGCCCATCCCGGGTGGCGCATTCGCCTCCCGCGCAGTCTGCCTGGTGTCCCGCCTCCCCCAGGCTCCGTTTGGCGCATACGCCGCCACACGGGCTGGCGGGGCCTGTCAGACACGCCCCTGCGCCTACTGGCCTGGGGTGCGTGCTCGGTGGCGCTGGGTCTGCCTCAACTTGGGGGACACCGCTCAATCGCTGCCCTCCCATTTTTGCCTCCCGGCGGCTCGGCGCCCGGAGCCTTCGCCCTGCCTCCACTTCGGCTGGGCGCCGCCCCTCCACGGCTATGATGCGTGCACCAGCCTGGGCCTGGCTCTGCTGCCTCTTTGCTCCCCCCGCTCTGCCCGCCCGCGGCCTTTTGCGTGGCTCACAAGCTGCCACTCCCGCGACCGCCCGAATCTCGCGGTCTCCACCAGCCGTCCCGGCTTCGCCCGGTCTCTCTGCCCGCCCTTACCTCCGGACCCCCCGCCCTGGCTCGCGCTGCGGACGCGCCCCGTACCTGCGCTACCGCTGTGTCGCCTACCCCAGCGGGCCATCATACGCCCCCAGTCAGGCACTGCAGCCCACCTGCACAGCCCGTTAGCAACCGCAGCTGCCCCCCCAGTTTGCTGGGGCCGCCGCCGCCACTGCTGCTCTGGCCTCCTTTCCGACTTGCAGGTCTTCGACCCTGCACTGCAGCCGCTGTACCCACCCCTTGGTGCGGATGTGATGCCGTCCCGCGCCCGCTGCCAGGGGCTGCTGCACCGGCTCGGCAGCCCCCCGGCGCCCCGCTGCAGCCTCGCCGCGTGAGTGCGCAAGCTTCCCCCGCTTTGTCTGTCCTGCGGCCGTCCGTCTTCTTCTCCCTCTCTCTTGCATTCGGGACAATTCGCAATGCCGTGGCCCAGCTTGCCGAATGTGCGTGCGGACTGACTCTGCCGCGCTGCGACGTATTTAAAAGTGTGCAGACACCTGCAAGGCCCCCTGCTGGATGCCTTGCTCCAGGCGGTGCGCACGACAACGCGACGCTCTCGAGGGATCCACAATGCGGCTTCCACGCTGTCGGGTATACTCCGCAGTTGGGGACATGGGCATCTCGAGAAGAAGCGGCCATGGCCCCGTTGGCGCCGATTCTTGCATCGGCGCGGCACCGCCAGGATGAAGGGCGCATCAATGTGGCCAGCGAGTACTGGGCAGAATTGTGGTACGCCGTCCAAGAGAGGGAGGCAAAAAGGCGTCTGGCGGTCGTCCGATGCCGGTCTATTCCCAAGATTATCGGGAAACTCCGGCAAAACCTGGGGGACTTCGCCGATCAATACGCCAATGGGAAACGGAGAGGGAGAAAGAAAGAGAGAAAGAGAGATTCGGAGGGGGGCAACCTCCTCCTCCTGCTCCACCTCCTTTTCCTGCTCCTCCTCCCCCTCCTCCCTCCTGCCTCCTCCCTGCTCCTCCTCCGCTCTTTCCTCGCCGGCCTCCGGCGGAGCGGGCACGGCGGCCTTGGGCATCGGGTCGCGCGGAGCGGCGGGGCGGCTTGGACCCGGCCGAGGCACAGGAACGGGCAGGTGCTTTGCGAGGAGTGCGGCTGCCGCGGGCGCGCGTGGAAAGGGGTGGTGGGGGGTGCGGCCCGTGAGCAGTCGTCCTCTGACTCCTGATATTCCTCTTCTTTTTCCTCATCCTCCTCCTACTCATCCTCTTCTTTCTCTTATTCGGACTGCTATTATTATTGCTAGTATGAGTATCATTCTTTTGATTCTTAATAGTATTACTGTATCATTGGTTCTTACTATTCGAATTAGTCACCATCTTCGTGGCAGTATTCAACATTTGGTATTAGCATTATGGTTCTTAATATCATCAACATGATGATTATTAGTATGGGAATTATTCTTAGCACACGTAATAATCGTATTATCAGTATTCGATATGTTATGCTACTTGGAAATAATGGTCTTAGTAGTATTAGTCGTATGATTTGTCTTAGTAGTACCAGAATTCTTCATATGTGTATTAGTACTATTCATCATATGTCTATACGTATGTGTACCATTATTCATATTATTCCTCCTCCTTCTCTTCTTCTGGTTCCTATGTTTCCTTCTCTTCCTCTTCTTCCTTTTCTTCCTCTCCTTCTTCCTCATCAACCTCTTCCTCCTCCTCCTCCTCCTCCTCCTCCCATCCTCCTCCTCCTCAGCCTCCGCCTCCTCTTCCTCCTCGTCCTCCAAAATAACACCACATGAATACTTATATCCCCTGGTGACGTCCGGGAAATATTCGGGCTCCCTCCGCGTACGGGCTTTTTACAAACAAGATTACCAGGAAACGAGTTTAAGCTTGGGTCTTGTGTCAAAATGCTGCCCTCGCTGAAGCGCTGGCCTCCTTTTTCGGCTACCGCTCGTTCCGAATCGTGCTCCCGCTGCAGCGCTGGCTTCATTTCCGCGCTTCTGCTCGTTCCAAGTCGTGCTCCCGCTGCAGCGCTGGCGTCATTATTTCCAGCGCCATGCCACGGCATAGTTCTCGGTCCTTCCAAATAGACCCCAAAAGTTGCCCCCCGAAAAAACCATCGGAGGTGATTACACATTCGGTGCCGATTCGTTGATTTCCCCCCCACCACTTTGGGGCGTCGCCACGCCATGCTATGTCAGGATAGGCGTCCTCCGAATCGTGCTCCCTCTGAAACGCTGGCGTCATTTCTGCGTTTCCGCTCATGCCGGATCGTGCTCCCGCTGCAGCGCTGGCGTTATTATTCCAGCGCCATGCCATGGCATGGTTGTCGGTCCTTCCAAATCGGCCCCAAAAACTTGAAAATGCCCCCCCGAACAAACCATCGGAAATGATTACACATCCGGTGCCGATTCGTAGATTCTTTGAGCCGCAAAAGCCTCCCCCCCTTTCGTCGGGCCCCAAGAACTTCAAAAATCCCGATCCCGCTGGAAAACGCCGATGCGACTGGACCCCGTGAGGGGCCCAGGGGACCCGTGTGAGCCGATGGTTCAAGAAAGCCAGACCATCGAGACTGGCAGCCCGCCGTACTATTCTCTGACATCCGCCCTCGCCCGCCGCAGCTTCCCCCGCCGCAACCGCCGTCGTCGTCTGCGTCGTTGTCGCCGTCGGCAATTTCTGTGCGTTCCCTGGAGCTTCCAGAAGTCTTCAGACCATCCGCCACGCCTCGTGCAGAGCTGTCCGGGGGACCCAGGGAGACTTGGAAGGGGGCTCGGGGAACGCAAGGCAGCGTGTCGAAAGGAGGGTGGGCCTTACACTATTACAGTACCCCTACCAGACGGCACACATCAGGCAGGCACGGCTTCGCAGGACTCGGAGCCGGGATCATGGACAGGCCTCCTCTTTTCATACACGGGCCATTTACCCTCCAAGGCATCCGGTGCCATGCCATAGCATGCAATGCGATGTTGCGTTGTGCTCCGCTGTGCGATGCCATGCTTTGCGATGTTACAGCTTGTGATGCAATGCGACACTACGCAATGCCAAGCCATGCTATGACATGCTTTGCTCTGCCGCGATCTTCTACACCATGCTATGCCGTGCTTTACCATGCATCGCAAACCCTCTCGGGATCATTGCCTTGCTCGACATCAGCCTATGCGCATAAAGAGGAGATTTGCGCCATGGTAAGGGTTGGGACGGAGAGGCATGACGACAGGTGAAACGCGAGCGCACCTAGCTTGTCCTCCTCCCCCCCCTCCCCTTCCCCGTCCTCCTCCTCCCCTTCCTCCTCATCCTCCCCCTCCTCCTCCTCCTCCTCCTCCTCCTCCTCAACTTCCTCCTCTTCTTCCTCCTCCTCCTCCTCCTCCTCCTCCTCCTCCCCCTAGTTCGCCTTTTTCTCCTCCTCCTCCTCCTCCTCGTCCTCTTCCTCCTCATGCTCCTCGCCCCGAACGGAGGCCTGTTCCCATGGTGTCAGTGCCACACTTGCTCCCGGGCACACTGTCAGGTAGCTCGGATGTGATGCGGGAGCGGGAAGGCGGCCGTCTATTTTAGGATAGGAATGAGTGTGGTTCCCCTGCGTCCTGGTCAGTGAAGTCTAAATCTTGGCCCACCGCCGCGGCGTCAGCTGCAGCAATGATCGTGCAATTCCGGGCCGGGAGGGGTGGTGCCGTGTGGCACGTGACTCCCATGGGGTCTCGGGCCCAGTTCCCGGGCGGGGATCTTCGGGTTTGAGATCAGATACCTCACCCAGTGTCAGCGCGGACCGCGTTCCCACGTGCCCGTCGGCTGTTACCCCAAGCTGGCCCTGCGTGCCCGTGGCCACTTCCTCGTCTTAGGCGGCGTGACGCATGACCACTTCGGACGCTAAACATGAGGTCCCAAACATGAGGTCCTCCTCCTCCTCCTCCTCCTCCTGCTCCTCCTTCCCTCCTCCTCCTCCTCCTCCTCCTCCTCCTCCTTGTCTTTCTCCTTATCCTTCCCCTTCTCCAATTATTTCTTCCCTTCGCCTTCCCCTTCCCCTTCCCCGTGTCTTTCTCCTTTTCCTTTCCCGTGGTCTTCTCATGCGCCTGATCATGTTCCGTGACCTTTCCATGTTCCTGTTCCTTATCCTTCTCCTTTGTCTTCTCTTTCTCCTCCTCATCCTTGTCTTGTTCCGTCTCCCTTTCCTTCGCCTGTTTCTTCTCATTCTCGTTATGATATTCATCATGTTCCTCCTCCATGTGGCTCTCCTTTTCCTTTTCCTCCTCATTCTCCTCCTCCACCACGTCTTCCTCCTCCTCCCCTTCCCCTCCTCCTCCTCCTCCTCATCCTCCTCGTCCTTCTCCTCCGTTTTTTTCGACGCTGCGCGGACCGAGTGCGAGTGCATGTGGCGTCCTTGAGGGTGCGCAAACGCAACATTGATTTGGCTCGAGGGGTATAGGCTGGCCTGTGAGGTAGAGTGTGATGGCATGCAGATAGGCAAGCAATAAGACGAGGTGAGTCTGAAAGACGGGCAATGTAAGCACAGAGCTGCTGTGCTTGCCCTTGGGGGGTACTGTCCGCCCCCTCATCATCAGGACCCATACCGTACCCATCCTACCTTTCGCATTCTGCAACATGTGGCTCCTTGAGCTACAGTATGGGAGGCAAAGTTAAAAAGTGGCGTCTGGCGACAGCCAAAAATGCGGTGACACGCGTACAAGCAAACAGCATGATTAAGTGAGTCTGAGAAGCTGGCAGTGTGGGCATAGGGCTGCTGCGAGGAAACAGTGTGTGAGCGAAAGAGAGAGAGGTTTGCCCGCAAGGCTGGCATTGGGGCGGTAAGCTGCCGCGCCTGTACCATCGGTAACATGCCCCGCCCACCGCCAACCAACCTATGGCACAGTTCCCGCCACATCTCGATTTGTAGATACAGGATGGCAGCAAACAAATCATGCGATGGCAAATACAAACCGTAGCAGTTGTTGGGTTTCTGCCCAGGGTTGTTGAGTTTGCCCTTGACCTCCTTGGCCCCTGGACCTTCGCGTTTTTGTATTCTTTTGGGGTTGCGCGCAAGCCCTGAGTATCAAATACTATGGTCGTAAGGCTGACCTGTTTGCTGGCCTGTAGCACGGGGTCCTGCCGAAAAACTGTCAGAGCATAGGGTGACAAGGAACTGCGGGTGCGAGAATGAACTTGCCCGGGGCCCGCCCTGGCCGGCGGGCCAGGGGGCCCCAAAAGGAGGAATGGGGGGAGGGGTGGGCGCGCAACAGGGGCGAGCGCATGATGACCTGGTGGAGAGGCATAGGTGGCTGGCACGAGAAGGTGGCCTGTCGATTGCGCGAAGCACTGCGCTGTGAGCAAACACCGACCCGCCACAGCGCACCTCCTGTGCTGCATGCCGAGGGCGCAGCCAGACTGCAATGAATAGGGCCGGTACAAGTCCAAGCTGAATTGGCCTAGTGCAGAGAGCGCGCGCGTCGTGATCATCGCTGGCTGGCCTGCGCGGCTGGCCGAGGGCGTCTGCGGAACACCGCGCTGGAATCAAAGGGGGCGCCGATTGAAGTCACGCTGAGCGCCGGCGGTGTGGGCTTTACTCTGGTCCTCCTCCTTGTCATCCTCATCGTCATCGTGCGACTGTTCCTCCTCGTCCTCTTGCTCCACAAGATCATCACTACCTCATCACAGCCACCATTGATACCATCATCATTACTGTGTCACTGCGCAGACAACATAATAAGTCTACACAAAGCGAGCGCGAACCCTGCACTTGGTTGTGGCACTGCAGAGCGGGGGGCAGCCCTGGTCTCCGTCTCCCTCCCTGTCGCTCTCCTCCCCTCCTCCTCCTTCGCCTGCTCGTGCCCCGACATGGCCTCGGTTTCGGTGGAGGCGCGCGCATGT
>CAUYUJ010002031.1:65000-94402 GCA_963575745.1 Prorocentrum cordatum
AACTACTACTATTACTACTACAACTACTACTACTACTGCTACTACTGCTACGACGGCTACTACTGCTACGACGGCTTCTGCTATTCCGGCTACTCCTACTGCTGCGACGACGACTACTTCTAATACTAACAAATATAGGTCTTATACAACTACTACTACTACGACTACTGAGAGTAGTAGTAGTAGTAGTCGTAGTAGTAGTCGTAGCAGAGCAGAAACTCAACAACAACAGCTACTACTACTACGACTACTACTACTACTACTACTACTACTACTCATACTACTACTACTACTACTACTCCTACTACTACTACTACTACTACTACTACTACTACTACTACTACTACTACGACGATTACTACTACTACTACTACTACGACGATTACTGCTACTGCTACTACTACTATTACTACTACTACTACTACTACTACTACTACTACTACTACTACTACTACTACTACTACTACTACTACTACGTTCGTGTACGGCTACGACTACGACGACGACTGCGACTTCTACAACGAGTACTCCCACAACTACTACTACTACTACTACTACTACAGATACTATTACGGCTACTATTACTACGGCTACTACGATTACTACTACTGATGCCACTTCTACTACTATTACAACTAGAACTACTACTACTTCTGCTGTTGCTGCTGCTGCTGCTGCAACAAAAACAACAACAACTACAACTACTACTACTCCTACTACTATTACTACTACTACTACTACTGCGACTACGACTACGACTACGGCTGCGATTACGACTGCGTCCACGACTACGACTACGACTACGAGTACGACTACTACTACTACTACTTCTGCTACTACTTGTACAAATTGTACTACTACTACTACTACTACTACTACCACGATCGCTACGATCACGACGACTACTACTACTTCTACTACTACTACTACTACTACTACTACTACGACTACGACTACTACTACGACTACTAGTACTACTACTACGACTATTACTACTACTACTGCTATGACAACTACGACTACTACCACTACCACTACCACTACCAATACTACTATTACTACAGTCACAACAACAACAACTACTACTACTACTATTACTACTACTACTACTACTACTACTACTACTGCTACAACTATTACAACGACGACGACTACTACTACTACGACGACTACTACTACTACTACTACTACTACTACTACTAATAATACTGCTACTACTACAACGATTACTACTATTACTACTACTACTACGACTACTACTACTACTACTACTACTACTACTACTACTACTACTGTTACCAATACTACTACTACTACTACTACTACTACTACTACTACTACTACTACTACTACTACTACTACTACTACTACTACACTTACTACTACTACTACGACTACGACTACGACTACGACTACGACTACGACTACTACTACGACTACTACTACTACTACTACTACTACTACTACTACTATACTAGTACTAGTACTAGTACTAGTACTAGTACTAGTACTAGTACTACTACTACTACTACTACTACTACTACTACTACGACTACTACTACTATTACTACTACTACTACTACTACTACTTCTAAAGCTACTTCTACTACTACGACTACGACTACGACTACGACTACGACTACGACTACTACACTACTACTACTACTACTACACTACTACTACTACTAACTACGACTACAAACTACTACTACTACCACTACCACACTACTACTATTTCTTGGCTGCTGCTTCGTCCCTTGTCCATCGTCCCTCCTCCTCTCCGCACTCGTCCACCCCACCAACCCCATCATCCCCCACGTCCCCGCCCTCATGTACCTTCTCCTCGCCCTTCTCTAAAACTCCAGCAGCCTCATGTTTTCTGAAGTTCCCCACCCCCCCCCTCCTCCGACGACCACCTGAAACGCCCGAACCCACAAAACACAAGCAACACACCGTGCATGAAGACGCCGAAAACTCCCCGCTCAAAGATCACTCCTCGGAACCCTCCTGGGATTCATCCTGGCCAAGACTCTGAGCCGCAACCAGCCGGCGCTACGAGGAGCGCCCGCCCCCGAACTCCAAGAGCGAGAGATGTGCCTGCGCCCTCAGGCCACCGTCGTCGCCGTCGTCGTCGTCGTTGTCAATGTCGACATGGTCGTCGTGGGCAGCGTCGTCGCCGGCGGCATCGACGTCATCGTCGTCGTCAGCGTTGTCGTCGTCGAAAGCAGTGTCGTCGGTGGCGGCGTCGCCGTCGCAGGCAGTGTCGTCGCCGCCGGCATCGTCCACAGCGTTGTCGTCGACGGCAGCGTCGTCGTCGGCAGCGTCGTCGTCGTCGGCAGCGTCGTCGTCGGCAGCGTGGTCGTCGTCGTCGGCGTCGTCGACAGCGTTGTCAGCGTCGTCGTCGACGGCAGCGTCGTCGTCTTCGGCAGCGTCGTCATCGCCATCGTCGTCGTCGACAGTGCGGTCGTCGTCGTCGTCGTCGTCGTTGTCGTCGTCGGCGGCGGCGTCGGCGTCGCCGGCAGCGTCGTCGTCCGCACCGTCGTCGTCGTCGTCATCGTCGAAGTCGGCGTCGTCGGCGTCGTCATTGGTGTCGTTGTCGTCGTCGGCAGCGTCGTCGTCGTCGGCGTGGTCGAAGTCGTAGACGTCTTCGTCGCCGCTGACTCAAGCGAGAGGGCGTGAGCGGCCCTGACATACTTCATACTCATACACCTCTTGTATTTGCCCTCTTTGCATTTCCTCTTCTCGACTATCTCTCACATCTTGTCTTGCGCGATGTCTTCGCCTGCCAGGACACGTGGAAACACCCGCCAGCCAGGTGCTCCGTTTGGTGGGGAGCGGGACGTGCGGCAGAGACTCTTCAGCCCATTGAACGAGATTGATGAGGCTGAAAGCGCAGAGGAACACCACATCGGCACGCCAGACACCCCAGCAGGCGCCCAGCTGCAGGCGCCGACCCTTCAGGAGATCGCGAACATGTTCCGGCAGGAGGTGACACCGCCCCAGCGCGCCATCTCTGACCTCGAGAACAAAGTCACCGGAATGGGCGACATGATGGACTCCCGGATGAGCGCGGTGGAGGGGAAATTGACAACTTCGAGACTCGCATCGCGGACCTTGAGAAGCAGCGCGTCAGCTTGACGAACACTCCCCGGTCTGATTGCACTGCGAACGCAGAGATCTGGGAGCAGTTGAAGGCATTGGAGATGCAGATCGCCACGCTGAAGGTTTCGGACTCCAGCACTGCGGATAACAAGGCAAAGAGGGACAAGACCTTGGCCATCGGCGGCCTGCAGTCGTTCGGGGGGCGCAGGAGGTGAAGGAATGGGCGTCGAACAGACTTTGGGACGCTCTCGGGCCCCAGCCCCAAGAAACCTACACCAAAGGAGATTTCCGAGGCATTGCTTTCCTGAAGTTCGTGTCCACAGGGGACCGGGATAAAGCTGTCAGCGTATTTCACACCGGGTCGTTCAAAGAAGGGGGGAACAATATTCGGGCGGAGCCTGTTAAG
Organism: Prorocentrum cordatum; assembly: GCA_963575745.1. NCBI lineage: Eukaryota > Dinophyceae > Prorocentrales > Prorocentraceae > Prorocentrum > Prorocentrum cordatum. The sequence goes on from CAUYUJ010002031.1 coordinate 68,509, forward strand.
GTCCTCTCGGAACGCATCCTTTCTTCGTTCGTTTTTGGAGTGAAACACATGCTCAGGGAATGGAGGTGCGAGTTCAAAGCCGCGTGGGCCGACCCAGAAGAAGGCAAAGTCGGGGTAGGCGATGTCGTCGCTGTTCACGGGCACGTCGATGAGAGCAAACTGTCCGTTGACTACGGGCCTGGTCGGAAAGAGTGGCTCACGGACCCGGCCTTCCCCGAGTACACCACCCACGTTGCCGAGCTGAGCAGTAAGCTGGAAAAGGCCCCGACCAAGGGAGGCGGGAAAGCAGCGTTCAAGGGAAAGGCGAAGGGCGGCAAGGGAACGGGCCCCCATCGCAAATAGGGGCGCCAGCGGTGCGCAAGCAGAGAAGTTTCACTTCAGCTACTTGGGGATGGCCAGCCTTGCCTTCCGCATCCCCCGGGAGCTCCGGATGATCTCATTGCGGGGCAGAGGTTTTCTGGCGAAGCCAATATGCCTCTTCCTGCAGTCCGGGGTGGACGTTTACGCCCCGTAAATGCCGAATTCAATATCGCATCGCGGAACATTGAAGGCTACGCGGAAGCTGAGCAAATTGAATTGGAAACCGTTATGAACCAGAATCATATTGGGATCCTTTGCGCGCAAGAGACCTGGCGGTCGAAATCCGATACCTTCGCCACCGAGACTGGGTTCTTGATTATCTTCTCCGGCGGGGCAGCGGACGATTCAGAGCGCGCTGGAGTGGGGTTCCTGGTAGCGCCATGGGTGCGGAGATCGGTCGTGGGCTTCCGCCAGGCTACATCCAGAACGGCGCCCTTGAAGCTACGAGTACCGGGTGGGAAGGCCGTCATCTTCACCGCCGACGCGCCCCACAGTGGCAAACCCTTCGAACGGCGGCACACGTTCTTCCATGATCTTGCAGAATTTGTTGAGTCCAGATCCGCTCATGGACCCAAGCTTGCGTTCGGCGACCTGAACGCAAAACTCTTTCGCAGACTCGATGGGGGGCATTCTGTTGTTGGCCCCCATGCGTTGCTCTGCCCGCAAAGGGGCTGCAGGGAGGACGCCGGCAGACACTTGATCGTGGAGACGTGCACGCATCTGAAAATGTTTTGGCGAACACATTATTTGGTGTTCCTCTCGATCGCTTGGCGACATCCTACAACGTCGGCACCCTGGCGGGCGCGGATGTTCGATGGCAGACGCACTCGCAGATCGATTTTCTCGCGTGCGAAGAAAGCTGGCTCCACAAAGCCAGAGGCGTGTCTACGCGCCGGGAGGTGCCGTTATCCTCCCATCACTTCCTGCTGCAGGCGACTGCGCTGCTAGACGCTGACAAATGCGATCGAGAACCTGCGCGCCGTCGAGATCGCAGCCTTCTCTCGCAGCCGCGGGCAAGACGTGATCTGGCCATGCACTTCGCGGACTCTTTGGAAGCATTCGAAGACGAGGCGTCGGACCAAAGTGACGTGAATTTGGGATGGTGCCGCTTGGTTGACAGTTTCAAGCACGCTGAAGAATGCTCCCTGCCGCTAGAGACCCAAAGAAAACGGAAGCCTTGGATTAGCAATGATACCCTCGAGCTGATCAGCATTCGATCGCAGGCCAGACTCGCCGGCGACGTCGCGCGCGAGAAAGAAGCGGCGAAACGTATCAGATGGTCGGTCGCAAGGGACAGGGCTCGATGGCTAGAAGAGCTAACACAGAATGGAGACTGGGCGCAGATCCGTAGACTATGACGGGGGCTTTGCCCCGCACAGGGTCGGCTCCGCGACAGCGCCGGCGAACTGGTCGACAGCGACAGCAGGGCCGACACACTGGCAAAACATTTGGAGATTGTCCAATGGGCTGTTCGGCCAACCACAATATTGCCGGACACATCTGCGCTGAGCGAGGAGCTGCCGGTGAATGTAAGTGCCATCGCGGAGGGCGAAGTCTCTCGGGCTGCAAAGAAATTGAAAAACGGTCGCGCTGGCGGCCTCGATGATCTGCCGCCTGAGTTTTGGAAAGCCGCTGCAGAGGACGGAGTGCCTGCGCTCGCTTGGGTTACCAGATTCTGCAATATGGTGTGGACGCAGGGTCGCGCCCCTGACGCCTGGCACAAGACGCGCGTCCGCATGATCTACAAAAAGGGCGACTTGGCATCGTGCGATAACTACAGACCGATATGCCTGCTCCCCATTGGGGACAAGGTATTCGCGATGATCATGCTGCAGAGGCTGAAGGACGCTGGGGCCGAAGACCGCATCTGGCCAACTCAATTTGGGTTTCGGTCTCACAGAGGCACCGCAGATGCGATCTTCGTGGCCAGACGAGTCATAGAGGACGCATGGGCAACCAAGCACGGATGCACTATGTTTTGGCTTTAGATTGGGCGAAGGCATTCGACTCTGTGGCGCCGGACGCCTGATCAACCTCGCTCAAAATATTTGGGTGCCCAGACAAATTCGTCAACATGGTCAAGTCAATTTACAATGCCAGGACGTGTGTGGTGTCGGATTTCGGTGCATCATCCGCTGAACGGGATCAGTGTTACGGCATTTGCCAAGGGTGCCCCTTGTCCCCTTTTCTGTTCACAAGTGTGATGACGATTTTGATGGCAGATGCACACAAGGAACTCCGGTCTCGTTTGCCAGATCTTCCCGATGCGCACTTCGTCCGGGAATTAATCTACGCCGACGACACTCTGCTCCTCGATGCTGATCCCGTCGTAGTGGGCGAGCTGATGGCCTGCGTCGAGAATTGCGGCAAGCATTACGGGTTGAGCCTGAACTGGAGGAAGGTGGAGCTGATGAAGGTCCGCTCTAACGCGCACCTGCAGAACAGCGCGGGAGTTCAAGTGCAAGAAAAGGAAGCTCTGACTTACCTCGGCACCCAGCTCGCGGCGGACGGACGATGCGGATCTGAGCTGAACAGGAGAATCGGCATGGCCAAACAAGATTTCAAAGCATTGAAATCGGTGTGGTCACATTCTTCGTTGAGCAGAGCGAGACAAGTAGCAATCTTCAACGCGCGCATTGTCGCCAAACTTGTGTACAGTCTATTTGCAGCATGTCTTAATCAGGCACGCTGCTTGAGATCTATATTTCGGGTCCCATCTTCTTATATCAGTCGCGTGTCGAACAGCGCCGTGCTAGGCCTGGCCAGTGAACGGCCGCTCAGCGAGCTCATCGTCAAACGACAAATGACTTTCTTTGGGCAGCTCGCTAGACGCGCGGGCAACGATCCAGTGAGACAGTCGGTATTTGAACCAGGCAGCCTAACTCTCAAGCAGCCGACAGGTCCCCGGAAGAGAAGGCGACCCCGGCAAACGTGGGGAAGAATGGTCATGAACAGTTGTTTGGACGTTGCTGGCACCCCTGCCCGTCTTGCTGACTACTTCCGCCCGGAGGGCGGTGCAGCACCGGCATGGGAGTCAGCTGTCCGCGCATGGCACGTTTGATCTCTGTGCTGTAGCATACTCTCTTGCTTGCGCACCGTCTGGTGAAAGGCGACCTGACTGACTGACTGTCGACGGCGTCGTTGGCGTCATCGGCGTCTTCCGCAGCGTCGTCATCATCGTCGGCAGCAGCGTCGTTGGCAGCGATGTCGTCGTCGTGTTCGTCGTCGGCAGGGTTGTCGTCGTCCGCACCGTCGTCGTCGCCATCGGCAGCGTCGTCGTCGTCATCGTCGACATCGTCGTCGCCGTCATCGGCAGAGTAGTCGACCCCAGCGTCGTCGTCGTCGTCGACAGTGTCGTCGTCGTCGGTAAAGTCGTCGTCGTCGGCAGCGTCGTCGGCGTGGGCAAAGCCGTCGTCGTCGTCGCTGGCGTCGTCGGCGTCGTCGCCATCGTCGTCGTCGTCGGCACCGTCGTTGTCGTCGGCAGCATCGTCGTCGTCATCGGCAGCGTCGTCATCGGCGTTGCCGTGCCGCCGTCGCCAGCGTCGCCGTCGGCAGCGTCGTCATCGTCGTCGTCAATGCCGTCGTCGGCAGCGTCGGCGGCGGCGTCCCGTCGTCGAAATCGTCGCCAGCGCCGGCGGCGGCGGCGGGGCGGGGCGAGGCACAAGTACTGCGAGCACTCGCCGTCGTCGGCCAGGCACTTTTGCGAGGGCAGGGCGGGCGGAGGGTTCGCGCGCGCGCGCTCGGTCGGCGGGCCAGGGAGCCCACGGGCGGAGAACAAGGCAGCACCCCTGGGGGAGCCCAGGAGGTGTGCAGCAACCCTCGGCCGATCCGTCGTCCTCTTCCTTCGCCTTCTTGCCTCTTGGTTTTTGTTCGCCCTCTCCCCGCAGATGACGGGGGGAAGGTTCGAGGGCATCGACGCTTCGACGCGAACCTGTCCGCAGTCCTGATGAGTCCTGAGGAGGAGTCCCAGGACGGAGCAGAAGGGGAGGCAGGAGGCTGAACACGGAGAGGAGGACGACGACGACGACGACGACCACGGCGGCGGCGGTGGCGGCGGCGGCGATGGCGACGGCGCTGGCGACCAGGACGACGACGACGACGACGACGACCACGACTCCGATGGAAGGCGGGCGGGGACACGGATCGGCGTCCCCATTCACAACCTTCCGCGTCCTTGTAATAATGATCAGGGTCGTCATCAGCACCAGCACCAGCACCATCATCATCATCATCACCACCACCACCACCATCATCACCATCACCATCACCATCACCATCATCACCATCACCATCACCATCACCATCACCATCACCATCATCATCATCATCATCATCATCATCATCATCATCATCATCATAGGTGTCATCAAAACCGTCATCATAATCAGCATCAGCACAATCATCATTAGGATCCTCATCAACATCATCCCCATCATAATCACATCATCAGAATCACCATCGACGTCAACACGATCATCATCCTCAACATCACCATCTTCATCATCATCATCATCATCACAATCAACACTATCGTTGTCGTCATCATCACCATCATCATCAACATAAACATCATGACCACCATCATCATCGTGATCAACGTCATCCTCATCCTCATCCTCATCATCACCATCATCAACCTCATCATCAATATCATCAATATCAACAACATCATCATGACCATCCGTGCCATTACATTCATGTCCATATTCGTCACCAATATTAATTAACTGCTCGTTTCGTCAGCCCGCATCGTCATCGGCAACACTTTCACCATCGCCGTCATCAAGTTCACTATCTGATGTCACCGTGAATGCCATCGCTGTATGAATGATCAACATCACTCTCATAATCAGCCTCATGCCCGTCACCGTAATGACCAAGATCTTCGTCAGTGTCGTCATCGTTATCACAGCCATCGTCAGTGTTATATCGCGAACCACCCTTGAATACTCTCTAGAGAACAAGCACTGCGGATCTCTGGGCGCTCTCGCCTCGGCGTCGGCTGCACGTCCTATGAAAACGGAGCTCCCGGTCGAGCGCAGGCGTGGGTCCCAATCGTAAGCCAAACTACGACGACAACGATTCCCGCTCGCTACTTCCTCATACCTTCCACGCGAGACGCACTTGCGGGAATGGCGCCCTCTCCCGAGGCACCCTTGCAATTCACTTACGTTGGCAATGGCCCAACTACGACAACAGTGGCTCCCTCTCGACAGCTCCTCCCGATGTACATCAAACGCCACTGTCAAAGAGGCATCCCAGACTCATGAATGGCGCTCTCGCCCGGGACTCCGTCACAAATCCAGAAGGTCGGCGAAGGCTCAACTACAACGACCATGGCTCCCACTCAGTTCTTCCTCACCGTTTACTCTGACACGCACTAGCCAGAGAGGCCCCCGAACTCAAGAATGGCGAACACCAACCTGCGACGGCAAAGGCTCCCGCCCGACACCTTTTCGCGAAATACTCCGAGACATCCTGGCCAAAAAGGCCTCCGACCTCAGAAATGGCGCTCTCACCCGAGACCCCGTAGTTCCTGGCAAAGGCCCAACTACGACGACAACGGCTCCCGCTCGAACCTTCCTCACAATTTCCTCCGACACGCCCTTGCCAGAGAGGCCCCCAAACTCAGACATGGCGCTCGCGCCTCAGACTTCCTCGCAACTGCTTAAATCAACGTGGCGGAAGCCAAGCTTCGACGGCAACGACTCCCGCCCGACACCTGTTCGCGAAACACTCCGAGACGTCCTGGCCAGAAAAGCATCCGACCTAGTGAATGGCGCTTTCACCCGAGACGTCCTCGCAATTCGGTAGACTCAGAGGTCCAACTATGACAACAATGGCTCCAACTCCATATTTCCTCACATACTACGTGACGCACTGGCCAGAGAGGCAAACAAACTGAGGACTGACGCTCTCGACCGAAAGCTTCTCGCAAATCAATCAAATTGGCGAAGGCGCAACTACGACGACAACGGTTCCCGCTCTTGCTCACACACGCACTGGGCAGATGCGTTCTTACACTCAAGAATGGCGCTCTCGCCCGAGGCTTTCTAGCAATTCACTTGGATTGGTGAAAGCCCCACTACGACGGCAACGGCTTCCGCTCGGCACCTTCTCCCGATTTACTCCCACGCGAACTGGCCAGGTGAGCTCTCATAATCAGGAACGGCGCTCTCGCCAGAGATTCCCGCAATTCCATCAAAGTGGCGACGGCCCAACTACGACGACAACGGCTCGCCGTCATTTCCACCAAGATCAACCCAATCGGAACCGCCATGACACTGCACAACGTCCCTACCATCGCTCATGATCACCCCCCCACCACCAGCACCACCACAATGATGATGATCATCATCATCAGCATCATCATCATCAGCATCAGCATCATCATCAGCATCCTCATCATCATCAGCATCAGCCTCATCATCATCAGCATCAGCATCATCATCATCATCTGCATCAGCATCATCATCAGCATCAGCATCAGCATCAGCATCAGCCTCATCATCATCAGCATCAGCATCATCATCAGCATCATCGTCATCGACATCGTCATCGTCATCATCATCATCAGCATCATCATCATCACCTCATCATCGTCATCGTCATCGTCATGATCAGCATCACCACCACTAGCACCACCAACAACACCACCACCCATCAACATAATCATTAACACCACCATCATCAGCATCATCAGCATCATAATCGACAGCATCAACATTATCATCACCACCAACAGCATCAGCATCATCATCGGCATCAACATAAACATCATCAGCAGTATCATCAGTATCTTCAGCATCATCATCAGCAGCATCATCAGCAGCATCATCATCAGCATCAGCATCAGCATCATTATCATCATCCTTCTCATCATCACCATGCATGTTACCTTGCGAAGACCTGCAGCATAGACCGTTGACTCTGGGCTATCCTCCTCCTCCTCCTCCTCTCCCTCCTCCCCTCCCCCGGAGGTTCCTCGAGGTCCCCGGAAACCTGACCAGCGGAGGTCCCCCGAAGCTTCCAAAGGCCCAAGAAGAGCCAAAAACGTCCGAATGTCTTGATCCTCGAGGCTTGGACCTCCTCCTTTCGGGGTGAACGAAACGGGGAGTTCATACAGGAGCGGGGTAGCATCACCTGTAAGCAGCAATTTGTCTTGCGTCTGGAGGCACCCGCTGAAGTGACCATGGATCGAACGTTCCCAGCGCGGCGATCCGAAACCAGCTGTATGTTGCAGATTTCGACACCCATTTGCCAAACCCCGTCCCCCCATTCGCCCACCCCGATCCTTGCCCAACCGCTGCCTACCCTCTCTGCTTCTTCGCCCCCCTGTTGAGGGTGCTCGAGATCAGCGACGCCAGGGGGGACTCCAGCCAGGGGCAGACGTTGCCGGCGCGCCTTCTGGGAGCACTCCGACGAGGGCGCCTTGATGTTCTGGCAAATGTCCTTTGCGGCAGTGGCTCAGATCGTCGCAACTGCGGCCGTCGCCGTCGTGGCTGTCGTCGTCGCCGACGTCCCAGTTTTCCTCGTGGTCGTGCTCGTGGTCGCAGTCGTGGTCGCGTTCGTGGTCGTGGTCATGGTCGTGGTCGTGGTCGTGGTCGTGGTCGCGGTTGTGGTCGTGGTCGCCGTCAGCGTCGTCGTCGTCGAAGCCGTCGTGGTCGTCGTCGTCGTCGCCGTCGCCGTCGACGTCGCCGTCGCCGTCGCCGTTGCCGTCACGGCCGCCGCCGCTAAAGGAAGCTGAAGGCCACTACCGGAGCTCGGCCTAGTAGGAGACAAGAACCGCGGGCGGCACGGGGGTCTGCGGGCGGGTTGGCGGAAGATGGCGCCGTCGCTTATGGGAGGATACTGGCCCGACATTCCTTTTTTTTTCAATCAAAAAGCGACACACCACCACCACCGGGCCAGCTCAGCCCAATTTTGGACACAGAAATGGTCTATGCACGTGCCTCCACTGCCAGCAAGCGCCAATGCAAGGAGACCATCCCGAACCATGTTATTTCCACACCAGGACACAGAAATGGTCTATGCACGTGCCTCCACTGCCAGCAAGCGCCAATGCAAGGATACCACCCCCAACCATGTTATTTCCACACCAAAGATTGCGCTAACACTACACAAATGACTGGCCCGCCCCCATTCTCGACACAAATTAGATGCCAAAAATGCACTACGTATTGTCGTCGCTGCCGTGGTGCAGTCCTCGGTTGCTCTCACAGGGGTAGGCAACGAATCAGCGATCGACTACTGCCAAAATTGCTGTATGTACACGTGGCCGCCCGAGCACAAATCCGCGGGGCATCAGGCACGCCATGAGCTCCAGCGGAAAATGTAACCATGCGAACGACACCGATGCGCAGCCAAAGGTTGAAGAAAGCGAGTCGACGCCAATGCGACGTACTGCATAATTCACGCTGCGCGATGCGCCCAACATCCTAGCTCTACATGCAAAACCAGTTCACAACGTATGGAAGCATCCATACCAGCGCGTGTCGCAGTTCGTGTGCAGGCGTTGGCCAAGCGAGAGCGCCTTTCAGCGCAATATGCCTTGCTGCGGCACACGAAACGCGCGCGCTACACCCAGAAATCATGTGTCCTGGGTTCGATACACACATTCTGGGTGGCCCGTTCCCCAACGAACGGGGCACTTGGCAGTGGCATCTTGGACAATAAACGACTACGACCCCAGCAACGTGCAAAAAGCAACCTTATCCATGTCCGGACACAGGTCACGGCTGTATCTCTTGCCAAGCACTCTTCTTCGACACACAAGGCCTGCATTCGTCTAGAACTTGAGCGCCCGCGAAGCGCACGATGCTTCCAACAAGTGTGTCTGTGTATATATATATATAGTGCACACACCGTGTTCGACATCCCCCGCACTCATCATTTTGCTCCTGCAACCTGCTGCTCCTCCTCCTCCTTCCCCTCCTCCACCCACTACTGCCCGACATCAGCATCATCATGATCAGCATCAGCAATAGCAGCAACACAATGACCATGACCACCATCAGCCGTCCTCCTCAACGTCTCCTACTCCTGTTAATCCTCGACCACACACCAACAAGTCGGCATCGCAGACGCCCTTTCGCAACAATCCCAGCGAACTTGGCTCGGATCGGTACCTACACACGACCTACTCCCGTTTGGTCTGAACTTCCACAAACCAGCCAGCATTCCTGATCACTTCCTCCTCCTGACTGGGTATCCCAGGGCAGCAAAGGGGGCGCAGGGGCTCGTTGCAGGTCTCCGCACAATCCAAGGCCTCGTCGGAGTCGCACATGCCAAGGTCCGGGCAAAAGCTCGCATTGCATAAGTCCCTGGGGCTCTCATGGTTTCGCATGAAGCAACTCGAGGAGCAGGGGAGGCGGCCACGCGGATGCGATAGTTCAGAACCCAGAGCTACGCAATGCAAGCCTGGAATTGAGTACCGGCCACACTGCGGTAGGCGAGCCCATGCCCTGTCGTGTAGGCAGAAAGACAGCGAACTGGCATGCGGTTTTGCGCATGTGCTCCAAGCTAAGCCCGCCAGCGCAAGAGCGGTACGATAGACAGTCTGAAAAAGCATGTCCACACGCTCCTTGATAGAAACAGCCTCGAAGGATGTGCAAATTGGGAACACAAAGTGTCGTTTTCAAGCGCCTTCCAACTGAATCGGACAGCATGGCAAACTCGCGACGGCGACACTCGAGATGGAGAAACCGGTCGCGCGAGTCACTCGAGTCACTCGAGATGGCTCAGATGGGACAGATGAGGAGAAGGCGGAGGACGAAGACAATGAAAAGGACGAGGCGGCCAGCGCTGGCCACTCGGCTACGCGTTCTACGTTCGAAGCGGACACGCTGACGGCCAAGAGACGACTCTAAGACCTTCTTCCCGCAACAGGCGCCACCTCCTCCAAGGAACGGGCCCATGGCCCCCCCCGGAGCCAGGACTCCCAAAGACCCCCAAAACCTCATCGATCATCGATCCTCCTCCGCCTCCTCCTCCTCGACCTTCGATTTCCAGGAGCGGGCGGTGACCATCTCCTGCTGGCGACCCCCTTGGCACTGCTGGCGACCCCCGAGAGGGTCCCGTTAGATGGAACGCCCCCCTTCCAACTCTGAGATGCGACGTCACGAACAAACAAACAACACAATGCAAACTCACGACCAAAGACCCAAATCCCATCATTATGAAAACTGTTCGAAACACGCAAAAATCGCGAGGGGGCTGCCCTTGGGAGAAAAACACCGTGAGAGGCGTACGCGGCAGCCGTGACAAGACGCCACAGCCGTGCCACGCCGCAGGCGTCGCCTACCGCAGCCTCCCCAAAACGCAGCGACGCGGGCATGCGCGCTGCGGCACGTCCCTGGACGTGGGCGGGCGGGGAGGTGGAGCGACACAGGTAAGCTTAGGGTAGACCAAACCAAGTTCAAGCAAGGCCTAGGAAGGCCTGGGAAGGCCTAGGTGGGCCTAGGGCAGGCCTGAGAACGCCTAGGTAGGCCCAGAGACGGCCTTCCCCCCAGGGGTAGGCCAGGGTAGACTGAGGCAGGCCTGGGGAAGGCCTAAGAAGGCCTAGGGAATGCCTGCCCCCTGGGTTCTTATAACAGGCAGAGGAAGGGGGCACGCATATTCCACGGCCCCATAGGGTGCTCCACCCAATACCCCAGTGGCAGGGTCCGCATTCAGTTCCACTTGATTTCGGCGCACTCCTCACACGTTTCGTGGCCCCATAAGGCGATCCACCGAAGGCCCCCTGGGCAGGGTCCGCATGCAGTTCCACCATGCATTTCGGCGCACCCCGTCAACGAACGTTACGTGGCCCCCAAAGGCCCTAGTGGCAGCGCCCGGACGTGGTTCCACCCTGCATTTCGGCGCACCCCTCACACGTTTCGTGGCCTCAGATGGGGCTGCACAGACGGCTCCGGTGGCAGCATCCGCATGGCGCACCCGTGCAAATTTTGGCACACGCGTCACACACGTCGTGGCCCCAGAGAGAGGTTCACCGAGGACGATACCCACAACTGCGTTACACACAGCTGCACGTGGTTGGGTCCTTCGTCTGGATAATTTTCTCATTGTTTCTCCCAGCCATCCTGTGGTTTTGCATCCTCGTTTTGAAGAAACGGACCCCGCGTTCCTCCTTCATTCTTTCCTCCTCCTCCATCCTCCTCCTCCTCCCTCCTCCCATCCTTTGCCTCTGCTCTCCGCATGTCCACAATTTCGACACTCCCCTCACATGTTTCGTGGCCCAACAAAGAGCTCCACCGAAGCCCCCAAGGGGACCGCCCACATCCGTCAGCCACCACCCAGCACAACGCTTCGCGGCCCCATAGGGGGCTCCACCGAAGGCCCCAGTGGCACCGCCCGCACGCGTCAGCCACCACCCAGTACAGTGCTCCGTGGCCCCATAAGGAGTTCTACTGAAGCCCCCAGTGCGACCGCCCGCATGCGTCAGACACCACCAGCACAGCGCTTCGTGGCCCCATAAGTGGCTCCACCGAAGGCCGCAGCGGCACCAATTCAGCGCTTCGTGACCCCACAGGGAGATCCACCGAAGGTCCCGGCGCGACCGCCCGCATGCGTCAACCACCACCCAGCACAGCGCCTCGTGGCCCCATAGGGGGCTCCACCGACGGCCCGAGTGGCACCGCCCGCATGCGTCAGCCACCACCCAGCACAACGCTTCGTGGCACCATAATAAGGGGGCCCGCTGGATGTCTCATTGGGGCCGCCCGCATGCGTCAGCAACCACCCAGTACAGCGTCTCGTGGCCCCACAAAAAGCTCCACCGACGGCCCCAGTGGCACCGCCCGCATGGATCAGCCACCACCCAGTACAGCGCTGCGTGGCACCATAAGGAGCTCCACCGACGGCCCCAGTGGCACCGCGACCGCCCGAATGCGTCAGCCACCACCCAACACACCTTTTCGTGGTCTCAGAAGGGCCCCACCGAAGGTCCCAGTGGGACCGCCCGCATGCGTCACTCACCACACTGCACATCGCTTCGTGGCCCCATAGGGAGCTCCATCGACGGCCCCAGTTAGCCACCACCCAGTACAGCGCTTCGTGGGCCCAGAGGGGCCCCACCGAATGCCCCAGTGGCACCGCCCGCATGCGTCAACCACCACCCAATACAGCGTTTTGTGGCCCCGTAAGGAGGAGCCCCACCGAAGGTCCCAGTGGGACCGCCCGCATGCGTCAGCCACCACCCAGCGCGCGGTTCGTGGCCCCATGGGCTCTACCGACTGCCCCAGTGGCACCGCCCGCATGCGTCAGCCACCACCCAGTGCAGCGCTTCGTGGGCCCCAGAGGGAGCTCCACCGAAAGTCCCAGTGGGACCGCCCGCATGTGTCAGCCACCACCCAGCACAGCACTTCGTGGCTCCATACGGGGCCCCACCCAAGGCACCAGTGGCACCGCCCGCATGCGTCAGCCACCACCCAGTACAGTCCATCTTGCGTCAGCCACCACCCAACGCAGCGCTTCTTGGCCCCATGCGGAGCCCCGCCCACTGCCCCAGTGGCACCGCCCGCATGCGTCAGCCACCAAACGACACAGCGTTTCGCGGCCCCGTAGGGGGCTTCACCGAAGGCCCCAGTGGCACCGCCCGCATGCGTCAGCCACCACCCAGCACAGCGCTTCGTGGCCCCATAGGGAGCTCCACCGACGGCCCCAGTGGCACCGCCCGCATGCGTCAGCCACCACCCAGTACAGCGTCTCGCGGCCCCATAGGGGGTGTCCACCGAAGGCCCCCGCGCGACCGCCCGCACGCGTCAGCCACCGCCCAACGCAACGTTTCGTGGCCCAGAAGGGGGGCTCCACCGACGGCCCCAGCGGCACCGCCCGCATGCGTCAGCCACAGCCCAGTGCAGCGTTTCGTGGCCCCGCAGGGAGCTCCACCGAGGGCCCCAGCAGGGCCGCCCGCATGCGCCAGCCACCACCCAGCACAGCGCATCGTGGCCCAAAAGGGGGCCCCACCGATGGTCAAACTGGCGCCGCCCGCATGCGGCAGCCACCACCCAGCGCAGCGCTTCGCGGCCCGATAGGGAGCTCCACCGACGGCCCCAGTGGCACCACCCGCATGCGTCAGCCACCACCCAGCACAAAGCATCGTGGCCCCATAGGGGGGTGTCCACCAAAGGCTTCAGCGCGACCGCCCGCGCGCGTCAGCCACCGCCCAGCACACGTTCCGTGGACCCAGAAGGGGACTCCACCGAATGCCCTAGTGGCACCGCCCGCATGAGTCAGCCACCGCCCAGCACAGCGCTCCGTGGCCCCACAGGGAGGCTCCACCGCGGGCCCCAGTGGGACCGCCCGCGTGCGCCAGCCACCCCCCAATACAAAAACAAAACAAATTACAACACAGAAAACAAAAAACACTACAGAACAACAAAAAAAAATAACACAAAAAACACAAAACACAAAAAAAACCAAAAAAAAAACAAAAAATACAAAAAAAAACACAACACAACACACAACACAACAAAACCACAAACAAAAAAAGAACCGACAGCAACAACAAACGAACAGAAAAACAAAAACAAGACAAACAACAACACAAAAAATAAACAAAAACAAAAACAACACAAACAAAAACAGTACAAAAAAAACAAAAAACAAAACACAAAAACAAACAACAAAAAAACAAACCCGCCAAACAAAAAGCGTCTTCGTGGCCCCTTCGTGAGCTCCACCGAAGGCAATGGTGGGCGCCCCGCTGCGTCGCCCACGCAACCCCGATTCTGTTTTGCGCGGCCCCATCAAGTGGGAGCCCCCAGCAAGCCCCCATTGGCCACCCTGCCCGCGCGCGCGCCCACCCCCCGCCCCCCCCCCCCCCCCCCCCCCCGCAGCGCGTCGTGGCCCCGTAGGGGGTTCCAGTGGTCCGCCCGCGTGCGACCCACCACCCAGCACAACGCTTCGCGGCCCCAATAGGGGGCTCCACCAGGGGGCCCAGCGGCGCAGCCCGCGCGCGCCAGCCTCCCCCCCTCCCCCCCGCCCTCTCCAGCACAGCGCTTCGTGGCCCCATAGGGAGCCCCACCGAAGGCCCCACTGACGCCGCCCGCGTGCGTCGGCCACCACCTAGCTCAGCGTTTCGTGGCCCCGTAGGGGGCTCCACAGAAAGACCCCAGTGGCACCGCCCGCATGCGCTTCCCCAAACCAGCGAAGCGCTGCGCCGCCTCATCGGGAGCTCCAGCGAGGGGCGCCGCCCGCATGCGTCAGCGCGCGCGGGGCCGCGCTGACAGGAGCGCGGCCGCCCATGCGAACGTGCCGGGCGTGAGCTATGGTGATGGACGCAATGGTGATGCTGACGGTGGTGATGATGGTGATGATGGCGGCAACTGATGGCGATGGTGCTGAGATGTGCGGGGCTGCCATAGAGGGGGGTGCGCTACCGACAAATGATGATGATCAAGATGATGATGATGATGATGCTGATGATGATGATGGCGATGATGATGATGATGCCGATGGTGGCGATGATGATGACGATGGCGGCGACGTTGGCGATGGCGGCGGCGAAGCCCCCCCCCCCGCAGAGCAAAAACAACTGCAACGGCAGCGACGTCTCGGCGCAGACGAGGGCGGGGCAGAGGGATCAGGCAGGGAGCCCACGAGCAGAGCTGCACGTTGCTGACCCCAGACCCTATGCCCAACACGACCCAGCCTCGGCCCGCAAGCGCGCGACGCACAGCCGTCAAGCTTGAAAGTGGGGGGCGGCTCTCACCGAAGGCCCAGAGCGCACCGAGACGGAGCGATGGCACCCCAAGACGGCCCAATATGGCTTTCACTCGGCCCAGGAAGCACCGACTGCCTTCCGAGAAGGCACCAGGAAGACCAGCCCGCAGAACACCACCTGCCCTCCAAGGACCACCAGCGGCGCCCCCGAAGGGCACTCGCAATCAGATGGGCCTCGCCCTCGTCACCGCTCTCTTCCCCATGCTCCCCTTCTTCCCTCGCTTCCCCCCGCCCCCCCCCCCTCCGCCCCCGCCCCCCCCGCCCCCGCCCCCCCTCGCCCCCCTTTCCCCCCCTCATCCTCCCTACCTCACCCGCCCCCCTCCCCCCCTGACCACCATCCCTTGGCCCGCCCCTGGGCCCCCCGCCCGCGCCTCGCCCGTCGCCCTCAGTTCAGAGCGGCAAGACCCCCCCATCGAACGCCCCCCCTGCCCCCCCCCTCCCCCCAAAGGGGGGCGCGTCCCTTCACAAAATTCAAAAAACAAAAAAAAACATCAAACAAAAAAAAATAAAAACGCACAAAAAGCGGCAACCTCGCAAGCCGTCCGCGGACGGGTTCGCCGAGGCCCCCCAGTCGCTGCTCGCGACGTCCCCCATGTCCTGGAACATTGGCGCGCACGGGCTGACGAGCATGAAGCTGATGTGCCAACACCTCGACTTCAAAAAAAAGAAAATAAAAAACGAAAAAAAAAAAAAAAAAAAAAAAAAAAAAAAAAAAAAAAAAAGAAAAAAAACGCAAGAGCGTCAACTTCACGATGATCCAACCGTGCTTCAACCAATTGCGCCTCTCGTCCGCGACGGTGGGAAACTCGGCCTTCGTCGCCCTCGGGGTCGAAACCCCGGCCGCGCACAGCTCCTGGCCACGGACATCGCGCGCGCGAGCGCCTGCGACCTGGCCAGCGCCGACAGGGCACGGGCCGTCGTCGCCGCCCCTGGAATCACCCAGTGGGCGCGCCGCCGGCGGCCGAGAAAAACCATTCCACTGAACAGCGCAGACCCTCAACAATCTCGGCTTCCTCGCGGAAGATGCTTTGACGGCCGCGCCGCACATCCCAAGTCACCTGGAATGGCAGTCATCGCGCTCGTCGCCCAGGGCGACCCTTCGACGCAGGGCTGCACGATCGCTCGAGCTGCAGACGTATCCTCAACATCAAACTGGTTCAGCGCGTCCTCGTCGGCTCGGGACCTTGCTCGGCGCCTGGAGTTGAGCGAGGGCTGCAAAGCCCTGGCCTCGCTCAGAGCCGCACGGGGGGCGCCGCCTGCCTGGGCGGCGATCTGCAGCACGCTCTCGACCGACTCCTCGGGCTCAGCATCCAGCAGGCGTTGACTGCGCGAAGCGGTTACTCTATTCCGATTCGCTCTCTCCATGACCTCGCGCCTGAGACCGAACGACGCCCCGACTGCCTCGCCGGATTGCCTCCTCTTGGTGCATGGCCGTCTGCGGTATGTTTCTGGCGATCCTCCTCGTCCAAAGCCCTGAACTGCTCGGACATGCGCCTGAAGTCGTTCGACCCCGTGGCCCTCGGACGCGCTCGCCACGCACGCCCCGCTCGCCCATGCCACTCGGCCTGCTCGAAGCCCGCCCCTGGGCCATCGCCGGCCGCGCCCGCCCTGGACGAGCCCCCCCCCCCGAGCGTGAACCTGGCGCCCTCGACGACGAAGGGCGCGAACAGGTCGCCCAGGCCGATCTCCGGCGCCTGCGCACGCTCGAGGACTCGTCTGCGCATGTGGGCATTACCTCGAAGCGGCCGCTGTCGAAGTATAATAGATGCGCCACCAACAACAGGCGGCGCCCGGCCTCCTCGCTGGCGAACGCGCCGCTCTCCTCCGCAATTCTAGCAGAGCATGGGCATCGCATGCAAGCCTTGCCGCTGTCGCACATCTCCCCCGCGGCCCCGGACTCGAGGCCGAGGAAGACACGGAACGAGCACTTAGCGCGAGGCTTCGCTCTGTAGTAGTACGTTGAACCGCCCGCGGAGCTGATCGCGAAGAAAGCGACTGCCCTCGCCCGATTGGTGATGTCGGCCCGCGGCGCCAGGACCCAGATGCGCGCGTCGTAGAGCAGCTGGCGGAGCCTCATATACAACTCGGATTCCAACGTACCTCTCGCTTCAACTAGAATACAGTAGTCACGGCGCTACTTCTCGTGGCCGCGGCTTCTGCGGATGGATCGAGAAGCAGCCGCGCGTCGTTGATGACCCCTTGACAATCTGCGACACTGCCATTGCCTGTCAAGCTGCACCGGCGCCGCGCGCATCCTCCACGCCAGCATATTCGCCAGCGGCTCCGGGCGAGTGGTGCTGAGCCACTCGCAAGCCTCCTTGGTGCTCTTGGTGTGCTCCTGTTCTTTCTGCGTATCCTCTCAATCACGGGGCAACGCCCTCGTCTCGTAGCTGCTGGAACTGCCGATGATAGTCGTCGCCAACGGCCATGGCGATGTCGCGCTGGCCCTAAGATTGCCGGTCAGGGCCGCGATGCTCGGGTGCAGAATGCCGCCTCCGACGCCTTCGAGACCGCAGGCAATGCGACGGCCGGAGGAGCCCCCAGCAGACCTCCACCAAGGCTGGGTCGCAGACGCACTCTCCAGCGCCAATCCACCGCTGCTTGCTGAACAGCCGAAACCTACGATATGTCAAGCACTTCTCGCCGGCCTCGGCAATGTAATCCGCCATGTCGCGACTGCGAACTCATCGTCCAGGTCGAAAGAACCGTCGACGGCAATCCGAATATCCGTTCTATTTCAAAAAAAAAAAAAAAAAAACACGCAATGCTAGACCATCTGCAGAACCACGCGTCTCATCACGGCGCCGCCGTCTGGCGACGCAAAAGTCCGGCGCGCCATGAGCTTGCACAAGAAAGAATCGTTGTCAAGGCTGCCGAGGACGGGCATAATACGGCATCTGAGAACATCAGCGACGCAAGTCTGGAAATCTCCCCAAACACCACGCGCGTCAAAACACTTGGTCATGCGCAACATCCCGTTCTGTGCGTCGCCCACGTAATAGCTACAATACTGGTGAGCCGAAGCATCCTGGCGCTTGACGCAATCCGCGCCGAGGTGCCCCACCCAGTGCCACGACGACGAACCAACTCTTCTCCAGCACTCATTTGACGGATGTCTATATTTGGACGAAGCCCGCGACTTGGATCTGAGAGCCGATTCAGACTGAGTCATCCCCGCGGGTTGCTCCAGAGCCATCAAAATGTTTTCTGCGCGGCAACTCCTCAACGACTGGCACTCGTGGGGCGCGCGCCCGAGCTGGGTGCAACGACGGCCAGGCCCATCCAAAGCGTCACGCAACGGAACGGCAATAAGACAACCGAGCTCGGACGGCGCCTGGAGCAGCTATGCGACCACCTCGCCAGTATTTCCCCCTGGCGCCCAGCAAGAAATTGCTCTGCACTGCGTCTGGGAAGCTGGTTCGCCCGTCAACCTCAAAGGCGCAAGGGTCTCGTCAAACCCGCTGTGGTCGACGGCGTCAACGCACCTGATGTTCGCGTCGCGGCGCTTGGCAAGCAGCGGGCCCTCGTGCAAGGATGGCCTAACATCTCGGGAGATATGCCGCGACAGCGATGCCAAGCCCGCGCGGTTCATGACGCGCGCGCGTGCTCATAGCTATATGCGTAGAGCAAGCGGCCATACGACGCTGCTCCGCAAAGGCGCCGCATCGCGCTCTCGCGCGCAAGCGCATCTAGCGGGGCGCCCAACTCCCATCTCAGATTCGGCGGCAACGGTTTCCGCGCCACCATCCAAATGGAAACCGCTTCAAAATTGCCCGCGCACTCGTGGCAACTTGGCCGAGCGCGCGCCCCTCGTTCAGTCGCTAGCGAGCTTCGGCCGCCTAGCAGTCCCATCACGGCGCGGCACGTTGCGTCGCGCGGCACGGATAGATGAACAAGGTTGCAGATGGCACGCGCAGCAGCCAATGCTGCTTCCATGTGCGAAGGCGCAGGTTGTTCCCAATGCTTCGGCGATAGTATTGCCATGTTTGGCATAATCCTATTACTATGACGGAAGCAGGCGCGCGCATCCGCTCTGCACGATGGATGCAATGGTGCGCGCTGCTTCTCTACGCTTAAGATAGCGCGCGTCGCATCTCCGCGCCCGCCCACACTGGTGGTCGCGGGCTAGTGCTAAACGCGCCCCGGCGGCAAGCGCCCCTGCAGGGGCACCTCGTTGTCGACATGTCCCCGCAGCAAGAATGCGTCGACAGCGCGGGCGCCGCCTCTGCCGTGGCCGCCCACGAAGTGCGCGATGCTGCCTGGCATGCGCTCGACGATGTGGCGTCGGCGTCTGGCAGCGCCCAGCAGTCCGTCGCGCTCCTGATGGGCCCTGGACACCATGCCGTTGAGCGGCTGGAGAGACGGCGACAATTTGCGCGGCGGGGCGCGGAGGGCTCGAACCAACGTGGTAAAACATACAAAAAAATTGTCAAACCCGGGGCCAGCCACGTCGGCTTCCATCCGCGCAATTCCCCACCTGGCCAATACATCTTCGATCCATCCATTCATGTGAACACGGACGCCTATGATGTCAAATCCCTGTGTAGCTGGCCCTCAACCTCTTTCTAAACTCTCGACTCTCTGCGCCAGATTGCGCCAGCAGTGCGTTACTGGGTCGCCGCGAACGCCATCGACTTCCACTCCGAAGTTGACGACTGCGGATGGCATCCGCATGGCGACGGCGAGTGCCGGCCCCGGAAGCCTCGCTGAAGCGCAGCCGCCTGCCGGGATGGAACCGCGCGCCCAGCGGGCGTTGCTAACAAAAAAAAAAAAAAAAAAAAAAAAAAAAAAAAAAAAAAAAAAAAAAAAAAAAAAAAAAAAAAAAAAAAAAAAAAAAAAAAAAAAACAAAAAAAAAAAAAAAAAAAACAAAAAAAAAAAAAAAAAAAAACAAAAAAAGCCGCGCGCGTGCCGCGCGAATCCACGCGCGGGGCGCGTTCCAAGCTGGGCCCCACGAAGGGCCTCTGTTCCGCCCCCCCCCCCCCCCCTCCCGCCCCCTCATCGCGCGGCTAATAGTCACGCCGATGGCGATGGCCGCGACCCCGTAGATGGCGAGGCTCAGGCGATGGAAGCGTTGGCTTCGCCAAGGGCTATGAAGGGACGCGTGGATATTTTTTCCTTTTCCAATTTCATTTTAGTGGTCTCGTGCCATACAACGACAGATCTTATTGAACTGATCTGCTCAACAAAAAAACATGATGGACCCACGAACCCGGAAAGGGATATAGACATGCGGAGCATGGACACGTTTTCACGATACCCAACTGGGCAACACCTCGCGAAACATCCCACGAGACACTTCACGAAACATCCCACGAGACACCTCGCGAAACATCCCACGAGACACCTCGCGAAACATTCCACGAGACACCCCGCGAAACATTCCACGAGACACCCCACGAAACATTCCACGACGACAGGCAACCACTCAACCAAGGCGGTGTGGTCGTGCTGGGGAGCGGTCGTGCTGGGGTGTGGTCGTGCTTGGGGGTGGCCGTGCTGGGGGGTGGTCGCGCTGGGGGGGTGGTCGTGCTGGGGGGTGGTCGTGCTGGGGCGTGGTCGTGCTGGGGCGTGGTCGTGCTGGGGCGTGGTCGTGCTGGGGTGTGGTCGTGCTGTGGTGAGGTCGTGCTGGGGTGTGGTCGTGCTGGGGTGTGGTCTTGCTGGGGTGGGGCCGTGCTGGGGTGGGGTCGTGCTGGGGTGGGGTCCTGCTGGGGTGTGGTCGTGCTGGGGTGTGGTCGTGCTGGGGTGGGGTCGTGCTTGGGTGGGGTCGTGCTGGGGCGTGGTCGTTCTGGGGTGTGGTCGTGCTGGGGTGTGGTCGTGCTAGGGTGGGGTCGTGCTGGGGTGGGGTCGTGCTGGGGTGCGGTCGTGCCGGGGTGTGGTCGTGCTGGGGTGTGGTCGCGTTGGGGCGTGGTCGTGCTGGGGTGGGGTCGTGCTGGGGCGGGGTCGCGCTGGGGTGTGGTCGTGCTGGGGTGGTCCGCGCCCTGTGATTTATCGATCGGGTCGTGCTGGGGTATGGTCGCGTTGGTGCTGGGGTGTGGTCGTGATGGGGTGTGGTCGTGCTGGGGTGCGGTCGTGCTGGGGTGCGGTCGTGCTGGGGTGTGGTCGTGCTGGGGCGCGGTCGCGCTCGGCGTGGTCGTGCTGGGGCGCGGTCATGCTGGGGGCGTGGTCGCGCTGAGGTGCCCCGCGCCCTGTGATTTATCGATCGGGATTTCAAAAAACAAAAAAAAAAACACCAAAAAACAAAAAAAAAAAAAAAAAAAAAAAAAAACAAAAAAAAAAATAAATAAAAAAAAACACAAAAAAAAAAAAATAAAAAAAAAGAAAAAAAAAAAAAAAAAAAAATAAAAACAAAAAAAAAAAAACAAAACAAAAAAAAAAACAAAAAAAAAAAAAAAAAAGCAAAAAAAAAGAGAAAAAAAACAAAAACAAGCGTTTCGCCTGAGACATCCTCAAATTTGAATCCGCCGGCCTCCTTCGACCTCGATATTTATCAGGGAAAGAATCCGCCGGCCTCCTTCAAGTTTGGCACCGGGGACAAGTTTACATACTAAAAGAGAACCCTGGGCCTACGCCCTTGCCGGGACAAGCGCGCGCAAAATCCACTGCGGATGCCCTCAGAGGAAAACGAACAATGGAATGCTGCATAAGCGGCGCCCGCGTTCCGCCCGCAGTCCAACTGCAGAGAAAACCACAAATAATCAGCCCACCAGAAAGTTCACGAGCATTGCTGCGGGGACGGTCATGCATCGAGCGAGGGCAGCGGAATTATAGCCGTCTGATGGAGCTCAGCCAAGGGCTACAAACATACAGCCGCAAACTGGAGACGAGCAGTGCGAAAGAAGGTCACTGCGAAACCAGACAGATGTCTCCAGGAAGGCGAATGCCTGCCAACGCGCCGCTTGCAATTGTTAATCATACTGGCCCGCGGTAAACCCCGACGGCAACGCCCAGGCGCCGACAATAACACCTAGACGCCCGGTGAAATCATTGACGCGTTGCTCAAATCCTCACGAGCCAATCCATGAACAACCGCAAGACGAGTCGCCCTGATCAAGGCCGGGTAATCGGGCAAGCGGCGAAAATAGCGAGCCGCATCCGTATTCGCGGATGATGAACTGCAGGAAGCGGAGCAAAGGAGAGGAGGGCGGAAACTGAAAATCGTAATGAACACGGTGAAGAGAAGGAGTATGGGGGTAGGAAAGACTGGAAACGTGCAAGAGCATGAGCAGGTAGGAACACGGAAGAGGAGCTTGGGGGAGGTAGGAAGAATCACAAGAAGCCTGGGGGAGGCAAAAGGCGCACCAGTGATGCGTGCGGAACGCGCGTGCGCCGCGCGCCCTCACCAGCGAGGGCGCAGGAAGAGGTGGGAGGATCAAGGATCAGGAGGAAGTAGGAGGAAATAGGAGGGGCAAGAACGTGCAGAATAAAGCATTTGCAGACTCGAATCCCAAACGAGTTGCGCCAAGCATGAAAGCGAAGTAAAGCAACATGCAACGCAAGAAAAAAACGAGGACAACCGTTACATTAGGGAAAAGAAAAGGGCGCAGGAGTAATTAATCGGAAGATGCACAAGAACGGGGAGGGAACAGAAAAAAGGAGGAGGTCACAGAAGAGGGGCGAGGAGGGGGGGGAGGACAAGGAAGGGAAAGATAAAGGATAGAGAGGAAAAAACACGCTGACGACGACGGGCATCAATCATCGAGGATCTCGAGTCGTTCGCTTTAGGTGCCTGCGGGGCGCCCCATCAACGTCGTCATATCAGTGCCGCCGAGGCGCTCTCTCAGGGCAATTCTGGCTGCCTTTTGCGGCTGTCTTGGAGCCCCTTGGGGCCCTCTTCGGGTCGTTTCGGGGATCTCCTGGGCCCCTCTAGGAAGCCTTGGGGGTCCTCCTGGGGCCATCTTGAAGCCGTCGGTCAAAGAAGTGGGGCCCTAGCAACGCCCCATTCCTTCTCGAGCCCCCCAGTCGCCAAATGCGGCCCTCTTGCGACGCCATTGAAGCGTTTTGGGCCGCTCTTTGGCGCTTTCGGAGCCGACTTGGGCCCTGGTGGCCCCCTCTCAAAGCAAGTTCAAACCAACTCGCAGCCATCTCGAGGCCTCTAGAAACTACGGAAAGCAAAAAGGCGAGAAGGAAAAAATTGAAGCGCACAGTGATTGCAAAAGGAGTTGAACCTGTTGGAGGCCTCCTTCAAGAGCTCGAAAGACAATTGCGGGCTGTCACGAAGCGGTCTTGAGGGGGCTTGGAGGCACATTGGAAGCAATATTGTACCATCTGCAAGTATATGGAGCGATCTCGGAATCCTTCTTGGGTTGCCTGCGGTTCCTTTGGAGCCATCTTCGGCCATTTCGGGCACTCCACCGCCCCGCGGTCACTCTCTGCCCACGCCCGGGGACGAGAGGGCAGGGGGGGGGTCCCCGTCCCTGCCAGGGAGAAACGCACGGATAAGCTAGCCCGTTAAACCACCACCCACGCTCTGCATGGCTGGTGGGATTTTTCCACGGCCGCCTGGGAATACTATCCCGGATTCTCGAGTGAATTCTGCCCGGATTTTTCCAAATCCAAATGTGAATTTGCCCCGGAAACCGCGTGAATGTTTCCGGGTGTCCTCCGGATTTTTCCGCGCGTGTTTTTTCGATGCGCGCGCCCAAGGAAAAATCCACCAAGAATTCGGAGAGGTATTCAAAACGAGTTTTTGTTTTTCTCCCCGAAGTTTTCACTAGGCCGCGCGCGGAGCCTGGAAGGAGGGGGGGGGGGGAGAAGTCACAGGGAGTGGGTGGGGCACGCCACAGGAGAGGGCCGGAGGGAGGCAGGAATCCCAGCACCCCTTTAAGCGTGAGCGGCGTGACGAAATAATTCATCCAAGCCCACTCTTCCCCTTCATAGACACGGTTCCCCATTTCCCCGCCCAATCCTTCATGCGCGGGAAGGTAGCCGCGGGTCGTTGGAGCACCCAATACGGCCCAAAATGTATCCGAGATGGCTGCAAGGAGCCCAGATACGCCTCCAATATCGCTCAATGCATCCCAGGACGATTCCGAATAGCCTCCAACATGCCTCTGAAAGTCGTCAAGACCGTTTCAAGACGGCCCCGCGTGCCCTTCGAGCTCTCCAAGGAGGCCTCCAAGACAAAACATGATGAACCCACGAACCCGGAAAGGAATATAGACATGTGGAGCATGGACACGTTTTCACGATACCCAACTGGGCAACCCCTCACGAAACATCCCACGAGACACTCCACGAAACATCCCACGAGACACCTCACGAAACATTCCACGAGACACCTCACGAAACATTCCACGAGACACCCCGCGAAACATTCCACGAGACACCCCACGAAACATTCCCCGACGACAGGCAACCCCTCAACCAAGGCGGTGTGGTCGTGCTGGGGAGTGGTCGTGCTGGGGTGTGGTCGTGCTGGGGGGTGGTCGTGCTGGGGGGTGGTCGTGCTGGGGGGGTGGTCGTGCTGGGGGGTGGTCGTGCTGGGGCGTGGTCGTGCTGGGGCGTGGTCGTGCTGGGGCGTGGTCGTGCTGGGGCGTGGTCTTGCTGTGGTGAGGTCGTGCTGGGGTGTGGTCGTGCTGGGGTGTGGTCTTGCCTGGGTGGGGTGTCGTGCTGGGGTGGGGCTTGCTGGTGGGTGGTCGTAAAGGTGGGTGGACTTCCTCTTTGCGATTGGTTTAGTGCGTCGGTTAGAGTATTCATTTGATGTCGTTGGCGTTGTGGGTTCGTGTCTCTGGCGGGGGTTGGGTCGTGCGTGGGTGGGGTTCGTGCTAAAAAAAAAAAAAACAAGGGTGTGGTCGTTCTGGGGTGCGGTCGTGCTGGGGCGTGGTCGTGCTAGGGTGGGGTCGTGCTGGGGTGGGGTCGTGCTTGGGTGGGGTCGTGCTGGGGTGTGGTCGTGCTGGGGTGTGGTCGTGCTTGGGCGTGGTCGTGCTGGGGTGGGGTCGTGCTGGGGTGGGGTCGTGCTGGGGTGTGGTCGTGCTGGGGTGGTCCGCACCATGTGATTTATCGATCGGGTCGTGCTGGGGTGTGGTCGTGCTGGTGCTGGGGTGTGGTCGTGCTGGGGTGTGGTCGTGCTGGGGTGTGGTCGTGCTGTGGTGTGGTCGTGCTGGGGTGTGGTCGTGCTGGGGCGTGGTCGTGCTGGGCGTGGTCGTGCTGGGGTGTGGTCATGCTGGGGGTGTGGTCGTGCTGAGGTGTCCCGCACCCTGTCATTTATCGATCGGGATTACAAAAACAAGCGTTTCGCCTGAGACATCCTCAAATTTTAATCCGCCGGCCTCCTTCGACCTCGATATTTATCAGGGAAAGAATCCGCCGGCCTCCTTCAAGTTGGGCACCCGGGACATGTTTACATACTAAAAGAGAACCCTGGGCCTACGCCCTTCCCGGGAAAATGTGACAACCATTGCGTGCTATGTGTTATGTATCGTCGCCTTTTCGTTTTCCATGGGCTCTTGAGGCCTCAAGATGGCCACGCTGGCCTGAGATGGCCCTCCAGAAGAACCCGACACGCCCCAACACGGCGCCGAGAGCGTTCAAGAGCAGCCGAAGAACGCCCCAAGAGAGCGCCAAAAGGCGACGTGGGCGGCTCCAGAGAGGGGACGCTGCAAGGACCCCCCCCCGTGTTCTTTGACTGACGGCGTTTCCAAGATGGCCCCGAGAGGGCCCCCAAGGCCTCCAAGACGGGCCCACGAGACCCCGAAGAGGATCCCAAGGAGGCCCGAAACAGCCTCAAGAGGACCCCGTAGGCTCTCCCAAAATGGCTCCAAATTAGCTCGACAATGGCCCACAAATCACCCCAAGGGGCTTCTAACAAGA
>CAUYUJ010002032.1:0-25000 GCA_963575745.1 Prorocentrum cordatum
TTTTTGGGTTCAGGGTTTCCAGAAACCGTCATACAGACCTATCTATCTATATACATATATATATATACATACCGCAGTTGCAGATACGTTTGAGGGGGGCCGCTGGGACGTCGGCATTCGGTCTGCGAGGCTCTTGAGGAACCCCGCAGCAAGCATCAATTTTTTTGCACATTCTGCGACGGTCCCGCCGCAGGCGCCGATTTTTTTTGTTAAAAGGCAGTGTGGGTGGGTCGCGTGCCAGGTCGCGGGTGGGTCGCGGGTGGGTCGCAGGCGGGTCGCGGGGTGGGTCGCGGGGGTGGGTCGCGGCGTGGGTTGCGGGTGGGTCGCGGGTGGGTTGCGGGTGGGTCGCGGGTGGGTCGCGGGGTGGGTCGCGGGTGGGTCGCGGGGCGGGTCGCGGGGTGGGTCGCGAGTGGGTCGCAGCGTGGGTCGCAGCGTGGGTCGCGCGGGTGGGCGGCGGGTGGGTCGTGATCGGGTTGCGGGTGGGTCGCGGGCCGGGTCGCGGGTGGGAAAACGACGACAAACATCAAGCAGCAAGCAACATTCAACACACAACAATAGAACAACAACAACAACAACAACAACAGCAACAACAACAACAACACCACCAACAACAACAACAACAACAGCAACAGCAACAGCAACAGCAACAGCAACAACAACAACACCAACACCAGCACCAACAACAACAACATCAACAACAGCAACAGCAACAACATCAACAAGAACAACATCACCACCAACAACAGCAGCAGCAACAACAACAGCAACAACAACAACCACAAACCACAACCACAACCACAAAAATAACAGCACCAGCAACAACGACAACAACAACACTAAAAACAACCATAACGATCCGCACCGCGGAACCTCACTTCAGCCACGCGCCCAGGGACACACTCTGATATGTGACGCTATGTTTTCCCAGATGCTTACGTGTACAGCTGCTTTCATGCAATGTGTTTGAGCTGATCTGCTCGTGTCCTGGAGGGAACTATGTTCATATCCACCGCCCGCCGGGATCCCCGCGCGTCGATCCCTGTGGCGGTGGTCATGGATGAACTTTCGCCTCGCATCTCGCGGTCTCCTGCCAGGGAGCTGGACACCTTGATCTCCGATGACGTGTTGTTTGTTCAACCCTGGAGTTTTTCCTTCACTTCGGCTTCTGGTGTCCGTCATCAGGCCCTGGGGCAATCAACCGTTGACCCAGGACGAAGACATGTCCTTGGGGAAGGGATTGGGGCCTCGGGAAACGTACTCTGAAACTATCACATCTTCGGGTGCGTGGGTACACATGACGCGTCCAGCCTAGGCGAGAGCTGGATGTACATGTGGCTGCACGTCTTTCCGGCGCTCGGCCATTGTGTGGCAGGGTACGCCAGCCATCCTCCACATGCGCGTGCAACACGCGGCTTCCACACATGTTCCGCATACGAATCCAGTCGTGGTGTGTGCTTGAGTGCGTGTGCGTGTGTGCTTGAGTGCATGTGCATGTGTGCGTGTGTGCGTGTGTGCTTGAGTGCGTGTGTGTGTGTGTGGTGTGTGTGTGTGTGTGGGTTGTGTTTGTGTGTGTGTGCGTGTGCGTGTGCGTGTGCGTGTGCGTGTGCGTGTGCGTGTGTGCGTGTGCGTGTGTGCTTGAGGGCGTGTGCTTGTGTGCGTGTGCGTGCGTGCGTGTGTGCGTCTGTGTGTGTGTGCGTGTGTGTGCGTGTGTGCGGGTGTGATGCACCCTTCTGGCAGGATCTCCCGCGCGCTGCGCAGAGCCCCACCCACCCCCCCTGCGTGCCCCGCTGCAGCCAAAAAGGCTCGGGGCGCCCTGCCAAGGCCGCGGGCCCAGCGCGCCGCCGACGGGGGCCGCGGATGGAGGCGATCGGCCGCGTGCTGTCGGAGTGGGACGCCCTGTGCCGAGGCCTCGCTGCCGGCGGCGGCGCCCGCGCGGTGCTGCCGGCCCCGTGTGCGGACCAGGTCCTCGGCCTGGCGGCCGCGCGGGCCCAGGCCTCCCCCGCGCCGCGGGAGGCGCGGCTCGACGCGCTGGCGCTGGCGCGCGGGGCCCACGGCGGCCGCGAGCCGCCACCCCTGCTGCGCATGCTCCGGGCGGACGGCCGCCAGCCGGTGCACTTCCTGCGCTTCTGGCAGGCCATGGAGGAGCTCGCCCGGCGCCTCGGGTCGGGGGCGGGGCGCGCGCCGCCCCAGGAGCCCCTGGCGGAGGAGGCCTCGGGGCTGCGGGACGCGGTGCTGAGGAGGGCGGAGAGCCCGGGGGGCCTGACCAAGGGGTGGCTGGGGGCGGAGGTGGCCGCTGAGCGGCAGGGCTCCGCGGACGAGGCCGCCTGGGCGGTCCTGGCGAGGGCGGCGGAGGAGGTCCACGGCGGGCGGAAGGCGCCGGTGCCGCTCGAGGTGGCGTCCGCGCTCGTCATGACGTGGCTGCGGGAGGTGGTGGAGGACTACTGCGGCGGCGACCGCGCCGCCAAGATCCGCGCCGTGCGCGACGTTGCCGGCTGCGGCATACGAGACGCTTGCCTGCACCTGGGCTGCAGGGGCTGGGACTTGGAGGGAGCCCTGGTCAGCGTGCTCGGCCCCTGCCACTGCGCAGGCGCCCTCGGGCGCGGCTGGAGCTCCCAGGGCGCGAAGCTGCGCCGCAGCGAGGTGGAGTGCCCGATCTGCGCCGAGGAGTACGGGCCCCGGGCGAAGGCCGCGGTGACCCCGTGCTGCTTCCAGGTGCTGTGCGCGGGCTGCCACGGCCGGCTGACGCGCCTGGGCGACTTCCAGTGCCCCTTCTGCCGCACGCACGCCTGCCACCCAGATCGGGCGCTGCCAGAGGTGACCCCCGGGCCTCCAGGCGTCCCCAGCCAGCCGTCCCCAGGCCAGGGCGCCAGGGCGCCCCCGTCGCGAGGCTCGGTGGCCCCAGAGCTGCGCGCAAGGGCCGGGGGCACCTCGAGTCGAGCCAGGGCTCCACCGCCAGAAAACGTAGCACCCCGCAGTTGCGGACAATGAGTGAGGGGGGCGGGCGCGGGGTGGGTCGTGGGGTGGGTGGGGAGTGGGTCGCGGGCGGGTCGCGGGCGAGGACGAGGACAACAACAAGGCAACAACAATCCGCACCGCGGACCCCCACTTCAGCCACGCGCCCAGGGACAGCGAATGACCGCTCGGCCCCCTCACTCTGATGTCTGTTCCCATATCCACTGCTACGGTGTCGTGCCCTGGGATCTCGAGCAGTAGCTGAATGTAGCTGACCCGGGTGGATACCTTCCCGTCCCGTGCGGGCGGCCAAATATCAGAGTGAGGGGGCCAAACGGTCATTGACTGTCCCTGGGTGCGTGGCTGAAGTGGGATTCCTTGGCCCGGATTCTTGTTGTATGCTGTTGTTGCCGACCTCGCCCGCGACCCATCCGCGACCCACTCCGCGACCCACACGCGACCCACCTGCGACCCACCCCGCGCCCGCCACCTCACTCGTATCCGCAGCTACGTGGTGCTACACGTCAGTGCCCACGGGTGCCCCAGGGGACCCAGGACAGGACGCTCCAGAAGGTGTGGACCTGGGTCCCGACATCCATCGCTCCGATTTTTCCATACTTGGGCCCCCTAATGTCTGGACCCCTCCCTCCTCCTCTTCCTCCTCCTCCTCCTCCTCCTCCTCCTCCGCCTCCTCGTCCTCCTCCTCGTCCTCCTCCTCCTCCTCCTCCTCCTCCTCCTCCTCCTCCTCCTCCTACTCAATCTACTCACTCTAGACCCCAGGCCGTTGTGCTCGACTGCCCAGGGGGCCCGAAGCCGGCCAACAGAGAGCCCCCAGGAAGGCGCAGACCTGGCCGCTGCGGCCTTGCTCGCTGCGCAGGATGTCCCTGGGGGTGCGGCAGGCGCGTGTCAGGGCCCAGAGCCGACGGTTCCTGGTGGTGTCAGGAACCAGCGCCGAGGTCGTCACGACACGAATGGTAAGGCCTTGGCTTGCGCACAGGAAGCCCCCCCCCAAAAAAGGAGGAGGAGGAGGAGGAGGAGGAGGAGGAGGAGGAGGAGGAGGAGTACGACGCGGACGATGCTAGGAGCGACGACGAGGAGGAGGAGAGGAGGAGGGAAAGAGGAGGATGAGAAGGGGACCGGAGCGAGGAGAGGAGGAGGAGGAGGAGGAAGGAGGGACGAGGATGAGGAGGAGGAGGAGAGGAGGAGGAGGAGGAGGAGGAGTGCCGGCTGGCCTCAACAGGCCCCCCCGAGGTAGGCCGGGGCGGCCTCACCAAGTTCTGCCTTGGGCCGCGGAGCGCCGCAGGGGCGCGCCGCTGGGCCCGGGTGCTGAGACAGTCCTGGGCTGCTCGGGGGGCCTGTTTGGGGGCAGCTGGGATTACCTCTGGGGCAACGATAGGGGGGGAATACTCCTCCCCCTCCTCCTCCTCCTCCTCCTCCTCCATCACCCTCCTCGTCCTCCTCGTTCTCCTCCTCGTCCTCCTCCTCCTCTCCTCCTCTCCTCTCCTCCCCTCCTCTCCTTCCCCCCTCGTCCGCCTCCTCCTCCTCCTCCGCCTCCTCCTCCCCCCCCGCCTCCTCCTCGTCCTCTCCTCCTCCTTCTTTCTTCTTCCTCCTCCTCCTCTCCTCCTCCTCTCCTCATCCGACTTTTCTCTCCTCCTCCTCCTCCTCCTTCCTCCTCGTCCTCCTCCTCCTCCATCACCCTCCTCGTCCTCCTCGTTCTCCTCCTCGTCCTCCTCCTCCTCCTCCTCCTCCTCCTTCTCCTGCTCCTCGGGGTCGACCCCCAATCGCCCAATGATCGCCGATAGGGGCCCGACAGCCCCACCCCGCCCAGGAAGGTGCGGACTTATTATCGGGGGCCTGTCGCCGATCCATCGGCGATGCATCGCCGATTCCAGGTCGAAGAATCCCTCCTGTGCCTATCCCCCCTATCGCGCAGCCCGAAGCCTTACTGGGCACGAATCTGCCGTACCCAGACATGCGACGTCTTGCTGTTGTAAGCGCGCGGTCCCCAGACGTCCCAACCCTTTCCCCAGGGCCGGTGTTTCATCCGGAGTCGTTTTTTGATGGTCATGGGGCCCAGCGAGGGCCCCGAGAGGCCGAAAACTGCGAACAAAACATTCCGTCGTGATTTTTGTCACGACGCGAGCGCGTTTGCCATACAGTCCACCCGCCTAGTAAGGACGCGCGCCTTCATCTAGGGTGCCCTTGTGTCCTTGCCTCTGCGGCCCGTCCCTTGCCGGTTTCACTGGTCGCCCGTCGCCCAAACAAAATCCCAGCTTCAGCCTCCAAGGGTCTTGCGTCCTTACCACCAATCCTTAGCCGCACGCCGAAGGTCACTCTTGCCGCAAGCCTAGGGTCACTCTTGCGTGTGGTCGTGGGGCCCGCCGAGGGCCCTCAGATGCCGAAAACTGCCAGCAAAACATCCCGCCGTGGTTCTTGTCACGACGCGAGCACGTCTGCCGTACATCAAGGGAGGAACAAAAAATACCCAGACCCGACAATTGGCGTTTACCAAACTGTCCTGGGCGTTTACTACACAGCCCTGCCCTGTTTGATTCCTTCCCTGGGTGCGTTTACTAAACGGCTTCGCTTGTCGGGGTGATCATTCTGGGGTGGATTTCTGCCCTCTAGAAACCCCCTTGCTTGCCTCCAGGGTGCCCTGGGTTTCTTGGGTTTCGATGGTTTCGGTCTGGAAAGCGCGATATGCCCACACAGAAATCAATGGACTTCCTGGGGTCTCAGGGTTGAGTTTCTTGCGGAAGGTTTCTTGTGGACTGGCCTCCACTGTACGGTAGTTTCGTGTCGTGTCGACCAGCGGCGACCCCGCCAGCGGCGTTCAACGTTGAACGCCGCGGGCGACCCAGAAGCGTTCGATGGGGAACGATTTGGACGTTTCGGCAACGGCCGATCGTTTCAAGGTTCAACGATCCCCGCGGTGTCAGTAACCAGTGCCGAAGTCGGCACGACGCGAACCTGCCGTACCCAGACCCCCGACGTCATGATTGTTTTCATGACGTCGACCCCCAGAGGTCTGAACCCATTCCCCAGGACCGGCTTCTAATCCTGAGTCGTTTTTTGACGGTCCTGGGGCCCAGCGAGGGCTCCTCGAGGCCGAAAAATACGAAAAACCTACGTCTTGATTTTTTCAATGCGTTGGATCTCCGGGAACCTGACGTGCACCTCCTGGCGGTGCCGCGGGCCCACCTCCCGGCGGCAGATCTCTGACGCTGTGAAGGAGCGCGGCAGGCAGATCCCCCATCCAAGGCAGTTCCTGAGCCCTTCCCGGTTTGTTGACTGGCGGCCCGGCCGGTTCCTGGGGTCCGTCCCGGCTGGTTCGTTTCGTGCCGAACAGCTGACGACACGAGCTTGACGTACAGCTCCTGGCGGTGCCGTGGGCCCACCTCCCGGCGGCGCCCGCCGCAGAGGGCGCCGCCAGCCGCCGCGGCCCCCTCGGCCGCGGACCGCTGGGCGGCCTGCTGGCCGCCGCCGGCTCGGCGGCCCACGTGGCGGGCCAGGCCCGGGCAGGGCTCGAAGCGGTCCAGGCTTCCCAGAGAAGGTCTCCTCCTCCTCCTCCTCCTTCTCCTTCTCCTCTTCCTCATCCTTCAAGAGCATGAGGCCCTCCGCTGGCCAAGATGCACAGAATGTCCAAGGGTACCCCTGCCCAGGATGCACAAGAACATCAGGAACAAGCACGAAGAGCATCATGGCACCCTCTCCGACACGACGGCAGCATCAGTAGGGACCGGGCGATGACATCAAAACATAAAAAAGTGGAGGTCCGCTCGGATTCGATTCCTCGGATCGGCGCGGGACGCCCCCTCCTTGGCGCGCGGAGCACGCCCAGGGCGGCGCCGGAGGCGCCGCCAGGGGGGGGGCTCCAGCGCCGTTCCGAGGAATCCGCGCGGACTTCCGAGTTTTTACGTGTGCGTCATTGCCTGGTCCCCTACGAAAGTGACCGCCGGACCGAGGTATAAGGTCGAGACCGTTTCGGTGAGGGCGCCCTGACGTCTTTCGTGTTTGTTGCATGTTCTTGTGCATCCTGGGAAGGGGTACCCTTGGACGTTCTGTGTATCTTGGCCAGCGGAGGGTCTCATGTTCTTGAAGGATATCATGATGTCGTAGGTCCGACTGTACCAGCCTGGGACATATCCCTGTCCCTATGAATGGCGTCGCCTAGTTTGGGTGCAGCCTCAAGGATCCCCTCAATTCCTGAGGGCGCATCCCTAAGATTGTCATCGCATTGGGGCGTGTCCATCTTAGGGCTGGGGATCAGTTCGTTGCTGGTTAAGTTAAAATGAGGTCCGATTAGGTCGATAGAGGTCGAAGGATCGGACCGGCGATGCGGCTCGATGTGGAGCCCGATGTTCTCCTCGCCGACGTCGCCGACGACTCAGCTTTCTCACGTGACCCTCACAGATCGGTCCAGCTTGAATGATGCCGCAGAAATACGGCATGATCGAAATGGGCAGGTACGGAAAGAACGGGGACGAATCCGCGCGCCAGGAGGGGTGGCCCAGCGCCGATTCAAGAAATCCGCGCGGACCTCCGACAACAAATGTTCGTGCCGTTCTCCGCCCCCCAGTGGCAGCAGTTCCTGTCCACATCGCTGCCGTTGCCGCCGTGGGCTTTGCTTTCGCTTCGAGAAAAAAGGCCGCTGGCCCAACAGTTGCCGCTTCCGATGTTCGACCACAATTGCGAGAAGGCATCCTTTCAACTTTCTTATTCATGTCGGTCGGGCGTACGACGAAGTAACCCCCAAACGGAATCTTAGCGATTCCCAAGATGAGGTGGAGGAAAGGGAGGAAGAGGCGGAGGAGGTGGCGGAGGAGGAGGAGGAGGAGGAGAAGGAGGAGGAGGAGGAGGAGGAGGAGGAGGAGAGGAGGGAGGAGGAGGAGGAGGAGGAGGAGGAGGAGGATGTGGAGGGGAGGAGGAGGGGAGAGGAGGAGGAGGAGGAGGGAGGAGGAGGAGGAGGAGGGAGGAGGGAGGAGGGGAGGAGGAGGGAGGGAGGAGAGAAGGAGAGGTTGGAGGAGGGAGGAGGAGGAGGAGCGGAGGAGAGGGAGAGGCGGAGGAAGAGAGGAGGAAGGAGGAGGAGGGGAGGAGGAGGATGAGGAGAGGGAGGAGGCGGAGGAAGAGAGGTGGAAGGAGGAGGAGGGGAGGAGGGGAGAGGAGGAGAAGGAAGAGGAGGAGGAAGGCGGAGGAGGAGGAGGAGCAGGAGGAGGAGGAGGATGTAGAGGATGGAGGAGGAGGTGAGGAGGAGGAGGAGGAGAGGAGGAGGAGGAGGAGGATGAGGAGAGAGAGGAGAGAGAAGGAATAGGAGGAGGAGGAGGAGGAGGAGGAGGAGGAGGAGGGAGGAGGAGGAGGAGGAGGAGGAGGAGGAGAGGGAGGAGGGGAGGAGGAGGAGGAGGGAGGAGGAGGGAGGAGGAAGGGGGATTGGGAGGAGGAGGAGGAGGAGGAGGAGGAGGAGGAGTAAGAGGAGGAGGATGGAGGGTGAGGTGAAGGAAGAGGAGGAGGAGGAAGAGGAGGCGGAGGAGGAGGAGGAGGAGCACCAGTGTGCCATAGGCTGTGGGCGTCGCGGGCGTGCTGCTGGAGGGGCTGTCCTCGGCCCTGCGCGACGCCGCCGCGGAGGGCTCCGAGCGGGAGCGCGGGCCGCTGCGCCGGGAGCCGGGCGGCTGACGAGGGTCCGGCGGGGGCGCCTTCGGGCCAGCACGGTCACAGGGCTCGGTGTTCCTTAGTTGTTCCGTAGTTGTTTTACAGGCTACCGTAGGTTTTTCCTTTCGATGGGGTGTCGAAACTTAACTTGTTGGAAAAAGGGGCCTCGTTCCTTATTTGGAGTTCATTGGGTCAACGCCCCGACGGTAGTTGCCTCCGACCCCCCCTCGCTCGCCGCTGAGCCAGGGCGTCCGATGTGCCGATGGCAGCTGGCGCCACCGCTGCCCTGGCCGCGACCCCCCACGCGCCAGGGCTCGTGTCGATTCCTCCGTTTCGGTTCGATTCGATTTCGATTGTTTGGGACTCCGATTCGATTCTATTTGGGACTTCGATTTGGGCTCCGACTTCTTACTGGACGCAGACTAGACTGCCGATTTCCGCCGATTCGACGTTTCCCGGCTCGGCTGCCGATCTCCGCCGATCCGGCTCAGTTCGGTCGGCGATCCGACTCATCGATTCGATTCTGGGCTCCCCTGGCCCTCGGGCCAGCATAGTCAAGGCGCCGACGAAAGACCGACCACTTCGAGCTCAGCAGGGGCTCGAGGTTTCGTTTTCAGGCCGTTCTTTAGAGCCAGGTCGGGTAGCCTGATTGTGGCCTAGGCCCGCCGCGGCCAGAAAAAGCCCCAACGGTCCTTCTGGAATCGCTCCGCTCACTCCGTTGGCCCGTATTGTGCCATCGCAAGCGTTTGCTTGCGGGTTCGTGGCCTCTTTGGGACTCTCGGGGGCCGTTCGTGGGCCTCTTGGAACCTCTTCTTGGGCTTCTTGAGAGGGGGCCTCGTGGGGCCTCCAGGGGGCCTCCGTGGGCTCTCTTAGGGGCCTCTTGGGGCTTCCTGGGGGCCTCTTGGGGCAGAAGACTCGAATCGGTGGTTCGTGTTATCCATCCTGGGCCCCTTTTGGGGCCGTCTTGGGCTCCCTTGGGCGATCTTGGACGCCTCTGGGGCCATGTCTGATTTTCTGACGTGGTGGCCTCTTCGGAGGCCTCTTAGAAGCCGTCTTGGCGGCCTCTTGGGCCGTCTGGAGGCCATCCTGGGCGGCTTGGGGCGATTTGTGGGCGTCTCCGACCCTTCTTGGGGCCGCATTGGGGCGATCTTGGGCCCATGCGGCCGCCTCTTGGGCCGTCTTGGAGCCGTCTTGGGCTATCGTGGGGCCATCTTGGGAGCCTCTTGGGCTGTGTTGTGGCGGTCTTGCAGGCCTCTGGGGCCCTCTTGGAGCGTCGAAAAGGCGAACAGGAGAGAAGGCTGACAACCTCGAAACCGACGGGAATTCTATGATTTTTGCCTCTTGGGACGCCTCTTGGAAGCCTCGATGGGCGTGTTGGGGGCATCGAGGGCCATCGTGAGGCCATCTTGGGCCGCCGTGGGACGCTGTTGGCTTCTGGCCGTAGGGCCTGCCACCTATTGGTCGACTCATTGGGCGGCTCCTGGACGGTTCCAGAGGCCCCCAGGCCCGCGCCGAAGAGACCCGACATCTCTGGCCAGGACTTGCCTGGAGTTGCTCGGGATACTGTTCGCTCCCGAACCCCCAGGGGCCGCCACGCGCGCGCGAACTAGAATATTGTTAAATTGCTACTAGATTTGAGTCGGGCCTCTCCCTCTACAGGAAGAATATTCACGAATAATCAAAAACTAGTCGGGGGACATTAAAAAAACAATGTTTGAACATTTGGGGGGTATTTTTATATTTTTTTGTATTATTTGTTTTTCGCCCCAAATCCCCCCTGTAGGTGGACGTTCCCGACTTAATACTAGATCTTAGCACGCCCCTGGCAAGTTGGGCCAGCGAGTTTGGCGTTCCTTTTCTGGTAGCGCGTCGACTGCACCGATCGAACGGGGTACGGGAAGGATGGGGGCAAAAGCCGACCCCATACCCCTTCGAGTCGCGACGAGAAGTCGCGGCGGGGCGTGCTTTTGTAGTTTTCAGCCTCTGGGGGCCCTCGCTGAGCCCCGGGACCGTCAGCGAGAACGACTCAGCGATGAAGAACCGGTCCCGGGGAAGGGGGCGAGACCTCTGGGGGTCTACGCCATGAGAAGATCATGAAGTCGGGGTCTGGGGCAGCAGTTCCGGTGTCCATTTGAGACAAAGGTCGCCTGCCAAACAGCGGCCCGCGTCGGATTTGAACACCATTAGCAGTTGGACGGTGTGCCCATGTTTCTGTACCCATTTTTGGCGTGCCAATCTGGGCACCAGGCTGGTGGCGCCCGCACCAGGCAGCGGGCCCAGATCTCCGACGACGTGATCTTTCCAGGCTCCTCGTTTTTCCCTGATGTTCGGCCTCCAGGTGCCATCATCGAGCCCCGGGGCCATCAGACACGCGTCCGGGACGACAAGCGCGCCCCGGAGAAGAGGTCGGGATGATTGAAAAACGCACCGTCGGATGTCTCGAGTAGGAGATCAAATGCAGAATAGATTTACCCCAACATCAGTTTTTTCGTCGAATCGCCGAAGGAATAGGAATACGTAGCAGTCCACGAACGCTTTACTTATTCCCCTCCAGATGCGACGAACAAAAACAACTTCGGGGCACATCAATTCTGCAATCGCTCCCCTGCTCGAATATCAGGGCTGGGCGCAGAGAGGAACGGAGCCTGCGTCCTGGGGGGAGAGGGAGGAGGGAGGGCGGAGCACACGGCAGGTCCGTGTCGCGTCGACGTGGCTGTGAGCCCAGCGCGGGCGTTGCAAGGCTGCAGGCCGCCAGCGGCCTGGAAGCGGCCGGCATCGAGATGTCCGTGCCGTCGGAGAGCCGCGGTCGTCCCTGGGCTGAGCGATCCGCGTGGTGTCGGAAACCAGCGCGCATGTTGCAGGATGGAGGATGCAGGATGGAGGATGATGGAGGAGGAGGAGGAGGAGGAGGAGGAGGAGGAGGAGGAGGAGGAGGAGGGGTGGGAAGGATTGAGCAGGATTGAGGAGGAGGAGGAAGGAGAGGAGGAGGAGGAGGAGAGGAGGAGGATGCAGGATGCAGGAAGCGGATGCAGGATGCAGGATGCAGGATGCAGGATGGCAGCATGCAGCATGCAGGATGCAGGGAGGATGGAGGATGGAGGAGGAGGAGGAGGAGAGAGGGAGGGAGGAGGAGGAGCTGGAGGAGGAGCTGAGCAGGAGGAGCAGGAGGAGGAGGAGGAGGGGAGGAGGAGGAGGAGCAGGAGCAGGAGGAGGAGGAGAAGAAGGAGGAGGAGGAGGGGGAGAGGAAGGAGAGGAGGAGGGGAGGAGAGGGGAGGAGGAGGGGGAGGATGGGGATGATGGAGGAGGAGGATGGAAGAGGAGGAGGAGGATGAGGAGGAGTAGGATAATGATGAGACTTGTCCTCAGAACGTGCAGGAGATGAATACACAGAGTCCGATACGTTTCGCTCAAGCCTTTTTCGCCTCAGGGAGCACCTGACACGTATGCGCCCTCCCGCTCTGCGGCTGCCATCGTGGACGCTGGTCTGCATCTGGTGTGCTCTGGACGCGTGGCAGCCAGGCTTGCTGCGCGCGGGCGGCGGAGGCGGCCCGCCCGACGACTGGGACAGTCGGGCGGCCCTTGCTGCCCAGCGGGCTGCCGAGCGCGGGGCCCAGCTCGCCGCGGCGCACGCGGCTAACCTCAGCCGGTGCCACGCCGCGCTGGACGAGGTGCAGGTCGTGCTGAGCAACCTGTCCGCGGAGCTGGCTGAGCTCCGCACCCTGCAGGCGGCGCCGTCCGAGCTGCACGAGGAGCCCGACACGCTCCTGTGGCACGCGCTCGGGGTGGTGCTGACCGCGGCGTTGACGCAGTGTGGCACGTGCCTCGCCGCCTGGCGTCGCCGCGATGGCCCTCCTGCCCGCGAATCTGAGCCTCTTCCTGAGCGACGGGACCGCCGCCGAGGCGGCGGAGTTCTTCAGTGAGCTGGTACCAGGGCGGGTTGTCAGCTTCTACTATGAGGACGACCCGAGCATATGGCACGAACGGTTGCTGCTGTGGCCGTATCCTGTCGCCTTCCCCAACACCTGCTGGAGCTGCCTCACGCCCGACGGCGACGTGTACCCCGAGGAGATGGCGGCAGGGCCCGATGGCGACGGGCCGAGCCGCGTCTCCCTCACGATCGGGGCGACTCCTGCTGCTGTTCGCCCCCCGGGGCGAGTCTACAGATTTCGTGAATATCCTGCCGAGGACGACATGATCGACCTCTTTCGGGACGCTCGCCTGGCCGGCCGCAGCGCCGGCTTGCGCGAGCCCGAGCCGACGGCCTTCATGCGCGACGGCGGCCGGCCCTCCAGGAGCATGACGGTCAGCTTCAACGACGTGCCGGGCTTCCTGCGCCGCACGCGGGGCAAGGGCCCGTCCGCTGCTGTGCCGCGCGTCCCACCTCCTGGCTTGCCTGTGGCCCCGCCCCCGCTGGACGCTGCGGGCGCTGAGCCAGGGGCGCTCGCCGACGGCGAGGTCGGGGGCACTCCGACCCCGAGGGACGGTCCTGGCGCGATCGTGCTCACTGACGAGCGGGCCGCGCCGCCTGGGTCTGCATGGTTCGTGATGAAGACGATTCCCAACGAGTGCCAGCAGCTCGACGAGGTCGTCCCGAAGGCGGGCGACGTGGTCTGGGGGGAGAGTGGGCTCTACAGCACAACGGGCGGCTTCGTCGTCCCGATCGAGCTCCACCCTGTCCCGCTGTCTGCCGAGGTGTCGGACAAGCTAGCCGACGACGACGCCCGCCTCCTCGGCCCTCTCCAGCGCACGCGGGAGGGCCGTAGGCACCGCGACTTTCGTGATGCAGTGTCGGCCATGAGACAGGAGCAGCATGACGACTTCCCGCTCGTCGGCGAGCGCAGCTTCAAGTGGCTGTGCGACTACATCGTCGACCACGGAGGCACACCTGATGGCCGCCACACCAAGTGGATGATGGAGAGCGGCTGCGCCAAGGACTCGGCGGCCGCGCACATCCACGATCTGCTCGGCTTCGCCATCGAGATGGCCGTCACCTACGACCAGATCGACGGCTCCAACCTTGCCAGCATGGAGGTGGTCTCACGGGCCTACCAGCTGATCGAGGAAACCATGGGGAGCATGAAGATCGAGGGCGTCGAGCACTACATCGGCCGCCAGAAGCAGAGCGCCCGCCGTGGCGTCGCGATGGCGCCGGGGGTCGCTAAGTACGCCACCGACCAGCTCGCCAAGGAGACGGAGATCCAGAAGCAGAGGCGCAAGGCGCGCGAGGAGAAGTCTGCCCAGTCGGGCAAGAAGGACAATGGGTGACCTGGGGTCAGCGGTCGGGAGGTGGCTCGACCCGATCGCCGCATTTTGAGAGCCAGTTTTGTGGGCCTGCTGATGTCCAACCTCCTGGCGATGGCATGCTGCCCTTTGCTGTGTCTGCGTCGCCGATTTCCTCATCTCCCCCGCCTGGACTATCCCGTTCGGTTCGGGCTCGCCTTTCCCGCACCCAGTTGATCGAGGAGCGTGCTCGGGACACCGTGGAGTGCCTCAACTTGCTTGGGGGCTATGCCACACCGCGGGTCGCGCCAGAGCGCCTCTCACATCTGGATGTTTTGTTGCATCGACGTGTTCGAGGGCTGCATCGTGATATGGCTGCCCCTCCGAGCACGTCGGCCCAGGAAGCCTGCTCAGAACTTTTGGGCCGCCCGTGTCTGCACTACGACACGGCTAACGACTTGCCGCTGAGGCCCTGCGCTCCGCACCTCGTGAGCTGGCCCGAGTTGGGAAACGAGCCCCAGTGGCTCGCGGATCGGCTGGGGACAAGCGAACGATGCTCTCTCTTGGACCTCGACCATGCTTTGCTGCTGCCGCCACCGAGCTTCGACGAGGCCGTGGAGACAGAGGGGGGGCCCACGTTGTACATGGACCCTGTGCTGGAGCGGAACAGGCCGCTCTACCTTGAACTCATCCAGTCGGGCATCTCGCGGGGCGTCTTCGTCTTAGGGAAAGAGAGGGCCGAGGACGTCTCCGCCTTCTTCGTGGCTAAGAAGGACGAGCGGATCAGGATGGTGCTGGACTGCAGGCGTAGCAACCAGCGGTTTCAGCCTCCTCCGTCGGTCAGCCTGTTCTCCGCCGCGGGGTTCGCGGACCTCGAGGTGCCGAAGGACACGCCCCTCTACTGCGCGGGGGTGGACGTCCAGAACGCGTTCTACCAGCACAAGCTGCCAGCCTACCTGCGGTCGTACTTCTGCTTGCCGAAGGTCACCGCGGGCGAGCTCGGCATCAGCAGGCTTGACGGGCGGCGTGTCCCGCCCTGGGCCTGCCTTTACCCACAACTTGCCGTCGTTCCCACGGGGTGGAGCTGGGCACTCTTCTTCGTTCAGAAGGCTCACGAGCGGACGCTGGACCAGCACGACGCCCTGAAGCCCGAGCTGCGGGCGGTCGACTTCGTGCCGGTCCCCGGCCCGCTCGAGGAGCCCATCCACTCGCTGTACGTCGACAACGTGCTCGTGGTCGGCGCCGACCGCGAGGCCGTGACCAGGGTCAGGCGCGAGGCCTCCAAGGCGCTGGAGGGCTCCGGCCTGGCCGTCCACGACGAGACCGACGCCGCTGAGAGCATGACCATGCTCGGCGGGCAGCTGCATGGATCGCCTGTCCGCGCCACCTTGGCGCCACGGAGGTTCTGGAAGCTGTGCACGAGGCTCGGCTACTTGGTTCAGCGGCGCCCCCGCGTCACCAGCCGTGACATCGAGCACGTCATCGGCCGCTGCACGTTCGCCGCGCTGTGTCGGCGTGAGAGCTTGAGCTGCTTCAGCGCCGTCTACTCGTTCGTCCAGCAGAACTACCAGCGCGCCAGGCCCCTCTGGGCGTCGGCGCGACGCGAGTTCAGGATCTCCCGCGGCTTGCTGGTCACGCTCGTCTCGGACCTCGACGCCGAGTGGTCCACCAAGGTCGTCATGACTGACGCCTGCGAGACGGGCCACGCTTCTGTCGAGGGCGAGTGGGACCTCTCCGAGGTGCAGAGTGCTGGTCGCTGGCACGAGCGGTGGCGGTTCCGCCACGCGCGTGAGGCGGACGGGGGTTGGCGACCGCGCGACCGCGCGGCACGTGCGGCCGAGGCCGCCGAGCTCGATGCACACCCGTCTGTTCTGTTGCGCCAGGGTCTCGCCAACAAGCGATTCCCTGAAGTGTCGACGCGCGCCATCCGCCGCACCAGCTGGTCGACCATGCACTACTCGCCACTCTTCGGCAAGGAGCCCATGCATCGTAAGGAGGCAAGGGGTGACTTACACGCCGTGAAGCTGATCCTGTCGGACGCGGACTCCTGGGGGAAGAGGCGCGTCGTCTTGGGGGACAATCTAGCACTCACACTTGCACTATCTAAAGGACGTTGTCGTGATATATTTCTGCTCAATATCTTGCGGCGAGGCGCCGCCTTGACTCTCGCCTCGGGAGCCCGCATACATCGACGATGGGTGCCCAGCGAGTTCAATGCGGCCGACGGTGACAGCCGCTCCCGCGAGGGTGCTGCAGGGCGCGCTGCATCTGGGGCCAGCTGGCGCGCTGCCGCGGCGCGCGGGCGCCAGCTTCGGCACCGCCGCTGCTCGGCGCGGGGCCCCGAGGGCGACAGTCGGCTCGGCAGCGGCTGGCCCGCGGCCCCAGCGGCCCCGCCTGGACTCGAGCGCAGCCCCGCCACTGGCAGCCGCGCGCCCGCTGCGGCCCCGCGGCCTGGCGGCGCCGCCGTCGGCCAGGCGGCTGAAGCGCAGCGCGCCTGGGAGCGGCCCGACAGCGCAGGCCCTTCCGCAGCCCTCGGCGGCTCGGACGCCGGCGCGCCGCAGCTCGGGCCCCCTGGGCTCGCCTGCCTTGCGCCGCCGCGAGGCTCTGACTCGACGTCCGTCGGTGGTGCTGGCGGCCCCGCGCAGCATCCCTCTGCGGGAGCTGCCGCGCTCTGTGCAGCGCCGCCTGGGCGCTGGGGAGCAGGCGCGGGACACCACCCGCCAGCTCTCCATCACCGAGGCTGCCGCGGTGGGACGGCGGAGCCGACTGCAGTACACGCGGCTGCTCGAGCTGTTCCTCAGGCGCAGTCGCCTGACGTCTCTGACTGCGCCTGCTGCCGACACGGACGCCGCGGTGGTGAGGTTCTTCGACGAGCTGTACC
The DNA here is from genome assembly GCA_963575745.1 of Prorocentrum cordatum. Taxonomy (NCBI): domain Eukaryota; class Dinophyceae; order Prorocentrales; family Prorocentraceae; genus Prorocentrum; species Prorocentrum cordatum. The sequence continues at coordinate 16,700 of CAUYUJ010002032.1, forward strand.
TCGAGGGGAAGGTCGCGTCGACGGGCGAGAAGCTCCTCGCCGCCATCTTCATGCACGTGCCCGACTACCAGAGCAAGGGGAAGCTGGCCCTGCCGCGCGCCTACCTTGCTGCGAGGCTGGCGCCTGCTGCGGCCATCGCGGACGCGGCGCCCGCTGCCCTGGGCGGCGTGCATGGGCGTGGCGCGCCAGATCTGGAGGATCAGCGGCCGCCCCGCCCTCGCGGTGTTCTGGCTCCTAATGGTGGACACGTACCTGAGACCTGGCGAGGCGTTCCGCCTGACCTGCGGCCAGGTGATCCCTCCGCAGGCGCACATGCCCAAGGTGACGATCCACATCAACCCCGACTACATGAAGAGGCCGAGCAAGACTGGCGAGATGGACGAGACAGTGGACGCGGCACGTCCGTGGCTGGGCAACCTTCTGGTTCGGCTAGCCCAGGGCCCGCCCAGCGCCCCCCTGTGGACGTTCGCCACGACGGAGGCCAAGGACGTGTTCGAGCGCGCGACTCGCGCGCTGCACTTGGACAAGCTGCTGCCCGTGCTCTACACAGCCCGACACAGCGGTGCGTCCATCGACCGCTTCACGGGAAGGATCTCGTTGCAGGAGGTCCAGCGGCGCGGCCGCTGGCGCCAACCGAGCTCGGTCAGGCGCTACGAGAAGCGCGGGCTCATCCAGGCGGTGTGGAGCGCGATGGAGCCCTCAGCCAAGGCATGCTGCCTCCAGGCCGAGGCCGAGCTGCCCTCGCTGCTCGGCGTCGCCTCGCTATCCGCCAACGCTTGAGCGACCCCCGCGCCAAGAGACACGAGTATGTCTATGTAGAAATCTTCTCGGGTTCAGAACATTTCTCGAATTCGTTGCGCCGTCGTGGTTTCAGAGTGTACTCTTTTGATGTGCTGCAAGGGCCCCAAGGTGACCTCCTGAGGCCCGCTGTCTTTAGGCGCATCTTGAGAATGATCAAGTCCGACAAATGTCTCGGTGTGCTAGCTGGTGTGCCATGTAAGTCGTTCTCCATTGCCCGAGGAGGCCATAATGCAATCAGATCGTCGCAAGCTCCCTCTGGCCTCCCCTCCCGCCTCATCTGCAATGCCTGGTAGACGAGGGCGACAAACTGTTTCAGGTGTCCTGTAAGATCTTTAAGTGCTGTAAACAGATGCGGGTTCCTTTTTTGTGGGAGAATCCTCAGTCATCCTACATGTGGAAAATGGATGCTGCCGTTCCGATGTTTCGCTGGCCCGGGGTCCGCGACATTATAACTAACTATTGCGGTTGGGGCACGCCGTGGTGTAAACCCACTAGGCTGAGATGCTTCCTGCTGCCGAGAGCCGACGAATTGTGTAAGCGTTGTAAAGCTGTCCGTGGCATCTGCTCGTTCTCTGGAAAGAAACACCAGATTCTCCAGGGCCGAGACGGCCTGGGCATTCACTGGACCGCTCGCGCCGCAGCTTACCCTCACGTGCTTGCGAATCGAATGGCCGATGTGTTTCAAGATGCTGCATTCGATCGTGTCGTTCGGCAAACCATCCGCCTGTACCCCTTCCGCGTGCATGACCCCGAGCCGCACTGACGGCAGTGAACCGATAGCGACCTTTGGTGCCTCGAATGTCGGCACGGATCTGTAATGTGCGTTGTTGTGTGTGTCACGCCGGCGTGCTCCCAGAGTTGCGCTGTCTGCAAGGTCACCACATGCGGATGACATATATGAGAGTTCTGTGTAAAAGGACGGGTGGGGAATCTCCAACTTGTCCTCAGAACGTGCAGGAGATGAATACACAGAGTCCGATACGTTTCGCTCAAGCCTCCCTCCCTGTCTGAACTGGTGCACGACCTACCCGCCCTAGCTTTTGGCGGGCCGCAAGCAATTGTCTTGGCTGCACGGATCTGTAATGTGCGTTGTTGTGTGTGTCACGCCGGCGTGCTCCCAGAGTTGTGCTGTCTGCAAGGTCACCACATGCGGATGACATATATGGGAGTTCTGTGTAAAAGGACGGGTGGGGAATCTCCTGATGATGATGATGCTGATGCTGATGCTGATGTTGACGCTGATGATTATAAGGATGATGATGATGATGATGATGATGGTGATGGTGAGGGTGAGGGTGAGGGTGAGGGTGATGGTGATGGTGATGGTGATGGTGATGATGATGATTATAATGATGATGATGATGATGATGATGATGATGATGATGATGATGATGATGATGGAAAGAGCGTGCTCTACCGCTGCTGGCGGAAAACCGGGGGGGGTCACTACCGGTTCGAACCCCTCCCCCCCCCCTCCGGAAAACCAGGGGGGGGTTACTACCGGTTCGAACCCCTCCCCCCCCCCAGTTCATCATGAAAAGGGGGTGTTCACTACTGGTTCGAACCCCCCCCCCCTCGAGCTCGAAAACCGGGGGGGGTCACTACCGGTTCGAGCCCCCCCCCCCCCTCGAAAACCGAGGGGGGGTGCGGACAGTGGTGGGGACGGTGGTGGTGGTGGTGACAGTGGTTGGGGCACAGTGGTGGGAACAGTGGGACAGTGGTGGACGGTAGTGGGGACAATGGGGACAATGGTGAGGACAATGGTGGGACAGTGGGGACAGTGGGACAGTGGTGGGGACGGTGGTGGTGGGGACAGTGGTGTGGGGACAGTGGGAATGTGGTGGAAACAGTAGGACAGTGGAGGGTACAGTGGTGGTGGGGACAGTGGTGAAGGCGGTGGCGAGGACGGCGGTGGGACAATGGGACAGAGGTACAGTGGGGACAGTGGTAGGGACAGTGGGGACAGTGGTGGGAACAGTGGGACAGCTCAGTGGTTCGAACCGGTAGTGACCCCCCCCTCCGGTTTTCGAGGGGGGGGGGGGGTTCGAACCGGTAGTGACCCCCCCCGGTTTTCGAGTTCGAGGGGGGGGGGCGTCAGGGGAGGGGGGGGGTTTTGCCGGGGGAAGGGGGGGGGGGAGGGGTTCCAGCAGGGGGGGGAGGATTTTCGGAGGGGGGGGGGGGACCCCCGGGTTCCGGAGGAAAAGGGCGGCAATTTTCCACAGTAAAGTGGCGGTGGATCACGCTTTTTCTGATGATGACGTCCAGTGGAGGACGGGGGACGGAGGACGGGGGACGGAGGAGGAGGAGGAGGAGGAGGAGGAGGAGGAGGAGGAGAGGAGAAGAAGTAGGAGGAGGAGGAGGAGGAGGAGGAGAGGAGCCAGTTCGACGAGTAGGGTCTGCAGGGTGGGGTTGCTGGCGAGGGCGGCGCGGCCCGAGTCGGCGGGAGGCTCGCTGTCGGAAGTACAGACGAGCAGAGTGCATGCTGTCTGCGCCCGGTGAGAATCGCAGGCCCCCCGCCGCAGCACTGATTGCGGAGTGTGGGTGCAGCTTCTAAGTCTTCTTCTTCTTCTTATTATTATTCTTCTTATTCTTCTTCTCCTGTTTCTTATTGTTCTTATTACTCGTATTATTTATCCTCCTCCTCCTCCTCCTCCTCCTCCTCCTCCTCTCCTCTGTAAGCTCCCCCCTTCTCACCCCTGCGATGTTCATCGTCGCTCGCCTCGTGTACACAGGCCGCACGGCAGGAAGCCGCCAGGCAGCAGTGTGTCGGATCGCCAGCCATCTGTGCCATTCAGCGCATTCGCACCGCATGGCCTGATTCAAGCGTCGCCCTGCGATTACAAAACAAGAAGAGCAGCTTCCCCTCTGGGCCAGGGGCCCTGAGGAATCCCTCCTCCCTCCTCCTCGTCCCTCCTCCTCCTCCTCCTCCTCCTCCTCCTCCTGAGCCACTGGCGCTCCTCCCCAGCATGCGGGGCAGTGTCCTCCTTCGGCTTGGCCAGCTTAATATCCTCTTCTTCGTCCTCCTCCTCCTCCTCCTCCTCCTCCTCCTCTCCTCCCTCCCCTCCCTCCTCCCCCCCTCCTCCCTCCTCCTCCTCGTCGTCTCCTCCTCCTCCTCCTCATCCTCCTCCCCTCCTCCTTCCTCCTCCTCTCTCCTCCTCCTCCTCCTCCCTCCTCCTCCTCCCCCTCCCTCCCCCCCTCCCCCTCCTCCATTCTCCTCCTCCTCCTCTTCCTCCCCTCCTCCTCCTCCTCCTCCTCCTCCTCCTCCTCCTCCCTCCTCCCTCCTCCCTCCCTCCCTCCTCCCTCTCCCTCCTCCCTCCTCCCTCCTCTCCTCCTCCTGCTCGCTCCCTCCTCCCTCCCTCTGCATCCTCCCTTCCTCCCCCTCCCCCCCCTCCCAGCCCCTCTCCGTGGATCCTCGGGCGCTCTTGTGCCTCTCGCCCGCTCCCGCCTCGCAGGGGGGTGGGGTGGAGGGGGGGGGGTTAGAACCAGACCCCCCCTCCTCCCCTCCTGGATGGAGGGGTGGTTCGAACCCCCCCCTCCCCCCCCCTCCCCTACTTCTCCTTCTCCTCTCTCCCTCTCCTTGGGCCGGCGGCGCGGGCGTCGGCGCGGAGGCGATACTCAGAGGTTAATAGACCTCCTACCCTGACACGTCGATTAGCAAATTGGCCGGTCGAGCGATCTGGCTCGAAAAGTGGCGCAGAAAAACCGGTGACCAGGGCTCCGGGCGCGATGTTCTACGATTTTTTTTTTGGGGGGGGGGCGCTGCGTCGGCTCTCTGGGGGGACAGCGGCCCACGTCTCCTATCTCCTCCGCCTCCTGCCTTCCCCCCTCCTGTCCGTGCGTCTGCCCTTCGCACCAGCCATCGGAGGCTGATAGACCTCCTGCCCTGATACGTCGATTAGTGAATTGGCCGTCTTCGGTTCGCGAGCGGGCGTCACGGCCGTTCTGTTTTTGCGGGTCCAGGTCCGCTGGTTTCGGTCTTGGGCCGTTTTCACTGACGGGTGGTTTGCAAAAGAAAGGTTTGCCCACCGCCGAGACACTCAAGGGCGAGGCGGTGACAGCAGGCGCAGTAGTAGACGACCGAAGACGACCGACGACGACCGACGACCGACGACGACGACGACGACGAAGACCGGCGACGGACGACCGCAGGCGCAGTAATATATAATATAACCGAAGCGTCTAAAACAGCACACATACAAACGTTCGGAGCTCCGCGCGGATCTCTTGGAACTGCTCCGGACCCCACTGGCGGCGCCTTCGGCGCCGCCCCTGGCGCGCTCCGTGTGCCCTGGGTGGACGCGGGCGTAGGACGCCTAGGGCGAAGACGACGACGGGGACGGTGACAACGACGACCGACCGACCGACCGACCGACCGACCGCCCGCCCGACGAACGACGACGACGACGACGGCGAGGGCGACGGAGACGACGACGACGACGGCGACGACGACGACGACGACGACACCGACCGCCCGCCCACCCGCCCGCCCGCCCGACCGACCGACCGACGACCAACGACGATTGACGACCGACGACGACCGACGGTCGACGACCGACGACCCACGATGACGACGACCGATGACCTGACAAGCGACGACCGACGACCGATATTCAGCGACTGGCGACGGCGAGGGCCCGCTTACAACCGTCCGACCGGCGACTGCGACTGCGAAGGTGACGGCGGCGACGGTGACGGCGACGACGATGACAATCACGACGACGACGGACCGACCGACCGACCGACCGACTGACCGACCGCCCGACCGACCGACCGACCGACCGACCACCCGACCGACGGCGACGGCCATGGCATGGCGACGGTGACAACGACGACGACAACCACTACGACACCGACGACGGCGACCAACCGCCTGCCCACCCGCCCGACCGACCGACCGACCGACCGACTGGCCGACCGACGAACGACGACCGACGGCTGACGACTGACGACCGACGACCGACCGATTGACGACCGAAGACCGACCGACGACCGACACCCGACGACCGAGGACGATGACGACGGGGACGACAATGACGACGAGCCGACGACGACCGACAATCGACGACCGACGACCGACCGATCGAAGACCGACGGCGACGGTGACGTCGACGACAGCGACGACAGCGACGACAGCGACGAAGACGACGACGACGACGGCGACGACTATGGCGACGGCGACGGCGACGACGACGATGACGACGACGGAGACGCCGACGACGACGACCACGAACGAAGACGACGACGACGACGACAACGACGACGGCGGCGGCGGCGACAGCGACGGCGACGACGACATTGATGACGACAACGACGATGACGTCGACGACGACGACGACGACAGCGGCGGCGGCGACGTTGATGGCGACGGCGACGGCGACGGCGACGGCGACGGCGACGCCATTGACGACGACGACGACGACGACGACAGACGACGATGACGACGACGACGACCCCGACCACGACCACGACCACGACCACGACCACGACGACGGCGACGGCGACGGCGACGACGACGGCATCGATCGCCTGTGCTGCTCACGGGCCCTCGCTCGCGCTCGAGAGGCTCCTCGTCCTTGCCGAGGCCCAGGTGCAGGACGGTTAGCCTTGCGTGCGGACGCTAATTCCGTTTGCTCCGTGCATTCGCATTTCTTGTTTTTGAATGTGTACGTGAGCTTGCGATCGCGGCGCTTCGCGCCTGGCACCCGTGGGGCCCAGGGTTTTTCGGGGCTCTTCCCCTGCTCCTGGGGCTCCCTGGTGGTGCGGAGGTGGCCCGAGGCGGCCCCTCCTCTGGTGGAGGGTGGCCCGAAGCGGCCCCTCCTGGAGCTACCCAGCCTTTATGGCCCCGCAAAGACAAAGACGGCGACGTCGACAACGACGACGGCGACGTCAGCGACGGGGTCGACGCCGACGACGACGACAACGACGACGGCGACGACGACGGCGGCGGCGATAACGGCGACGACGACGACAGCGATGACGACGATGACGACGACGACGACAACTAGGGCACCCATCCCCAGGCGGCGCCGCTGCTGCGCTCTTTCGGCGACACCGATGACGACGACGGCGACGGCTACGTTGACGACGGCGACCACGACGACGACGGCGATGACGACGGCGGCGGCGACGGCGACGGCGACGGCGACGGCGACGACGATGACGGCGACGATGACGGCGACGACGACGACGACGACGGCGACTGCGACGGCGTGGGCGACGACGACATTGACGACGACATTGACGACGACGTTGACGGCGACGACCACGACCACGACCACGACCACGACCACGACCACGTCGACGGCGACGGCGACGACGACGACGACGACTACGACCACGACCACGACCACGACGACGGCGACGGCGACGGCGACGACGACGACGACGGCGATGGCGACGGCGACGACGACCACGACGACGACGACGACGACGTCAGCGACGGCGGCGCCGACGCCGACGACGACGACAACGGCGACGACGACGACTCCGACGGCGACTCCGACGACCACGACGACGACGACGGCGGCGACGACGACGACGACGGCGATGGCGATGAGGACGACGACAACGACGACGACCATGATCGCGATCACGACGACGGCGACGGCGACGGGGTTGGCATGGCGATGGTGCCAACGACGACGACGACGATGACGACGGTGGCGACGACGACGACGTCGGCGGCGACGGAGACGGCGACGGCGACGGCGACGACGACGACGCCGACGGCGGCGGCGGCGACGACGACGACGACCTCGGCGGCGACGGAGACGGTGACGGCGACGGCGACGACGACGACGACGACGGCGGCGACGGCGACGACGACGACGACGGCGTCGTTGGCGACGACGACATCGACGGCGACGACGACGACGACGACGACGACGACGACGACGGTGGCGGCGACGGCGACGGCGACGACGACGACGACCAGGGCACCCCTCCCCAGGCGTGGCCGCTGCTGCGCTCCTTCGTCGGCGGCGATGGCGACGTTAACGACGACGACGATGCCGACGGCGACGGCGACGTCGGTGACGACGACCTCGACGACGAAGAAGACGGCGACGGCGACGGCGACGACGACGACGACATCCAGGGCACCCCTCCCCAGGCGCCGCTGCTGAGCTCCTTCGGCGACGGCGACGGCGACAACGACGACGACGTCGATGGCGACGACGACGACGACATTGACGACGCCGGCGACGACGACGACGCGGCGGCGGCGATGGCGGCGACGACGACGACGACGACGACGATGACATGGCGGCGGCGGTGGTGACGGCGAAAGCGACGACGACGACGGCGACGACGACGACGACGACGACGACGACGACGACGGCGACGACGACGACGACGACGACGACGACGACGACGGCGTCGCTGGCGGCGGCGGCGGCGGCGACGGCGACGGATACGGTGACGGCAGCGACGACGGCGACGGCGACGGCGACGGCGAGGGCGACGACGCCGACTTGAACGATGACGACGACGACGACAATT
>CAUYUJ010002032.1:30000-50000 GCA_963575745.1 Prorocentrum cordatum
CCCAGTGGCAACTTTCGCATGCCGCCCCCACACCCATTTCGGCACACCCCTCAAACGGTTTGTGGCCCCATAGGGAGATCCACCGAAGACGGTACTCACACCAGCATTACTCACAACTGCATATGGTTGGGTCCTTCGCCAGGCTAATTTTCAATGCGGGGTCCTTGGGGGTCTCGACCCATTTCCCAGGACCTGTTTTTTATCCTGAGCCGTTTTTTGACGGTCCCGGGGCCCGGCGAGGGCCCCTCGAGGCCGAAAAATACGGAAAACCCGTCTTGATCTTTTCTATGCGTTTGACTTCTGGGTTAGCACCCGCCCGATTCCTGCTCAGAGCGTTACGGCTCCAGTCTGCGCACAGACAGCCCACCAGGTAGCCCACCAGGCAGTCCCTGGCCTCAGCAGGTCCCCCGAATGGCCACGGTTGGCCTCAACAGGCCACCCCCTTCCCGAGTCTGAAGTCGGGCGGGCGCGTCCCTCTACAGGAGGAAAATTCAAAAGTTGGGAGAAGAAGCAGTCAGGGGGCGATTTTTTTTATTTTTGGAGTATTGGGTGGCATTTTTGGGTATTCCTCATTTTTCGTCCAGAACCCGCCTGCAGGGGGACACGCCCGGTTGAAAGGTAGTCATGAGCCTCAACAGGTCGATGTGAAGAGCCACGTATATAGATGCTGCAGCAATTTCTGCCTGGCACATGAGAGGCCCATCACCTCACCCACTGGTGATTGATTGCGCGTGCAGTTGTCTACAGGCCTACATGTCAAGTTGTTTACGGGCGTCGATCCCATGGGTTTTACATAAAACAAACACCGCGCGACTTCTGCTGCTTTCAAAACCTTACCCGCGCGGTGGGCACGCACGAGTCTCCCATCAATAAAGCTGCAGACCCACAGGCTTCCGTCTTGCCGCTGCCCCTGCCCAGCTCTCAATCAGGGCGACAATAGCATTCGAGCGCCAGGGCCTGTGCGCCCAACTTCGACACCTCCCTCTGCACCAGTTCGCTTCCGGAGTGTCTCACGCGCGACGGGCCGAAGGGTCACGACTTTTAACGCGGCGCCATGACGGGCCTGAGGATCGCAAGTGTCGCCGCCAGGCGCCGTGCAACCACGACCCAAAACAAGTAGCCAACATCCCGCTCTTTTCATCTTTATACATTTCTCCTTGCCTCTTCTCCCTCCTGCACCAGGCTTCGCCCTGGTTTGTGGTCGGTTCCTGGCTTGTCTATCTCACGTGTCGCTACAGACCCCTGCCCATTCCACAGTTTCCTCTGCAACCCCTGCCCATTCCACAGTTTCCGTCCTTCCTGTCGCCCCTTCCACTTCTACGATCAGGGCGCGGAGAACGTTCGCGCACCAGGGCATGCAGGCCAAACTCGGCAACGCACCCTTGCGTCGGCGCCTCGCCTCTGAGGTGTCTCACGCGCGACGGGCCTAAGGGTCACGAGTGTCGAGCGGCGACGCGACGGGCTGAAGGGCCATGACTGTCGCCGCCAGCCGCCGTGCATCTACCGATCAGAATCCATCAGCCCTCCCCAGCCCTATACGCATGTTCCCCGCCCTCTCCCCGCCTCTTCGTCGGTGCGCGCCCAGCAATGGGGAGGAGGAGGAGGAGGAGGAGGAGGAGGAGGAGGAGGAGGAGGAGGAGAAAGAATACCCTTCGACTGGAGAGTGGGAGGAGGAGGAAGAGGAGGAGGAGGAGGAGGAGGAGGAGAAGGAGGAGGAAGAGGAGGAGGAGGAGGAGGAGGATGGGGATGAGGAGGAGGAGGAAGCGGAGGAGGAGCCTTCATGGATGATGATGATGATGCTGATGATGACGATGATGATGATGATGATGATGATGATGATGATGATGATGATGATGATGATGCTGATGATGATGATGACGATGCTGATGATGATGATGATGATGATGATGCTGATGCTGATGATGATGATGATGGTGCTGATGATGATGATGATGATGATGATGATGATGATGCTGATGATGATGATGATGATGATGATGATGATGATGAGGAGGAGGAGGAGGAGGAGGAAGATGACGAGGAAGATGACGAGGAAGAGGAGGGGTGCCCTTCCTCTTGAGCCTGAACCGCCCTCAGCCCACATCCCCCCGACACAGCAGAGCTCGAGAGGCCCGCGGGAGCGCTGCCTTGCTGCGCTCGGCGCCTGCGCCGTGCGGCTGGGCAGGCAACGCGGCGGCTCCGAGGAGGCTGGCGCGGATGGGTACCTTGGGGCTTCCGCGCGTTCTACGTTGGGCGCTGCTTCATGGGGGGCCATCGACGGGCGGAGGGAGGGCGAAGAGACATGCACCTTCCGTGCTTAATTTGGGCCCTAGAGGGGGGCCTTGTAGTGCCCTTAAGGTGCACAGAAGGTGTGCTTTTCTTCGCGCGCATGTGTTTCAAAAGCCTCCTTAGCAGCTTTTCCAGGATGGAGGCTGGTACGTTCTTCAAGATGTCGGTTCTCGTTGGAAGCCGCTTCAGATTCTGTGACCCCGACTTCGAAATAGTGAAACAGACAGATGGGGGGTGGCTCCTTCTCAACATGGGGTTCTCTCTTGAGTCTGTCGCGGCTTGCACCACAGAAGCTTTGAAATTGGGCAACGCTTACGGGCAAGTGCTTTGGCTCAGCGTGTCACGCCGCCGGTCCTGGCCAACCACGCTTCGGCGCGACGTGCTATCCACGTCCCCATTCCCAAGCGTCAACGTCTCGAGCTTTTCACGGCCTCCCGCCCCGTGGAGCGGAGTCATAGCGTGTCGCCAGGGACGCCGCCGCGACACGCTACGTCCAAGTTCCTGACCGTATCACTCGGGGGCAACGTTAGGGAGGATAGGCCCAGAGGGGGGGGGATGGGCTCAGGGGGGGAGGCTGAACGAAGTTTCGAGATTCCAGGTTCTCGAGCGTCTGCGTCGGCTCTCGGCGCCTCTACAGCCGCAGGATGCCTTCCAGCGGCTGCGCCCCGCCGAAAGCGTCCCGAACGGCCGCCACAGGCCCGAGTCATGACCCGAAGACTAACTGCGGGCATGCACGGGGGGGGTGGGCACCTACCTCCGAGCCGCCCATTGATCGCCGACAGGGCTTATGGGGGCCGAGTAACCCACCTCGCCCAGAAGCGTGCGGGGCTTCGCTATCGGGAGCATGTCGCCCATCCATCGGCGACGTATCGCCGATTCCAGCTCGATCCTCCCCCCCCGAGCTGGTTCACCCTAGAAGGTCCCCCCCCCCAAAAACTATTCCTCGCGTCGACAGCGTGCGGGCATTTCTCGCAGGCTCCCAGTGGCTCTCTTGCTTCGGGCCGACCTCCAGCAGCTGCGCTTCGGAGCGCTCCCCGGGGTGCCCGAGTCGCCCCGGCCGAGTGATGACAAGAGAGCCGGGTGATGCGAGCCAGGCCGCCCCGCGTCGTCGAGAAGTCGAGGCGGACGGTGTTGGGCCCGTTTCGGGTTCTGGGGGGCGGTGTTCAGGAGGGGAAAAAACACACAGACACAATGAATCGTCGATTCCCAGGAGAATATGGGAACATATGGGGAGTGGGGGGAAAACAAAAAACTTCAAACATATGGGAAAATATGGTGAATCGTGGGATTCGTGTGCATTTATTCTCTTGCACAGGGTGTCTAGAGCTCCGACCACTTTATTCCGCGTCGCACACGCCCCCCCCCCCCCCGCGACCCCAGCGCCAGAGTGGGACCCCCGCGCCATGGCTCTCTGTCCCGAGCCCCCCCGCGTCCCCAGCGCCCCAGCGTGAGCCCCGCCCACTGCCCCCTCCGCCACGAACGCTTTATTCCACGTCGCACCCCCCCCCCGCATCCCAAGCGCCAGACCCGCTGCCCCCTCCGCCGCGAACGTTTTATCCCGCGTCGCGACGCACACCACCTCCCCCACCTCCCTCCCCGCGTCCCCAGCGCCCCAGTGGGGGCTCCGCCCCGTGCCCCCTCCGCCCCGACAATTTTATTCCGCGTCGCGACGCACGCTACCTCCCCCCCCCTGTCCCCATTGCCCCAGTTGGACCACCGCCCCGTGGCCCCAAGCCCCGCCCAGTGCCCCCTCCGCCCCGACCATTTTATTCCGCGTCGCGACGCACACCACCTCCCCCCCCCTCCTCTCCGCGCCCCCAGCGCCCCAGTGGGACCTCCGCCCCGTGCCCCCTCCGCTCCGAGCACTTTATTCCGCGTCGCGACGCACACCACCTCCCCCCCCCCCCCCCCACCTGGGATTTGGGCCCCGTTGCTGGGCCCCGAGGGGCGATGTCTTGCCACCTCTTCCCCCCTCCTCCTCCTCCTCCTCCTCCCCCTTCCTTTCTGTGCAAGAGCCATGGCACACGTGCAACTTGTTTGTGTGTCACTGGGCCCCTTCAGGTGTGGGCCCCGTGACATTCGAGAACGGCTCGGGGTGGAGCGCTGGTCCTTTTTGGGAGGGGCCGAGACCCTTGGGGAGCCACGCTCCCAGAAGTCACGACGCGAGGGGGTCCGAGTTCTCTTCTCGGAGGCTGAGAGACCTCCTACCTTGACACGTCGATTAGCGAATCGGCCGTTTTCGGTTCGCGACAGGGCGTCGCGGCCGTCATTTTTGCGGGTCCAGGCCCGTCGGTTTCGGTCCTGGGCCGTTTTCACTAAAGGGTGGTTTACTACAGGGAGGTTTGTCCACCGCCGATCCTCATCCTCCTCCTCTTCCTGCCTTGCCCTGCCCTTCTTTCTGTTTCCTCCTCCCACTTCTCATCCGCCTCGTGGCCCTCGCCATCCTCCTCCTCCTCCGACACTGGAGGCGGGACCTTCCCGGGGACCCCTGCTTGCGAGCCTCCCCCCCGCCCGGCAGTGAAGGGAGTTGACTTACCTACGTATTTTTTCCTAAATTTCCTTGGGACTGGCGACGGCGACGACGACGATGTTGACGACGATGTTGACGACGACAGCGTCACACGCGCATGTAGCCAGATACGCCCTCTCCCAGCGCCTTTCCCCCATGGTGTTCCTCCTTCTTCCCTGTGCGTTTATTTCCGTTCTCCTCATCACTCCTCCTTCCCCTCGTCCTCCTCAATGTCCTCTTCCTCTTCCTTTTCCTCCGCCTCATCCTCACGATCATCGCCCTCGCCCCCATCGTCCTTTCTCCTCCCCCCCTCTTGCGTCCGCCTCTGCCCTGCCTCAACCAGCCAGCCTGGCGGAGTGCCCGCGTGTGCTGCGGCACCACGACGACCACCTCCCTTGCCTCCCTCCTGCCTCGGCCTCGTGGTCCTCCCGAGGTCATCCTGTTGCCCCGCTCCCCTCCCCTCTCCCAGCCGCCCCACGCCTCATGCCCCTCCGCGCGGGTGGGGCGAGGGGGGACAGGAGAGCTGAGGAGCGGGAGAAGGGGGGTGTGGGAGGGGGGAGGGCAGGAAGGGACGGATCGGGGAGCGGGGGGGGGGAGGCAAGCCAGGGGCGTTCGCGCCACATCTGGCATCCTGCCCTCCCACGCGTCCCCTGCCGCTGCGCCGGTGTTGTTCCGCCCGCCCGCGCGTGTCACAGCGGACCTGGAACTCCAGAGAGGGCCCCATCGTGTCGTGCGCGATAGGAAGGCGGGGAGTTGCGTACATTGGAGGAGGAGGTGGCGGATGAGCAGGAGGACGAGCTGGAGGAGAAGGACGAGGACGAGGAAGGAGGAGGGCGAGGACGAACAGCAGCAACACGAGCTGAAGTGGCAGGGCCGGGCGGAGCAGGAGGACCTGGGGAAGGCGGAGGGGGGCAAAGAGGGGGGCGACAACAATGAAAACGGACTCGGATCCAGAAGAGTTGCTGGCGCTGGCCACTTTCGCCAACTTAGGCGCCCGATGTCCTTGCGCCCTTGCCACGCACCCCGTCGCGCTGTAAGGAGAGGGGCGGGGAGGAAGGAGGCAGGTGGAGCGAAGGGCGGAGGGAAAGGGGATGGGGAGGAGAGAGGTGGGTGAGAGGGGTCGGATACGAAAGGGGGAGGGGGACGAGCAGAGGAGGGTGGGAGAGGGAATGCAGAGGGCATGGGGTGAGCAGAGGAGAGGACGTGCCGCCGCCGCTGCCGCTGCCAGCCGCGGCTGCCGCCGCTGCCGCGCGACGGCAGCGGCGACGTCGGCGGCGGCGGCGGCGGCGGCGGCGGTGGCAACGACGGCGGCGGCGGCGGCGGCAGCGACAGCGACCGCGGCGGCGGCGGTAACGGCGGCGGGCGGCGACGGCGGCGGCGACGACGGCGACCGCCGCGGCGGCGGCGGCGGCGGCGTCCCCGTCGAAGGCCGTGCAGAGCGGCCGCGGCAGCGGGCGCCTCCGGGCTCTCGGCGAGACCTGCGCGGCCACGTGCGGGTCGCTCATCGGGCCGCGCTTCCGCGGCAGCGCGGCGCCTGCCAGTGCGGCGCGGGGCAGCAGCTAGCAAGCGGGAGGCCGCAGAGGCGCTCCTTCTTTTCCTCGACAATTACTCAATATGAAAATATTATCCCTCTTCCCCTGATGGCGTCCGGGTGATGGCCGCGCACCCTCCGCGTACTGTTTTTTTACACAGGATTCCCGGGAAATCCCGGGAAACGACTCTCGCTGAGGCGCCGGCGTCATTTTTCCCCAAAATGCTGCTCTCGTTAATGGCGCCGGCCTCATTTCTGCTCCCGAATCGTTCCGAATCGTGCTCCCGCTGCAGCGTGGGCCTCATTTTCGGATCGGTGTTTGGCCTCCGTCGTTCAGGATGGCGTTCTCGCCCCAGCGCGGGCCTTGTTCTCGCGCGCCCATCCGCCCGCCACCACCGCGCCGCACCGCCACCACCACCACCACCACCACCACCACCACCACCACCACCACCACCAGCACCAGCACCAGTACCAACACCACCACCACCAGCACCACCACCACCACCAGCACCACCACCACCACCATCACCACCACCACCACCACCACCACCACCACCACCACCACCACCACCACCACCACCACCACACCACCACCACCACCCACCCACCACCACCAACCACACACCACGCACACGCACGCACGCACGCACGCACGTGCACACCACCCACTACGCACGCGCGCGCGGAGCCACAGGTCCGCTACGACACGCGTCCGCGGATAGAGAAAATCAGCGCCATGGTAAGGGATGGGAGGGAGGGGTAGGACGTCAGATATGACGCGAGCGCACCTAGCTTGTTCCTCCTCCCCCTCCCCCTCCCCCTCCTCCTCCTCCTCCCAGGAGGGGGCGGGGCCCAGAGGAGGGCGGGTCGAGACGCCGACGGTTGGCCTCCGGGGGCCCCACCCCCGTCGCCGCGGCTGGACGCAGCTCGGGAGATTAGTGTTCAGTCGGGCACGTCCCCCTATAGAGGGACGAAAGATAGTCAAAGATAGTCTGGGGATGATTTTTTGATAATTTTTTGACCATTTGGGGGCATGTTTTGAGCATTTGTTTATTTCCCGTCCAAAATCCCCCTGTAGGAGGACAGGCCCGACGTGCGCTCGGGCCCCGGGAGGGGGTTCTGGGGACCGACCTGGAGCTGCCGATGTCTCAAGTCGCCCTGCTCCGAGAGACCCTGCTCAGAAACGCCCGTCGAGGAAGAAGCAGCTGCTCAAACCTATATCTTATGTTTGGGGCTCCGCCCAGATGCTCTTGCATGAGCGCCGCCTCTGGCGCAGCCCATGGGGCGCTCCTGGCGCCAGGGGATAGCGACGGAGCGCCTTACGACGTCGAGGGCGAAGTCTGCGACGGGAACAACGACCGACGACGACGACGACGGACGACGACGACGACGACGACGACGACGACGACGACAACGACAATGACGACGACAACGACGACGACGACGACCGACGACGACGGCGCCGGCGACGACGACGACGACGACGGCGACGACGGCAACGACGACGACGGCCACGATGACGACGACGACCGACGACCGACGACGACGACCGATGACCGACAACCGACGATCGAGGACAGACCTCGACAACCAACCACCGACGACGACGGCGACGGCGACGGCGAAGGCGTCGGCGAGGACGACGACGGCGGCGGCGAGGACGACGGAGACGGCGGCGGTGGCGACAGCGACGGAAACGGCGACGGCAACGACGACGACGACAATACGACGACGACGACAAAGACGACGGCGACAAAGACGACGACGACGATGGCGCCGGCGACGACGACTGTGGCGTCGACCACGACGACGACGGCGACGACGACGACGACGACCGACAACCGACGACGGCGACCGAAAGACGACCGACAACCGACGATCGAGGGCAGACCTCGACAACGACGGCGACGACGGCTACGGTGACAGTGAAGGCGTCGGCGAGGACGACGACGACGGCGGCGGCGAGGACGAGGGCGACGGCGGCGGTGGCGTTTGCGACGGCGGCGGCGACGGCGGCGGCGACGGCGACTGAGGGAGGAGGAGGAGGAGGAGGAGAAGGAACGGAGGAGAAGGAACGGAGGAGGAGGAGGAGGAGGAGGAGGAAGGAGGAGGAGGAGGAGGAGGAGGAGGAGGAGGATTCAATTCCAGGGCCACGGCTCGCCGCCGCGCCCCCGTGCCGCAGGCCGACGGTGTGCAGCGCGCCGCGGCCGCCCCGCCACCGCCGCGCCCGGTTTTCCAGGCCCGCCCGCGTTGGTCGCCGCCGTGGCCTCTTCCTCCTCCTTCTTATCCTCCTCCTCCTCCGCCTCCGCCTCCTCCTCCTCCTCTTCCTCCTCCTCCTCCTCCTCCTCCGGGATCAGTTCTAATATCGGGCGCAACCCCTACGTATCCTCCTCCTTCTCCTCCTCCTCCTCCTCCTCCTCCTCCTCCATTCCTTCTTACTATAGATGACTACTCCCTGTCGCACCCCGAGGCAGGCTTTTTTGGGGCGCGCCAGTCGTTTCGCTTGAGACTTCCTCACCATACATGGTCCTAAAGCTTATGAAGTGACAACAGCTTCACGGATGGAGGGCGGGTTGTTTTCGAAATGTGGCTCTCGCCTGAGCGCCGCGCACATTCGTTTTCAACATTTGCAAGAGCTCCGCGGATTGAGGGCGGGTGGTTTTCGAAATGTGGCTCTCGCCTGAGCGCCGCGCACACTCGCTCTAAACATGTGCGAGAGCTTCACGGATTGAGGGCGGGTGGTTTTCAAAATGTGGTTCTCGCCAAAGCGCCGCGCAAATTCGTTTTTTTCCCAACCATCCTGTGGTGTTGGGTCCTCGTCTTGAAGAGACGGTCCCCGCGTTCTCCCCTCCTCCTCTGCCCCCTCCTCCTCGCCACCTTTCGCATGCGTCCCGCACACCCAGTACAGCGTTTCGCGGCCCTCCCCCCCTCCCCACCCAGTACAGCGTTTCGTGGCCCCCATCGGGGGCCCCACCGAAGGTCCCAGTGCTACCGTCCGCATGCGTCCCGCACGCCCAGTAGAGCGTTTCGTGGCCCCATAGGGAGCTCCACCGAAGGTCCCAGTGCTACCATCCGCATGCGTCCCGCACACACAATACAGCGTTTCGTGGCCCTCCTCCCCCTCCTGCAGGCGCCTCTGCACTCTTCGGCTTCGTGGTGGCCGGTCGCATCCTTCCGATCCCTGGGCGCTGCGTGCCGTGCCCGGGTGGTCCTGGGGGGGGCCCCTCTGGGGCGCCCGCAGCCTCGGCTCTCGCGCGCCTGCCCCCGCTCTCGGCCGGCAGTGCCCGAAGGAGGCGTGGCGCCTGCAGTCAAGGCGCTGATAAGAAGGGCCACTGTTGGCTCCAGAGTGGCTCCGGTCCTTGGGCCACTCCTTACAGCTGGGGCGTTTCACGAAGGGCTGTGCCTTCTGAGGATCGACGGAGTTGCCACCTCTGCCGCGGCGGAAGGCGGCGGAAGGGCGGAAGGCGGCGGAAGCAGACCGAGGCCGCATCCGCCAGCGGAGGCCGGCGGAAGGCCGGCGGAAGGCCGGCGGAAGCAGAAGTAGACCTCCCAAGATATTACAGCTTTTACACCGTCGACGAGCGAGGGGGCAAGTGAGAAGGAGAAGGCCTTCTCAGAAGGCGGCGGGACTTCTCAGAAGCCCCCGCGCCTTTGAGAAGTCCTCTGTCTTCGGGGCAGGCTCAGAAAACTTCTCACAAGGCCGGGGGACTTCCGAACCTTCTGAGAAGGTCTTCTCCTTTTCTCTTCCCCCCCTCGCTCGCCGCCAAGCTTAGCCTCAGGGTGTCCGGGACCCGCCACATCCAGGTCGGGGGGCCTATGCTTGGCCGAGGGTCGCCGTGGCCAGGAGAGTCCCTGCCGTTCTTCGTCGGCATTCCTCCTTCGGCAGCACGGCGGCAGGAGGTCCGATCAGCGGTGCATGTGTGGCCAGGGCCTCCCGGCTCAAGCCACGTCCACTCGGGCCATTTTGTGTCATCGGCGCGGCCTGCTTTCGGGGAAACGTAAGGCTCGAGTAAGCCGGAACACGGGTTTGCCGACGTTTTTTGACGAGCGCGTCCTGGATTTTGACGGTTGAGTTGTCGGGGGATGTTTGCAACAGGGGATCGCGTCAAATTTCAGCGTCGGTCTCGTCATTTTCATGCTGACCGCGTCAGGCCAACCCGAGTCCCGTACCCGAGTTTTGCGTCTCTCCGATGTTTGGACGACCATGCAAGTTCTCAGTGAGTGGTTGGTTCCAGCGTTGCTGGCTCCGGCTTTGCTCCTCACCTGGCAAGTATGCACGCTCTTTTATTTGATTCCAGCAGTATACGTCGTCAGTCGCGCAATTACGGCAATGGGCCTTGGTGATTTCAGCTTCCACCATGTGGGTGTAAGAGCGTATGAGCTGCACAGTTTTATTGTGATGCTGGGGTTTCCGATGTTGGACGTTTTGCTCCCCGCCTCGCTGCCGCGAGTTGCATGGTTCGCCTGGGTGCTGTTTGTGATGGCTCTTGCGTACTACTATACCTTTCAGCGATTTGCAGGAGAGCTGTCTTGTAGCGCGTCTGGCTGCGAAGCCCTCGGGCCGCCCCACAAAATACTGACGAATGAGCCCGCGTTGGGAAAGTCTCCACAGTGGGAGATCGCCGATCCGTTTATTCTTAAGCACGAGGGTGAGTACTACCTGTATTCGACCACGGACCAGAACAGCATATACGTTTACCGTTCGAAGGAGCTTCTGGCGTGGGATCCCTCCATGAAGCAACGAGTCTTTCATTCCTCGGAGAGCTGGTGGGCGAGTTGTTTTTTTTCCGACAGCTTCGACACGGCTGGCGTGTGGGCTCCAGAGGCGATCAAGATCGACGGCCGCTTCTACCTCTACTTCACTCGAGCGCACAAGCTTTATGTGCTCGTAGGGCCTTCGCCAGTAGGGCCATTCGAGGCACCTTTGGCAGTGAATCTCGGGAATTCACAGGCGCTTGATGCACACCCATTCGTAGATGTGGACGGAGCGCTTTATTTGTTCTACGCCAGGTTCCGTCCTTATCGCTACTTCTCAGGCCCGCAGGAGATCCGAGTGGTGCGCATGAAGGACTTCTGCACGGCAGAACCTGAGAGCGTCAGCATTGTGCAGCCTAGTAAAGGATGGGAGTATCTGAATTCGGGGCTTCCCACGGCCCCTCGTGGCGTCAACGAGGGACCGTTTGTTGTCCGGCACGGATCCCAGTATGTGCTCTTCTACTCTGGCAGCGAAGCCGGCTGCAGGCACTACAACGTAGGGGTCGCAGTGGCCCACAGCATTCTCGGACCTTACACGAAGCTGTGTTCCGATGCAGGGATTTGTGACCTGAAAGTCATGCCCGGCACTGGACACTGTTCCATCTTGGACGACGGGGATGGCCACGTGTACATGGTCGCACACTCCAAGATGTCGGAAGCCAGCGGGTGGGGGCGCAGCCCTTCTCTGTTTGCACTGGACGTCGGCCTGCTGCTGCAGGAGCTCACGGCAAAGGGCGGGAGACGTGCAGCTGACTCTTAGGCGGCTTGGAGAAACCTCTCGGAGGCCCCCAAAGATTGAGGGCATTCGAATGAGGGGGGTGAGGATGCTTGGGCGTCCGGATATCACGGCTAGGCACATGAGATCTCCCAGATGTCATTGCTTCGTCCCCAGACATCCTGGGATTGTAGAACATCGGTGCCCCTGGTGGCCTCTTTGGGCCCCCGGATTCTATTTCTTGTTCCCGGGGCCGGCAAGAGACGATGCGGAGGAGGTGCGGGTCCTAGGAAAAAGGTCGAGACATCCGCGGGGGAACGCAGCAACAAAGTTGGATCGCCGGATGTTTGGGTCTTCTTCTCTCGGTACGCCCCCCTGGCCCCCATGTTGGCGCCATGGTCTGATGGGCCTGTTTTCCCCACCACCACCATAAGTTGGAGGGGATGAAGGTGGATGAGGAGGAGGAGGAGGAGGAGGAGGAGGAGGAGGAGGAGGACCCCTCCTCCAACTTATGGCGGTGGTGGTGGAAAATACGCCCATCAATGGTGCGCACCGGGCCGTGCCGTGAGTTTTGCAGTGCGGAGCCCTTGGAAGTCTTGATCCGAGTCCTTCTGCGCCGCCGCGAGGAGGTCGAGGCCCGGGGAGGGGGGAGGACCTCCAGGATCATCGATTATCCTCCTCCCTCGATCCTCGAGCCTCCTCTAGCCTCCATCCCCCTCGTGCCTCCTCGAGCCTCTTCGAGCCTCGAGTCTCCCCCTCGATCCTCCATACTCCATCCTCCTCGAGACTTGTCGAGCCTCCTCGAGCCTCCTCGAGCCTCACGGTCCTGTCCTGTGGCCTGGCGAAGGCCCCCTCGGATCGAAAACAGTGCTGAGCACTCCGCCGTGAGCTTGCGTTGACGCGAGCCCAGGAGCGCTAGCCCTGGTGCGCCAGCCCCCCTCCTTCTGGGCCCCCTTCCCCGGCGCACCCGGGAGGAGGAGGAGGAGGAGGAGGAGGAGGAGGAGGAGGAGGAGGAGGAGGAGGAGGAGGAGGAGGAGGAGGAGGAGGAGGAGGAGGAGTAGGAGAGACGAGGGGCACCTGTGCCACTGGGGTGCCCTCGGGCGTCCCAGAAAAACAGGCGGGTTGCAGCCCGATCGTCGCCCCTGTTTGTTCGTAGTGGGCCAAGGGGAGAGAAAATTGCTTTCGTCGCCACGTTGCATCCCCTTGAGGTGGCCCACCTGGTACCCCGCCAGGGCTCGGGCGGGGACGCGGGTCGCCTGCGGGCGGCTCATTGGGGGATCCCCACCCGTCCTTCCCACGGCCTGGGTGCCCTGCCCGGTGCGTGCGTGGGTGCGGGAGTCGGCTGGGGGAGTGGCGCCCCTCGGCTGGCTTGGGGCGGCTCTGGGGGTGTCGTTATCTGAGCCCTGCGGGGCGGGCGCGGCTTGAAAAACGGGCGGTAGGCAGCGAGGCTTGTTCCCCCAGCTGTCTTGTCTTATTTGATTCCCCCGGGTCAGAGTACCCTCGGGGCGCCCATCTCTCAGTGGAAAAGGGGGTCTTTTTTGGCCTGCTGGCGCTCTCAGTGGGGAGGGTATATTTTTGGCCTGCTGGCGCCCTGCAGGTGGAGGAGGCCGCCTCGTCTTTGTTGCGCAGCATGTCTCATCGAGGGACGTTCCATATGATTGGGAAATTATGAGAAGGAGGAGGAGAAGGAGGAGGAGGAGGAGGATGAGGAGGAGGAGGGGGAGGAGGAGGAGGAGGAGGAGGCGTGACATCCCAGTAGTTGAAGCGGCTGAGTACATCGGCGTCTGGATTGGACCAGTTGCTGGCACCAGGGACTGGGTGTGGGCGAGGGCGTTTCGGGAGTGTGTGGGAGTGATTCAGAGTCTTGCAAAAGAGTCTGCTCCGCCATCGATTGCGCTGCAGCTCTATAGTTCGAGAGCATCTCAAAATTCGGATACCTCGCCCAGTTGACGATGATTCCTGAGTCGATTCTCAAGTGGGAATCCTGGGCGCTGCATAAGATGTTGTATATTCCCCATGCTCGTTTCCATGGGATCAGCTTCTAGCCTTGAGGTCGTGGACGAAGTTGCGCCCCCAGTCGATTCGAGTTCAGGCCACGTGTGCCTTGATTCGTGCAGCTCGTCACACAATATCTGATTGGCGTCCCCTGTGGAGCAGATTGCGGCTAGAGGCGAGGCGACTCTTACCGATGAAGCACTGGTGTAAGGACGTCTGGTCGCCCCCGCACTGGACGGCCCGCCCCGTTGTCCAGGAGCTGGCCAGAGCGGACGCTGTATTCCCTGGGTGTGCTCGGCTTCGAGGGCCCGTTGCCGTTGCCCTGAAATCTTCTGGCGAGGCGCAAAGGGCCGATCCTGCCGTCAAAATTCGGAATACTCTGGCCAGTTCCCTTTCGCGCGTCCTTTTTTAAGGAGAACCTCGCACCCACTCTTCTCAAGAGACTGGAGAAGTGGACGCTGCGACCTCCACTGGCTAGTGCTATTGCTGGTCTGTCGTGGTCAGGGACTGTATATCGCAATTGCCTCCTGCCTGGCAACGTTATGTGATGAAGACCCTTGTGGGAGGCTGGGCCACGGAAAATCGTATGTCCCAGAAGCGGTGTGCTTGCAAGTTCGGTTGTGCCAATGGGGAAAACGCCCAGCGGCACTACATGCCGTGCCCTCTCCTCTAGGGTGCGGTCTTGGAAGTTTGGTGCCCGCAGACCCCGATCGAGCCTTTTTTTCTGGGACGACGTCTTGGGTTAGCCCGCGAGTTGACGGACCCTCCGGGATTGCTTGTTGTCCAGAGGCTTGTGCTGGGATTCTACCTTTGCAACCCGATCAGTCATCTGTCTGTGAGTGATAGTGGTATAATCTATTTGCACGCTCGTGCTGCTCGGTCTCAGCTCTTACAGCAGGCTGAGATCGAATCGTGATGACCTACGAACTCATCATTGGATACGTCCGAGGAGGAGGAGGAGGAGGAGGAGGAGGAGGAGGAGGAGGAGGAGGAGGAGGAGGATCAGGAGGAGGAGGAATAGTAGGAGGTAGGGTAGGAGAAGCAGGAGGAAGGGCCCTCTTGGGTCGTCTTGGGGCCCTCTTGGGGGTTTCTTGGGTCGTGTTGGGACCATCTTGGAGGTTGCTTGGGGCGCCGTGGGCACCTGAGAGCCAAAGGGAACTCAATAAGTTTGGCCTCTGGAGGCGCTCTGGGGGGTCCTACTGGGGCCCTCTTGGGCTTTTTTGGGGTGTTTTTTGGGGGCCCTCTTGGGGTCGTCTCTCACCGTTTCCGAGGTCATCTTCCTGAGCCGTTTTCAAGGCCTCTTGGACCTCCTCGGGTGCCTCTTTGGGCAGTCTTGGGCCGTCATGGGGCCCTCTTGGAGGCTTTTTGGGTCGTGTTGGGTCCATATCGGAGGCTGCTTGGGCCGTCATGGGTTTTTGAGGGCCAAAGGAAACTCAATGGTGTTGGCCTCTCGGGGCGTCTTTGGGAGTTCTCTTGGGCCTTTTTGGGTGTTTTTGGGGACCCTCTTGGGGCTACCTTGCACCGTCTTGGGGCCGTCTCTCCCCGTCTTGAGACCATCCTCTTGAGCCGTCTTCGGGGCCTTTTTGGGCCTTTTCGGGTGCCTCTTTGGGCCGTCTTGGGCCGTCATGGGGCCCTCTTGTAGGCTTTTTGGGCCGTCGTGCGGCCATTTCGGAGGCTGTTTCGGCCGTCGTGGGCCTCCGAGGGTCGAGCCAGGCGAAAACGTTAAAATCCATCACAAACCCAGGGGAATCAATGATTTTGACTTCTGGAGGCGCTTTTGAGGCTGCTCTTGTGGCCCTTTTGGGCTTCCATAGGGGGCTCCCATTTTGGCCTGTCTTGGGGTCGTCTTGGCTTGTCTTGGGGCCATGTTCAAATGTTTTTTCGGTTCTTGGGGCCACAAGAGGCCCACGGTGCCCAAATTATAGATTTTCTAAAGCCCAAGAAGGGGTCCGTCACGTGTAGGTCCACGGAAGTGGCGCGAATCCAGGGGGGTCGGGGGGACACTTAATAATGTATCACAAAACAATGTCTTGCAATCGTGTAATTATCGGATAGATTGGTAACATTAAATTATTGCCTGACCGGAAAACGCTGCCGCTCAATACTGCCACCTCCGGGCGTGGATTCCTTTCGCTTCGCGGGGTGCACGTCCGGAGCACGTGCAATGCAGTCGTTGCATGACCTGGTGGGAGCCTCTTCGGGGCCTCTTGGAGGTCCTTTAGGGGCCTCTTGGGGGTTCTTGGGGGCTTCTTTGTCGTTGGGGCCTCTTGGGGCGCCATTTGGCCCCTCGGGGGGCCGCCCTGTGGGCCTCTCGCGGCCGCCCTGGGGCTCTCTGGGGGTCCCCTTGGGCCGTCTTGGGGGCCTCGAAGACCGTCTTGGGGGCGTTTGTGGGCTGTCTTGGGGCCCTCTTGGGCCGTCTTGGGGCCCTCTTGGGTTTTTTTTGGGTTGTACTGGGGCCATTTTGGAGGTTGCTTCGGCCATCATGGGCCCCTGAGTGTCGAAAAAGGCGAGAACGCTGAAATTTTCAAAAAATCATAAAGTAACGTTTATGATTTCGGCATCAGGAGGTGTTTTTTGTTGGGCCCTCTCGGGCCTTCTTGGGTGTTTTAGGCGCCCGTTGTGGGCCATCTTGGACCGTCTTGGGGTCGTTTTGGGGCCATCGTGGACCGTCTTGGGGCCGTCTTGGCTTTTCGAGGACATCTTGAGCCGTCTCGACGCACTCTTGGACCCCCAAGAGGCGAGGCCCCAGGGACCAAAATCGCTTTTGGGCTCCGGAGAGGGGGGGGGCACCCTGGTCGGCGGATGTGGCGTGGCCCCAGGCGGGGGGTTTGGGGGAGACAGAATACTGACACATCATACGAAATGTGCAAAGTATGCAGTCATTGAGTACATTGGATGCGTTGCATCCGCGGACCTGCCTCCAGCAACGCGTCACCTCCGGAGGTGGATTCCTCTCGCTTCGCGGGGTGCGCGTCCGGAGCACGTACAGTCCAGTCGTTCTTGTGCCTCGTGGCAGCCTTGGGGGCCTCTTGGGAGCCTCTTGGGGTCCTCTTGGGGCCTCTTTGGGGCTTCTTTGGGGCCTCTTGGGGCCTTCTGGGGACGTTTTGGGCCGTCGTGAGACGCTCTTACGCCGTCTGGCCCCTCCGGAGGCCATCTTGGAGGCCCCTCGCGGCCGCCTTGGGGCTCTGTTGGGGTCCTCGTTGCCCGTCTTGGGGGCCTCTTGAACCGTCTTGGGGGCTTCTTTTGGCCGTCTTGGGGCCCCCATTGGGTGCTTCTCGAGTTTTTGTGGGGCCGAAGAAGGCGAGAACGCTAAAATCGTTCAAAACTTATAGGGAAATTAATATTTTTGGCCTCTGGAGGCGCTCTTGTGGGCGTTCTTGGGGCCGTCTTGGGGGCTTCTTGGGCCATCTTGGGGCCATCTTGGGCCGTCTTGGGGCCGTCTTGGCCCGTCTTGGGGCCATCTTGAGCCGTCTTGACGTCGGCGAAGACCCCCAAGATGCCCAAGCGGCCCGAATCATTGGTTTCCCGTAGATTTTTGTTGGTGTTGAAGCCCAGGAGGGGTCCACCACCTTTGGGTCGGTGGATGTGGCGTGGCCTGGGGCGGGGGGGGCTATGGGGGGAGACATAATAATGTAATACGATGCAATACCAAGCAAGTATGCAATCATTGGGTGCATAGGATACGTTGCATTAGGGCTTCCGCTCCGCTGCGCGACCTGCCTTCGGCAACACGTCACTTCCGGACGTGGATTCCACTCGCTTCGCGGGGTGCACGTCCGGAGCACGTACAGTCCAGGCGTTGTCGGGCCTCTGGGAACTTCTTGGGGCCCCTTGGAGGCTCTCTGGGTTCTCTTGGGTCCTCGCGGGGGCGTCTGGGAGGCGTCTTGGGGGCCTCTGGGAGGCCTCTTGGGGGCCTCTCGGAGCCCCGTGTGGGCGTCTTGGGGGCGCTCTTGCGCTGTCTGGTCCCTTCGGAGACTGTCTTGGGGTACTATTGGGCCCGTCTTGGGGGCCTCCTAGGGCATCTCGGCGGCCTCTTTGGGCTGTCTGGGGGCCTTTTTGGGCCGTGCTGGGGCCCTCTTGAGGGCTTCTTGGGCCGTCTGGAGGCCACTTCGGAGGCTGTTTCGGCCGTCCTGGACTTCTGAGAGTCGACATAGGCGGGAACGCTTTTCGTTTTTTTTTGTTCGTTTTTTTTTTTTTTTGTTCTTCTTCTTCTCCTTTTTTAAAATGAAGGTCATTGGTTTTTGGCTTCTGGAGGTGCTCTTGGGGGTCCTCTGGGGGCCCTCTTGGGGCGTCTTGGGGTCGTTGTAGGCCCTCTTGGGGCCGTCTTGAAGCCCTCTTGGGCCCCCAAGAGGGTCAACAGGCCCAACTCATTGATTTTCTGTAGGTTTTGGTAGGTTTTTAGGCCCAGGAAGAAAGGGGGGCCACTTTGGGTCGGCGGAAGTGGTGTGGCCCCTGGGGGGGTTCAGGGGGGGTACATAATAATGTAACACGATACAACGTGTAGCAATTCTGCAATCATTGGATACATTGGATACGTTGCATTATAGCCTCCGCGGACCTGCCTCCGGCAACACGTCACCTCCGGACGTGGATTCCTCTCGCTTCGCGGGGTGCACGTCCGGAGCACGTACAGTCCAGTCGTTTCGGAGTGTCCTGGGAGCTCTTGGGGGTCTTGTGGTGGGCGTCTGTGGGGTTCTCTTGGGAGCTTCCATGGGCCCTTTTTGCGCGTCTTGGGCTGTTTTGGGGCGCTCTGTGCCTCTGCTACCCCTCCCTCCCGCCTCCCGCCATCTCTCCTTTTCCTTCTCCCCTCCCCCTCCTCCCTTCCGGCGCTGGCTCTGATCACGGACGCCGCCGTGACCAACTTCCATGTGGCTGGCGCTGCGCCGCCGTTCGCCCAGGGCGGGATATTATTGTTTAGTGACTCACCGAGGGTGTTTCAGAGCACGTTCAGTCCAGTCTTTGTGGGGCCTCCTGGGAGTCTCTTGGGAGCTTCTTGGAAGCTTCTTAGAGGCTTTTTGGAGCCTCTGGGGGGCCTCTTTGGAGCCTCTTGGGGCCTCTTGGGGACGTCTTGGGCCGTCTTTGGGCGCTCTTACGCCGTCTGGCCACTTCGGAGGCCACTTTGGAAGCCTCTCGCGGCCGCCTTGGGGCTCTATTGGGGTCCTCTGGGGCCGTCTTGGAGGCTTCTTGGGCCGTTCTGAAGGTTTTTTTGGCCGTCTCGGGGCCCTCTTGGGCCGTCTTGGGGCCCCCTTAGAGGCCTCTTGGGCCGTTTGGGGGCCTTCTTGGAGGCTGCTTGGGCCGTCATGGCCTTTGAGAGCCGACAAAGGCGAGAACGTTGAAATTGTCACAAAACCATGAGAAAATCAAATATTTTTGGCCTCCGGAGGCGCTCTCGGGAGTCTTCTTGGGGGCCTCTTGGACCTTCTTGGGGGCCTCATGGGCCCTCTGGGGCCATCTTGGGCCGTCTTGAGGCCGTCTTGGGCTGTCTTGGGGCCATCTTGGGCCGTCTTGAAACCTTCTTGGGACCCCAAGAGGCCCAAGTGGCCGAACTTGTTGATTTCTTATAGGTTTTTGTAGGTTTTTAGGCCCACAAGGGGGCCTCCACCTTTGGGTCGACGGAAGTGGCGCGACTCCGGAGGGGGGTTAGGGGGGGAGAGATAACAATGTAACACAATGCAATATGTAGCAATTACGCAATCATTGGATACATTGGATACGTTGCATTAGGGCTTCCGCTCCGCTGCGCGACCTGCCTCCGGCAACACGTCACTTCCGGACGTGGATCCTACAGGCTTGCGCCACATCCGCCGACCCCTCGGGGTTTCGCAGGAAGGCGACTCGGACGCCCAAGCACTCTTGGCAAGGGGATCAGGACTGCCCCACGAGGAGGACGAGGAGGAGGAGGCGGAGGCGGAGCAGGAGGAGGAGGAGGAGGAGGAGGAAGAGGAGGAGGTGCAGGAGAAGGAGGAAGAGGAGGAGGAGGCGGAGGAGGAGAAGCAGGAGGAGGAGGGGAAGGAGGAGGAGGAGGGAGGAGGAGGAGGAGGAGGAGGAGGAGAAGGAGGAGGAGGAGGAGGAGGAGGAGGAGGTGCTGGGCGGTAGATAAAACTACCGAGGAGCTGCCCCAAAGGGTGTCCCATGAGGGCCCCACACAGAGCCAACGGCCGCCCAGGAGTTTTCAGACATTGCCATCGATGGCTTCACGACCGAGG
>CAUYUJ010002032.1:55000-94374 GCA_963575745.1 Prorocentrum cordatum
CCGTCGCCCCGTGGGCCGCATTATCTTGGGCTGGGTGGGGCCCTTGTTGGGCCGTGTGGGGCCATCTTGGGCTGTCGTGGGGCCTTCTCGAGGTCCGCTTGGGCATCTTGGGCGTTTTTTGGGCCGGCCTGCGGACACCGGGGGCCGTCGTGGGGGCACCTTGGGGGCCTCTTGGGCCGTCTCGGGTCGAGGGCCGAGGGCCTGGGCCTCTGATGCAGTTTGCCGAAATGCTGGCTTCCCCGAGGGATGGGGCGAGTTGGGCTTGTTAGGGCCATCGTGGGAGTTTTTTGGGGGCCATATTGGAACGTCTGCGGGGCCTCTGGGGGTTCTCCTTGGCCAGCCGTCTGCAGCGCCTTGCATGCCGCATTGGGGCCATCTTGGGTTGGGTGGGGCCTGTGTTGGAACGCCATGGGGTCATTTCGAGGAGCGGCGTTGAGCCCGTCTCGGGTCATCTTGGCCTGTTTGGGGGCCGTCTCTTGGGCCGTCCCGGGGCGCCTTGGCCCGTCTTGGGTCGCTGGTCAGGGCTTCTGAGCCACTTTTGCAAATACAAATCAAGTTTTGTGCGGGAAATGGGCAAGTGTTGGCTTGTTGGGGCTTTTGTGGGGGTTCTCTGGGAGCCTTCAGGTGGCATCGTGGAGGCTCCGTGGGTTGTCTGGAAGCCATCTCAGGGCTACTGGGTGCCATCTGGAATCGTCGAGGGGCCCGGGTGGGCCGGGACTTTTCGCACAGAGACTCCCCCCAAACAGGCGGGACGGACCCCCCCGAGCAGGGGTTCGGGGAGGAGGGGCAACAGTCTCACGCGCCGTAGATCCCAAGGGGTCGGTGGATTCATTGGCCTTCCCCAGCCGCCTGTGAGCGCTACAAGGAAGAGGAGGAGGAGGAGGAGGGGGAGGAGGAGGAGGGGAGAGGAGAGGGACGAGGAGGAGGCGGAGGAGGCGGAGGAAGAGGAGAGGAGAGAGGAGGAGAGGAGGAGGAGGAGGAGGAGGAGGAGGGGGAGGGGGAGGGGGAGGGGAGGGGGGGGAAGCCGGGGAGGAGGTGGGGAGGGAGGAGGAGGAGGGGGAGGGGGAAGGGGAGGAAGAGGAGGAGGAGGAGGAGGAGGAGGAGGAGGAGGAGGAGGAGGAAGAGGATGTCTGTTTCAGGTGCGTTCTACGGCTGCGCAGGGCAAGGCTCGAGAGGGGTGTACTAGAGAAGGCGGAAGAATGACAGTGGGGAGAATGCTCTTGTAAGAAGAAGGTGCGCTGGGTTGCGTAAAGAGGGTAAGATGCCCCATGGTGTTCGCCTCTGTGCGAGCCTCTGTTTCACTCGCCATCGTCGCTGGCGATCCAATTCTTGCACACTAGAGACGCGTGGGCGTGCCGACGCTAGGGCGGGGTTGCTTAGATTCGTTCTTGCTGCACCTCTCGAGCCTTAGTGCAATGAGTCTCGCAGTTTTTCGCCTCTCGCCACCCGCTCTTCCGCCCCTTTTCGAGCAGCAGGGTGGATACGTTCCTGCTGCGGGGCCCTGGCAGTTTCTTCCCTCGGGTCAGGCGCGCTTCGGCCCCACCAACAAACCGATCCTCCCAGCAATCTTCTAATTCTGAAGTCGGGTAGAGGTACAGCAGAGCAGAGGGGAGTAGGTAATTGTATATTATATGAGTAGAGTGGAGCAAACTCGAGTAGGGTAGAGTGGAGCACAGTGGTACAGAGTAGAGTAGAGTAGAGCCGGGGTAGAGTAGTCTAGGTGTATATCCGAGGTAGACGGGGTAGAGTAGAGCCGGGGTAGAGTAGCAAATATAGTAGGTCATGGTAGGGCAGGTCATGCTAGTCCAGAGCAGAGTATGATAGAGTAAGGTAGGGCAGGGTGGGACAGATGATAGAGCCGGGTTCGTAAAAGGAGAGTTGAGCAGAGTAGGGTAGAGTAGAATTGCGAAGTCCCAAGGAAGAGGAGGAGGAGGAGGAGGAGGACGACGACGACGATGGCGGCGACGACGACGACGCTGAAGTGGGTCAGACTTCTCAGGGATGCTTCTCGTGGTCTCTTCGGAGCGCTCTCGGTGGCCTCTAGGTGGCAGTTTGGGGGGTTCTTGGGAGCCATTTGGGGGCCTCGAGCCTCTTGGGGGCCTTTTGGGGCTTCCTGGGGGTCTCTTGGGGGCCTCTTGGGGCTTCTTGGGGGCCTCTTGTGGGCTTCTTGGGGCCTCCTGGGAGCCTTTCGTGGCCGACGGCTCGAATTGTCCGTCTGGGCACCCTCTTGGAGCCGTTTCGAGGGCCTCTTGGGCCGTCTTGGGGGCCTCATGGGCTGTTTTGGGGCCCTCTCGTTTTGGGGCCCTCTTAAGAGGCCTCTTGGACCGTCTCGGGACGATCTTGGGGGGCTGTTGGGCCGTCTTGGAGCGTCGGGAAGCCGAAACGGCGAGAACGCCAGCATGAGTGAAAACCTATCTTGGGCGTCTTGGGCCTGTCGTTCGGCAATTCGTGGCCCTCATGGACCGTCTCGGGTGCCTCTTGGAGCACTCTTGGCCCGTCTTGGGGCATGTTTGGGCTCAGGGACCCCCCCAGAGGGGGGGGTAGCATTCTGACTTGGGACTTCCCCTCAACACCCCCCCAGGCCCCCCCGGCGGGGAAGGGATCAAAGGGAAGGAGCTCCTCTTCGACTCAACTGCGACGTTGCTCAATTTCGCTTTGGCTGGCGCGCTTCAGGAGGAGGGCCCAGGGAAAGGAGGGGGGAGCGGCGACGGCGGCGGCGGCGGCAGCGACGACGACGACGACAAGCGAACGAATGGGCGGGGACAGCAGCCGCAGTGGGTCGCAGCAAGAGATCGCCCATGCCATGGAGGAGAGCAAAGGCGGCCGTACACAGTAGATGGCAACATCAGGTGGCTGGGCTACTGCGACAAGGAACGCGCAAGCTTGCCGGGGTGGCTCCCGCTGGCGAAGGGCATGTTCGTGGCTTTGGGGAGCCTCCTGGGCCGGTCGAGCAGCAGCTCCCGCGCGGACGCACAGCAGCGATTCGTGGGTGGGTGCTGCACGAAGATGAGGACGTGGGACATGACGAGGAGGTGGTACTGCTGCACCTGCCACGGAGCATCGTGCTGGACTTTCGCTCGACGGGCTGGCGTTCTCCAGAGTCTGAGCCTGGGCTGTGCTTGATAGTATGTCCGAAATGGCGCTGGTGACTCTTGGGCGGGTATGGCATGAAGTCGGAGCTGTGCAAAGCGCGCCCAATTTTTATGATGACGCCTTCCAGGTCTGACAATGCGCGCAGTGATAGCGGGCTGGGAGAGGGCGGCGCTAGTTGGATGTCCAGCTGCGTGGCCGCCACGCCACTGACTTCGTTGTGCCGAGCCCCCGCCGTTTGCCAAGAAACCGCGCGTTTTGGCCGAACTCTCGAAGCGGCGAAAGGGGGGCTGGGTTTGGATGGGGGGGCTCAGCGCGCTGCCCATTGTCCACAGGGCGAACTGAGAGCGGGCAGTGGAGAGGGGGGGTGGGGTCCGGGAGGGGAAGCGGCGCGCCCGCGCGCGCCCCCCCTTGTCCACATGGGAAATCGGCTCCTGAAGGGGGGGGGGGAGCGGGCCGAGGGGGGAGGTGCTTGGCCACGCGGGGAATTGCAACCGGGACAAGGACGGGGCGGTTCGACTAGTTCTGCGCTTCCGCCCGTACACAAGGGAAAATCAGCGAAACAAAATCCGGGTCGTGGCCGGCCCCGACCCAGGCAGGTGTAGGGGGGGCAAAATCTCGCGCGCTTGGAAGACCCAAGAGGTCTGCGGATGCGCATTGCTGTGAGCGCCTCGCTGGAAGACGACCGTAGACGGCCGTGAATCAACTTTACTGCTGCGTCCTGACAAGCCTGCATCGCGCCAGAACACCATTCCTGGGACCCCAGCACCGCGAGTCAACGCCACTGTTGCGTCTTTGACTGTCCTAAATCTTGCCGGGAGGCGGAGGGGGAGGAGGATGATGAGAAGGGATAGAAGGAGGAAGGAGGAGGAGGAAAGCAAGCAAAGGGGCCAGAGGTCTTTTGGGTGCGTCTCGGAGCCTCTTGGGGTATCTTTTGGGCGTCTTGGGACGTCTTGGGGGGCTCTTCGGCGTCTTGGGCGCCTCGGGGGGGCCTGTTGGGGCCACTTGGGATCCTTTGGGGGGCCTCCTGGGGGCCTCCTGGGGGCCTCTTGGGGCCATCTTGGGGCCATCTTGGGACCTCTTGGGGCCTCCCTGGCGCTTCTTAGGGCCATTTTGGAGGAAATCGATCAAACAAGAGGAGAGTTTAAATTAGCGTCCCCCCCAAAAAAACCAAATGGGGCCAACACCCTAGTACAACCAATGATTGTATTTTCCTCGCCGGGGCCGTTTTGGACGCTCCGACACCTCGCGGAACCCCGTGTCCAGGTCCAGGGGGGGGGGGACGGGGAGGGGTAAACCCCTCCCCGACGGGGAAGAAGGAGGGGTGGAAGAGGAAACTCCTTAAACCACCTACGCCCAGAGGGCTGGTGGGACTTTAAGATGGATGCGCGCGGCTCTAAAGCGATGGTCGCAATTCTAGAAACAAGCAAAAACACATCGCCCATCCAGTTTTTGAAACATAAAACGATGACTATTTGAACGACTGTGCGCGGCGCTAACAGGGAACCACACATTGAACACCGTCGCCTTCCATCCGTGTAATCCCTGCAAACTTTCATTACACAAGTGCGCAGCGCCGGGGCGACAACCGCATTTTGGAATCCGCCCGCCCTCCATCCGCGAAGTTCTCGTACACTTTAAGGCGAATGCGCGCAGCGCTACGGCCAAAACCACACCGCGAAAAGGAACCGCCCCCATACGTGACGTCTTCAAAATGTTGATACGAATGCGCGCGGCGCTAACAAGGAAACCCAGCTTTGGAAATTGGAAATGTCCTCCGTTCGCGAAGCTCTTGCAAGCCTTTAAGACGGACGCTCGCGTCGCGCACGCGTGAGCCACATTCGGAAACCCGCCCGCCGTCTATCCGTGAAGTTTTCGCGCACATTTGAGACCAATGTGCGCGGCGCGAATGCGATAACCACATAGTGGCAACAGGAAGAACGCCCTCCAACCGTAACGTTCGTGCAGGTTTTGCGACGAACGTGCGCGGCGCTGATGCGACAGCCTCATCGCGAAATCGATCCCTCCTCCATCTGCGAAGCTTTTTGCGAACTTTTATGACGCACGTGCGCGGCGCTGGGGCGACAACCATTTTTCATCCGTGAAACCTTTGCACCGTTTAAAGACGCATGCGCGCGGCGCTGGGGCGAGAGGTACGTTTTGAAATTGAATCAGCCTGACTGTCGCGTCTTGACGGTCGTGAATCGTGCCAGGACGCCTGTCTTGGGACTGCAACACCGCGAATCAACGTAACTACTTTTGGCACGTTGGTCATCTGAATCAGCGGAGCTCTTGCAAAATAAAACAGAAATAAGAACTTGCGATGCGCTAAGGCGAGAGCCACATGTTGAAAAGGAACCGCCTTCAATCTGTGAAGATTTTGCAACTGTTCTGAAATGGTGTGCGCGGCGCTAAGGCAAGAGTCACATTGTGAAAACGACGCGTCATCCATGCGTGAACCTTTGCAATTGTGTTAAACAAATGTGCGCGGCGCGAAGGAGAGAGCCACATTGTTTAAACGACCCGCCTTCCATGTGTGTAACTCTTGTATTTGTTTGAAACGAATGTGCGCGGCGCTGCCCTCCACGTGTGAAACTGTTGCACACGTTTAAAACGAATGTGCGCGTCGCTGAGGCGAGAGTCACATTTTGAAGGCGACCCGCATTCCATGTGTGAAATCGTTGTCGCTTTTAAGCTTTAGGGCTTCAGGGCCATACATGGTGAGGAAGTGTCAGGTGAAACGCCCGGCCCGCTCAAACAACTCGCCTCGGAGTGCGACACGGAGAAACTACAGTGCCGTTTTTAATACATGCTCCGCGTGCGGATCATGTCTTAAAATGCAGGGATTTAGTATTAAAAACAAAGATGCGTTCATGCATACACTGATTCATCGATTAATCATGTATTAAATCCCATAGTAAAGAAATCCACTGTATTACAAATTGCCTTGTATTTATCAGGGGAAGGAATGGAGGAGGAGGAGGAGGAGGAGGAGGAGGTGGAGGAGGAGGAGGGGGAGGAGGTGGAGGAGGATGAGCAGGAGGAGGAGGGGGCAGGAGACACTCCAACCAAAAGCAATCGCGGCGGCCCCGAGGTCTGTGGGCAGCCGCGCGGCACCTGGGCGGCGTGGGCACCCAGAGCGTGCTCCTGTACACCCGCTCGCGGCGCGCAGCGAAAGGGCGCGATCGCCGGCACGGCATGCTGGAGGAGGAGGTGGAGGTGGAGGAAATGGAAAATTAGGAGGAACAGGAGGAAGAAGAAAAGGATTACCCCAGCAAGAGGTCGACTATAGGGGACGGGTGAGGGCACGGTCATGTGCACTTCAGCGTTTGTTTTACAAGGGGTCGTGGCCGTCGGGACCACCAAAGCAGTAGGCATCGCGGCGAGAATATGGTTTCTGAATAAGTTGTGAGGACGTCTTGGGAGAATTGGCCGCCCGACCGGCTGCCAGACTGGGCGGTCTAGGGTTCTACGTCCCCCTTGTGGGACTTTTCTGTTGTTTTTTGTCCCAACTGTTGGAACCCTCTGGCGGAACTACCAGGGAAAAGGGATGAGGAAGAGAAGGAAAAGGAAAAGGAGGAGTGGAGTGGGGCGGAGCACCATCACGGTGCCGTGTGGTCATGCTGCAACACACGTGCACTGAGCGCGCGGAGCAACTGTACGACATCATTGAGGTGCACGCGCACGCACCAGAAAACGAACTCCACGAATTTCCACGGCTGACGAACGCAACCTCCTTGATTAGAGCGCTCACGGGGGAAAAGAACAAGGATGGAGGAGGGGGTTGCGGCTTGGGCGGGCGAGAGGCTAGTCTTGAGGTTGTGATGTTCGTGGTGACCACGCTCACGTGGTGGACGCGCGCGGGCGGATTTCGAATTTCTCGCTTGTGGGGTGCTGCTTGGTTTAAGGCGGGCGTGTCCCTCTACAGGAGGAACATTCAAAAATAGTAAAACAATCATATGTGGACGTTTTCCGTTTAAGCAAAATCTGTATACATGTATATATAGGTATCTGTATACATACCTATATATATATATATATATATGTGAGTTGTTGTTTGATATTTTTGAATATTTTCATGTTTCGTCTGAAATCTGCCTGTAGGGGGACTTGCCCGACCTCATGCTTGGTGGGTGGGGCGGTGGTCGTCGCCACGAAGGAGGCGGGGCCCGAGGGAAGCGGGCCCCGGAGGTCTTCGGCAGCTCTTCGGCGGCAGGGCCCCCGGGGGCCGGCAGAGGCAGCTTTAGGAGGGAACAAAAACACACTGACACGATTATGATCGTCGACTCTCCAGAGAACATGGAAAATACGGGAAGTGGGGGGGCAATACGAAAGCCTCAGAAATATGGGTAAATATGGGGGATCCTGGGATGTGTGTGTATTTATTTGTGTGCCCCCCGGCCCCTTCACAGAGAACGACCGAGGGGCTGAGTTTTGGGGGAAGGCCCCTTGGTCCAGGGCCCGTGTCCGGCAGGGCCCGGCTCTCTCCCGCTGTAGGCCTGATGGGTATCGGGCGGTGTTGGCGGTGTTGGCGGGGAGGGAGGGGGGGGCCGGAAACACACAGACACAATGCATCGCCGATTCCCAGGATGATAGGGGAAAAGGGTGGACATTGGGGGGCAAGACGACAACCCAGAAAATGTTGGGATCTGCGGGGGATCCTGGGATCTGTGTCTACTTATCTGTGTGTCTCTGGGCCCCTTTTAGTCTGGCGGGGGCGAGAGGGCGAGGACGGTATCCCCCACTCCTCCTCCTCCTTCCCTCCCCGCTCCTCCCTCCTCCCTCCTCCTCCCTTCTCCTCCTCCTCCTCCTCCCTACTCCCTCCTCCCTCCTCCTCCCTCCTCCTCCTCCTCCTCGCTTTCCTCCTCCTCCTCCTCCTCCTCCTCCTCCTCAGCCTCCTCCCCCTTCTCCTCCTCCTCTTCTCCTCATCCTGCTCCTCCTCCTCCTCGTCCTCCTCCGTCCTCCTCCATCCTCCTCCTCTCCTCCTCCTCCTCCTCCTCTTCCTCCTCCTCCTCCTCCTCTCCTCCTCCTCCTCCTCCTCCTCCTCAGCCTCCTCCTTCTCAGCCTCCTCCTCCTCTATCTCCTCCTCCTTCTCCTCCTCCTCCTCCTCCTCCTCCTTCTCCTCCTCCTCCCCGCTCTTTCCCTCCACCCCTGCCCTCCCCGCCTGCCCTCCCAGGCATCCAGCGCACCGATCGCTGCGACGCATGGGCCCCCCGTTGGTCTGGGCCCCTTCCTCAGATGTCCGCCGACATGTTTGCTCGGATCCCGGCATTCTTAGGGCAACGAAGAATGACATAAACAGAATTAGCCTGACGAAGGACCCAACCATATGACGGTGTGAGTACCGCAATTGTGATCTACTTTTTCGGTGGGGGAACCGCATGCGGACTGCGCCACGGGGACCTTCGGTGGAGCTCCCTATGGGGCCACGGAACGCTGTACTGGGTTAGGGAGACGCATGCGGACTGCGCCACGGGGACCTTCGGTGGGGCTCCATATGTGGCCACGAAACGTTGTACTGGGTGAGGGAGACGCATGCGGACTGCGCCAAGGGGACCTTCGGTGGAGTTTCCTATGGGGCCACGAAGCGTGTGAGGGGTGTGCCGAAATGAGTGGCGGGGACGCATGCGGACTGTGCCACTGGGACCTTCGGCGGAGCTCCTATGGGGCCACGAAACGTGTGAGGGGTGTGCCGAAATGAGCGGCGGGGACGCATGCGGACTGTGCCACGGGGACATTCGGCGGAGCTCCTATGGGGCCACGAACCGTGTAAGGGGTGTGCCGAAATGAGTGGCGGGGACGCATGCGGACTGTGGCACGGGGACCTTTGGCGCAGCTCCTGTGGGGCCACGAACCGTGTGAGGGGTGTGCCGAAATTAGCGGCGGGGACGCATGCGGACTGTGCGACTGGGACCTTCGGCGGAGCTCGTATGGGGCCACGAACCGTGTGAGGGGTGTGCCGAAATGAGTGGCGGGGGCGCATGCGGACTGTGCCACTGGGACCTTTGGCGGAGCTCCTATGGGGCCACGAACCGTGTGAGTGGTGTGCCGAAATGAGTGGCGGGGACGCATGCGGACTGTGCCACTGGGACCTTTGGCGGAGCTCCTGTGGGGCCACCACGAAACGTGTGAGGGGTGGGCCGAAATGAGTGGCGGGGACGCATGCGGACTGTGCCATTGGGACCTTCGGCGGAGCCCCTATGGGGTCACGAAGCGCTGTACTGGGTGGGGGAGACGCATGTGGTACACACCACTGGGGCCTTAGGTGGACCTCCCTATGGGGCCACGAAACGCTGTACTGGGTGGGGGAGACGCATGTGGTACACTCCACTGGGGCCTTAGGTGGATTTCCCTATGGGGCCACGAAGCGCTGTGCTGGGTGGGGGAGACGCATGTGGTACACACCACTGGGGCCTTAGGTGGGGCTCCATATGGGGCCATGAAGCGTTGCACTGGGGGGGAGACGATGTGGTACACACCACTGGGGCCTTAGGTGGACCTCCCTATGGGGCCACGAAACGCTGTACTGGGTGGGGGGGGCGCATGTGGTACACACCACTTGGGCCTTAGGTGGACCTCCCTATGGGGCCACGGAACGCTGTACTGGGTGGGGGAGGCGCATGTGGTACACACCACTGGGGCCTTAGGTGGACCTCCCTATGGGGCCACGAAGCGCTGCACTGGGTGGGGGAGACGCATGTTGTACACACGACTGGGGCCTTAGGTGGACCTCCTCATGGGGCCACGAAACGCTGTGCTGGGTGGGGGAGACGCATGTGGTACACACCACTGGGGCCTTAGGTGGACCTCCCTATGGGGCCACGAAGCGCTGTCCTGGGGGGGGGAGGCGCATGTGGTACACACCACTGGGGCCTTCGGTGGACCTCCCTATGGGGCCACGAAATGCTGTACTGGGTGGGGGAGACGCATGTGGTACACGCCACTGGGGCCTCAGGTGGACCTCCCTATGGGGCCACGAAGCGCCGTGCTGGGTGTGTCGGGCGCATGTGGTACACCCCACTGGGGCCGGGGGGGGCACGGGAGAGGAGGGGAGGAGGGAGGAGGAGAAGGACGACGAGGACGAGACGCGGGGACCGTCTCTTCAAAACGTGGACCCAACAACACAGGTTGGTTGGGAAAACTCGGAGGTCCGCGCGGTTTTCTCGGATCCGCGCTGGACTCCTCTGGCGGCGCCTCCGGCGCCGCCCCTGGCGCGCGCCGCGCGCCAGGGAGGGGGGTCCAGCGCGGATCCGAGAAATCCGCGCTGGCCTCCGAGTTTTTTTGTTTTTAACACTAGTTGTTCCCTTGTTTCTCCCTCGATGCTGGCCTCTGGCGCTCCGTCATCAGGCCCCTGGGACAGTCGCTCTTGGATCCGGGCCAGACAGCTTCCCGCAGGGAAGGGGTCGGGCCATCCCTGGGGCCGCGCGCTGAACCATCACGACGTCAAGCGGCTGCGTTTAAGTCGGGCCTGCCCCTCTACAAGAGGAATGTTCAAAAATGTCCCAACAAAATATATGTGGACGATTTTTCCATCATGTTTTAAATGATGTGTCTAATATTTTTTGAAGGTGTTTTACGTTTTACAATTCCTCCATCATCCGCCTGTCGGAGGACATGCACGACCTAAGACTGCGTGCCGCTCTCGCCCCCCCCTCCAGTGTTTAGGAGCTCCCGTGGGGCTCTCGTGGCCAACGGCCCGAGCTGCTTCGAGATCCTCGTCTTAGCAGGCGAAGAACGGTACCAAGTATTTGTTCCGTCGCCGGGGGCGCTGCCCCAGGGCGGCTGGGAAATATATACCTTGACACGCCACCGTAAGGGTACAAACTTTACAGCCGCCCTGGGACAGGCGCCCCCAATTAGCCTTTCGGTTGCCCCGAATGGCCACACGCTGGAGCGGACCGCTTCTGCCTCGCCGCCGACGGAAAAAATGCACCGTGCCGCGTTCGCATCTCTGGAGACGTCGTCAATCCTCGACGCAGGTTAGTTTAAAATCAGGCAGAAGACTTCGGCCGCACAGGTGTTCGGCCCCGAGGGCCGAAACAGCTATGCACCATGATGCGTTGGAGCGGGGCTGAAGGGCTGCAATCATGGTGCAGTGCGCGAGTGCCGTGCTTGTACCAGTGCTTGTACCAGACATGTGTCGTACAGCAGCTGCTGTTTCCGAGTAAGCCAGATGCATGGGACGCGACCAGCCCAGGCGAGAGTTGGATGCACGCGTGCCCGCACGCCTTTCGA
Source organism: Prorocentrum cordatum (assembly GCA_963575745.1). Taxonomy (NCBI): domain Eukaryota; class Dinophyceae; order Prorocentrales; family Prorocentraceae; genus Prorocentrum; species Prorocentrum cordatum. The sequence continues at coordinate 66,326 of CAUYUJ010002032.1, forward strand.
CCACTCTGCCCTCGAGTGTGCAGGCACGACAGGTCGGTCCTCCCCGCGCTGACGCGGCGGCGGCCCCAGCACGGGCTCTCAAGGTCGAGCGTCGCTGCTGTACTGGAATCGGTCGATGTCGAACGACCTGCGCTGTCCGAGTGCCGCGATCGCTCAAGGTGTTGAACGATCCACGCGGTGCCACACACCAACGCCCACGCCATCGCGACATGAGCCAGCAGGACGCCCTTCCCCCCCGAATGCGCGTGGCCAGCGCGTCGCCTCCGCGCGTCCCGGGGGTGCGGCTCCAGCCGCGCGTGCGCCCGGTGTCCCGGTGTGTGGCATTCGCATCGGGAGCGAGGCGCAGGGGCGCACGGTCGCCCTGAAGATGCCAGGTGTTTGTTTCGATCTGAAGCCCTTGGAAACTCGCAGCTGCATGCTGCGCGCTCTGCGAGGAGGCCCTGGCATTCAGGACAAGGTTATGCTGGGAGGGGGGGAAATCGGAAGAGGAGAAGGAAGAGGAGGAGTGGGAGGATGATGATGATGAGGAGGATGAGGAGGAGGAGGAGGAGGAGGAGGAAGAGGAGAATGGGCGCGATGGTGTAGGAGGAACTTGTTTGTTTTGATGTTGTTGTTTATTAAATCGTCAGGGTTCCGTTGCAGGCCCTACCCTGTGAGTCGGGCGACGACTCCGTGGGATGGAACGCCATCGGGTGCCCTCCGAAGAGACCTTCAACGACTCTGAGACTTATTGTTCGCAGTTGTCCTCTCATCTTGGAGCAGTGCGTGGTGCAAATATGCAAAGGCGGTTCAGGCGAGGAGTTTTTTGTAAGTGGATGGGGCGGAGAAAGTGGAGGAGGAGGACGAGACAGGAGAGAGTAGAGGAAGAGGAGGAGGAGGAGGAGGAGGAGGAGGAGGAGCAGGAGGAGGAGGAGGAGGACGAGGAGGACGAGGAGGAGGGAGGAGGACGATGATAGAGGAGAGAGGAGGACTTGAGGTAATATGGTTTTGGGGCATTTATCACCGTAAAAGGCCCAGTTCCTGGGTGTCACCACCCTGGAGGGCACGGTGGCCTGACGGAACAACATCTTCTGGTGGGCGTCGCGCCCTGGATAAATAAACCCTTTGGTGTGCGGCGCGCCCTGGGTTAATACATCCTGTGGTGGGCTTTCTCTGGGGTGCTTCGTGGCACGACTGTAGAGACTGCTACCAGATCCGCGCTTTCGAATGCTAAAACAAACGCTGGTCCTGGTGAGGCAGTCGCCAAACTTTTATCTTAAAGTTGCGAAGTATATGGTCGCCAACGCCTGCTCATCGACAGGGCTGGGATTCCCAGCTCCCGCCTCACCAACGAGCCTCGAGGAGACACAGTGGCGGTTCAGTGGGGCCGTACCTCTTCTGGGCAAGTGGAGGCAGGGCCGCCGTCATGTCCGCCGGGCTGTGTCCTGGAGGTCAGTGCCTCAGGTGTGCGAGTGTGGAGAGAGTGTACAGGACCGCCGGCATTGCCACTGGTCTGTGTCTGCCTCACGAGTTGCGTATATGCTCAGGCCCGCCGTCCTAGTCACCAGGTTGTGACCTGCATGTAAGTACGCGTGTGGGGGGTAGACAGGACCGCCACGGTTGCCGCCCAGCTGCGTCCTGGAGGTCAGTACTTTTGGTGTGCAGGTGTGGAATGGAATCATTACCGCCAGCATTGCCGCTGGGCTGTGTCCTGGAGGTCAGTGTGGAGATAGTTCACAGGACCACCGGCATTGCCGCCGGTCTGTGTCCTCAAGGTCGATGCATCGATGTTTGGGCATAAGTTCAGGGCCGCCTACCTAGTCACCAGGTTGTGACTAATATGAGTGCCTCTTGCGCGCACATGCGGAGGGTAGACAGGACCGCCAGCGTTGCCGCCAGGCTGTGTCCTGGAGTTTGGTGTGCAGGTGTGGAATGCAAGCAGGACAACCGGCATTGCCGCCGGACAATGTCCTGGAGGTCAGTACCTCAGGTGTGAAAATTCGTAAAGATCGCACAGGGCCGGGCATTGCCGCGGGTCTTTGTCCTCGAGGTCTATGCTTCGATGGCATAAGTTCAGGCCCGCCTACCTAGTCACCAGGTTGTGACTTGAATATGAGTGCCTCTTGCGCGCACGTGCGGAGGGTAGACAGGACCGCCAGCGTTGCCGCCAGGCTGTGAGGTGTGGAATTCAAGCAGGACTGCCGGCATTGCCGCCGGGCAGTGTCCAGCACACCTGCTGGCCCCTTGCCACTGTCGCTCCGCTGCTCACTCCACTGGGGGCTCGGCTGGGGTGCTCGTCAGCTGTGGCATCCCACGCCCTTAGTGGCGGCCCGGCTGCGTCCCCAGCCCACTTGCCCACAGCCCACAGGAGTATCGAACAGCATTGGCACGGGGAGAGGAGAGAAGGTGAGGATGATGATTAGGGTGGGGATGAGAATGAGGATGATGGTGGGGATGATTGTTCTGGTTGATGATGCTGATGATGCTGATGCTGCTGATGCTGCTGATGATGATTATGATGATGATGGTGCTGATGCTGATAATGCTGATGATAATAATGCTGATGATGATGATGATGATGATGATGATGATGATGATGATGATGACGATGACGATGATGATGATGATGATGATGATGATGATGATGATGATGATGATGATGATGATGATGATGATGATGATGGTGGTGGTGGTGGTGGTGGTGGTGGTTATGATGCTGCTGATGCTGATGCTGATGCTGATGCTGATGCTGCTGCTGAGGATGAGGCGGAGGAGGAGGAGGGATAATACTGGGAGGAAGAAGGGAGGAGGCGGAGGAGCAGGAGGACGGGGGGGGAACAGGAGAGAGGCAGGATTGGAAGAGCAGGAGCAGATGAGCGGGCAGCGAGGAGCGACGAGGACCAGGACGAGGCGGCTCCGCGCCCCGCCCCCGCGCCGCGCGCTCTCGGCCTCGGGCCGCCCGAGCGGAGGTCCGCGCGTCGCGGGGGGCCTTTCCGCGGCAGCGTCGGATGGGCGCCGCCGGAGGGCCGCCGCGCGCAGTTCGGGGGGCTCGGCGCCACGCGCCGCCCTGGCCCCATGGAAGAGAGGGGGAGGGAGGGAAGCAGGGAGGGAGGGAGGGAGGAGGGGAGGAGGAGGACGACGAGGACGAGGACGAGGAAGAGGGGGCGGAGGAGGAGGAGGAGGAGGAGGAGGAGGAGGAGGAGGGAGGAAGAGCAGGAGGAAAGGAGGAGGAGTAGAAGGAAGAAGGGGAGGAGGAAGAGGGGGAGGAGGAGGAGGAAACGGGGGAGAGGGACGAGGAGGAAGAGGACGAAGAAGGCAGGGTCGGTGGGCCCAGCGACGCGGTCAGGTGGCCAGCCTCCTCCTGCTCCTCCTCCTCCTCCGCCTCCTCCTCCTCCTCCTCTTCCTCCTCCTATTCGGTAGCGACTTCTACATACCATTTATGCAGACAGACGGTGCCAAGGAAAAACGACCCGCCCACTGTAGAGACTATGCGTCACCACCAACCCAGCGGACGGACAGACATACGCCATCATCATAAAAACACTCATGAATGGCATTACGAAGAGGCAAGCAGTAAGGCACGGGGCCACTGCAAGACATGGGGAAGGTCAACCAAATGGAGCTACTGATGTGCTTGCGCATACGATTAAGGCGGGCAGCCGGGGGCTAAACAGCAAAACGACAAACCACCTCCTCCACCTAAAGGGGCCAGGCAGCCACGGGGCCACCAGGGGCATCAGAAGGAGCAAGTCGCTGCAAGCGGAAGTTCTGAGAGCATTCGGAACTGAGGATGACACAGGACCTACATCCGGGCAGAGCAGGGCATTACCCCAGAACTGGCACGACGAGCGGCAGCAGCAAAATTATCATGGAGGCTGGGGGGCACGCTCTGGAGTAGCAGTACGTCAAATCCGAGTCAACGCCTCTTGTCCCATGCCTTTGTGATAGGAGCCCTGCGCAGCGGTCTGACAGCGTTCGTATCCACAGCGGCGCTACGTATATGCGTTGTTGGATTCGGTGTCGGCGACATTTATCAGGACGCCCGCAGGCAAGGCGATGGGCTGGGAGAGGGATGAAGAAACGACGAGGTTCAACAACATCGAAGTGGTCTTCAGGCACTGGAGACTTGACTAGTGTGATGCGGCCCTTCGAGCTAGACGGCTGAATTGAAACCGGCAGCTTTGCGAGGCAGCCGCAGGAACACGCGGGAGTGGTGGCAGCAGAACTCAGGACAACCTGCATCGACAACAAAGACAGAGGAGGGGGTGGCTTGCCAATGCCCGCAGCCCGTATTTGGGAGCTCCTGCGACGGGGGGGCGGCGTTGGGCGCCCAGGCATCGGGTTATAAGATTTGCCGGGGCGCATCATCGATATGTACTAGGCCCCTAGCTAGTCAGTGTGGCCCCGGCCGCGGGTGGGAAGGATGGAGGAGTAGGACGACAGGAAAAGCAAGAGGATTGAATTTGACGATGATGAGCAGGGTGATGATGATGATGAGGAGGAGGAGGAGGAAGAGGAGGAGGAGGAGGAAGTGCAAGAGGGGGGAGGGGGCAGAGGATACAAGAATGGGAATGGGAGGAGGAGGAGGAGGAGGAGGAACAGCAGCAAAGGTGTCCGCGGTTCGATGGTTTCGGTCGCGGCGCAGTCGGTTGCGTTCGGTCTGTTTTGCTCGGTCGGCAGTTGTGTCAGTGCCTTGCCGCTGCGCCCTTCTAGTCTGCTTTCGGCCTGTCGATTTGGATCGGTTTCAGTTTCGCTGTCGGTTGTGCTGTTGTCTGGGCGGCCTTGAACAGGAGGAAGAGGGAGCAGGAGGAGGAGGAGGAGGAGGGAGCAGGAGGAGGAGGAGCAGAGGAGCAGGGCAGGAGGAGATTGTTGGGGGACGGGCCTACAAAGCCAGGGATCCAATATCGAACAATATCGGAGGTGGACTCCGGTGCCCGCCTCTCAGGTTGCCAGGCCCCGCGGAGCAACATCGCGGCGTGAGATTTGGGCTTGCAGGTGGCTGCTCTTCGGGGCCCCAGGGCCATCAAGACCGAGCCGCGGCGAGCATGTAAACAAGAGCACGATGCCGAAGATGGGGCCCGAGCGCGCGGGGCCCCAAGCCGGGGGAAAGCAAGTCACGGCCCTACGGCCCCGCTTCTGACCCGTGCCTCTGCTGCCTCCCCAGCTGGCTTCGGGCAGGCATCGGTGAAATCTCCAGGACAGAGGCATGACCATGGTCGCCACCGCCACCGCGCACAGCATAGCGGACATTCTCCAGTGTACGCTCGCGAGCGCAGGACGTTGCAAGTGTGCGGCTCCCGAAATCGTGCGTGGCGCAGCCCACGAAGACCCACGCGGCGCCTGAGTGTGTCGCTCTTCTCTTCTCTCCCTCCGCGTCCGCCCTCTTCTGCCTCCTGCCCGCTCGTGCACAGCTCTCCCTGCAGCGTCCCCGCGTAGTCTCCTCCGTCCGCGCTGTGCGTCCGTCAGCGCCGCGACTGAACAAAGTGACGGGGGGTCCTCGTGGCCTCCTGTCGCTCTCTCTCTCTCTCGTTTTCTATGTGTCTCTCTCTATCTGTCCCTTTCTCTTTCTCACACTCTCTCTCTCTCTTTCTTTTTCTCTTTCTCTTTCTCTTTCTCCCTTTTGTTGCTTGTCTTTTTTTGTTTTCTCTCTCTCTCTCTCTCTCTCTTCACCGCTCGTAAAGGTGGGACCGGGGCGCCACGCCCGCTGCTCGAAGTGCGTGCGAGAGGGGTCCGGGGGGGGATTCTGCCCTTTCAGGATCCTTTTCTCTCCGTGCGATCCGGTCCAGTACCGATTCCGGCGTGCCCGATCCGATCCGATCCCGACCTTCCGATGGTCCGATGCGGAATGGATGCATGTATGGGGTACGTGATTATAGATACATTCCCGCTTCGCACCTAGGCGGGCTGCGGCCCCTAGGCCCTAGGACGCAAGCGACCTTCGAGCCTCGAATCCTCCTCCTCGCCCTGGCTGTCATTGGAGCGCTCGGCATAAGAGCGACACCCTTGCCTCTCGCGCCCAGTGACCCCCAAGGGGGTCGGCGGACGCTGTGAAGGCCAGGGCGGCCTGATCGTTTCCGCTGCTGCTGCTTCTGCTGCTGCCATTCCTTCGCTCCTCCTCCTCTTCTCCTCTTCCTCCTCCTCCTCCTCCTCCTCCTCCTCCTCCTCCTCCTCCTCCTACTCCTACTCCTACTCCTACTCCTACTCCTATCCTTCCTCTCGCGAGGCTGGGAATAAGTCACCCCCGAAGCGCATTTACCTCTTTACCTCCATTCCGATCCCTCGCCCTCCCATCCCACGCCTCGCGGGACAGCGTCCTGGAAGCCTCCACCTCCGCCGCCTTTTTCCAGCTGCTCTCGCTGCTATCGCTTCACTCATGTTGCCCAATCCTTGATCGAGAGGGCTTCTCGCTTCCCCTTCCTCCTTCTCCCACTCAACCTCTCCGTCCTCCGTCCTGCTGCTTCTCCACCTGCCCCAGTCGGAGCTCACTCGTCTGGAATGTCTCGAGACATGTGTTTCTTGCTTCTAATATGTACCACCGCCCGCGCGCGGGTTTGCACTGATCACGTCCATTAATTTAGGGCCGAATCGGCTCGTTGTGCTGCTCGCATCCCGATGGAGCGCTAGCTGCGATATGCACTCCGAATCTAAAGTGGTCGCCGCAGCTCCTCTGTGGCCATGAGAGCACCCGCTGGTGCTCTCCCCCCGCTCTCTCTCTCTCTCTCTTCCATATCGCTGCGTTGGGTCTTCACTGCGGCGCCTCATATTTTTCTCCGTGGCCAGATGGGCGGTGAGCCCTCCCGCTGCTGGCCCCCGCATTCGTCACTGAGTCTCCGAGTGGCCTGCTCGCAGCGGGTCTTCCTGCCAGCCCGGCCGCACTGTCCCATCAGGCCGGTCCTGTGCGCCGTCGCGGGGCTCTGCCAGTGGCGAGAGTGGCAACATGGGATTCGGCATGGAGAGACCCCAGCGCCACCCTGCGGGAGCCCCCCTATCTCTCCCTCTGCACCCATTCGAACGGTGCGGAGGTCGAGGAGTGGCCATGGACGGGCCACCACGGTTCCTGCACCCCACTGGTGGCATCGTGCTTGCGGCATGGGGGAGGGGTCGCTGTCCAGCTCCCCACCGATACGCCAGCGAAGGAGTTGGATCCTTGAACTGTGCTCCGCCGCTTCTTCACAGGGGAAGACTTTTTCGCACGACCAGCTCCGTGGTGTGCTCGCCTGCCCCAAATGATTACAGTCTCCACAGCTCGTTTTGTTCGGCTGCGACGTAAGTTCTGCGCAGGTGGCATAAGTGGTGACGGGGGTTCGCGCAGAGAAGACACTCGCGCCACCCTGCGGGAGCCCACCTTCTCTCTCTGTGCCCACCCGATGGGCACAGGGGTCGAGGTGCGGCCACAGACAGCTCCACTTGCCCCAATCTTCAGGGCCTATTTCGATCCGATCGATGTGCTTAGATATCGATTCTGAGAGGCATGGTTCGATTCCATTCCGACGTACCGACGATGGCGTTGTTGTTCGTCTTGGCACGGCCGGTCCGATCCGAGATCGATTTCGTGCCGTTGAAGCCCGATTCGGCGCAAATTTCGATTCGATTTGATGTCCCGATTCGACGGTGTTTAATCTTGCCTTTCCCGCCCTCTGCTCACCTTGACTTGCTGCTGCTGGGAGCGTCCCCAGAAGCTCCGAGCGCCCCAACGACCTTGATGACTGGGGAAAAGCAGTTTCCACAGTCCACAGTGGAGCGCGGGCCTCCATCAGGACATTTTCGAGGCTCGGGGTCTCCTCCATCGCTTGTCATGCATCCCCTTCCCTCTTCGTCGTCCTCCTCTTCATTCTTATCCAGCTCCTCCTCCTGCTCCTCCTTCTCCCCCTCTTCCTCCTCCTCCTCCTCCGACGCGTCCGCCTCCTCATCCTCTTCCTCCTCCTCTCTTCATAGTTTTCCTTGTTTTTCTCCTCCGCTCTTCTAATTCTCTTCATCTTCTCTCAGTTCTCCTCCTGGTCATCCTCCTTCCTCTTCTTCCCCTCCCCCACCGAGGAGAAGAGGATAGTAAGGAGAGGGATGAGGAGAAGGAGGAGCAGGGCAACACATGGGTTCATCAGCGATGGTGCAACACACACACACACACACACACACCTGAAGTCCTTCCATCGAATGTCCCTACACGCGCTCTTCGTCACTGCAGGACCCCTCTGGAAGGCGAGAGCCCTTATCGGTCTGCCATCAGCTTCGTTTTCAAAAGGCTCATCCCTTTCCTTCTCGAGCGGTACGCATTCCCACGGCTTAGGGTTACACAGCTCAAGGGAACGTCCCGCGATAATCCGTTTTGAGCAAGAGTCGCCCTCCATCCGCGTTAGTGTGAGTCTCATGAACACTTCTGCACTGATGGCGTACCTCCATCAGACATCTTAAGAGAAAGGCATCCACGTTCGTGGGTTCCAGATTTCGCTCAAGAAATAAGGAATCTGGACTGGGCCCTGGACGTTTTCTTGGGGCTTCTTTCTCCGCAGAGCTTCCGCAGATCTGGACTCGGACTGCGGTCTAAGGCAACGCTTGCAGTGGTATCGACCTTCTCAGCGCAGACCTGGACTCGGACTGCCGTCTACGACAACGCTTGCAGCGATACCGACCTCCTCTGGGCAAAAGTTGCCCCAGCTCTACGCAGGAGCGCAGGTCTCGGACGAGAACCCCGCTTTGAATGGAAGCCGCCCTCCGCCCCCCCAATCTGTTGCACGCGCTGGCATCTCTGGTCAGAGGGATCCAGGAGGCCTCAAGCGAGAGCTTCGTTTAGAAAACGGCCTTCCGCCCTGATACAGTCGAGACTGACTGGAAGGTCGACCCCGCCAAATCAAGGGTACCCTTGTGTCCTGAGCTTCGCGACCCATGTCGTCTTACATTCCTGATGCAATGTGGCCCTCGGAAGGGTATCGTGTCCTCTCGCGTGTCCTCTCCAATCAACCCCGAGCGTAATTGCTGGAAGCTGTTAAGGCAAATGTCTGCGGCGCTGGGGAAAGAGCCGCATGCTGACACACGCTTAGACCGCCAGTATGTGTGTACCTGTCGGATGCCGTTCAAGATGAGCGCGCGCGGCGCTACATCTCTAGCCGCAGTTTGACGACCACCCGCTGCATATCCGTGCGTCTGTTTGAACTGCCGATCTCTTGGGCCATACGCTGTGAAGGAGCCTCACCGACATGTCTGGTTGTGCGACGCGGGGGAGTAGTTTCTAAGGAACAGGGGTGGAGGCCCCAAGTCCGTTCTGGAGGCGTCCGCGCTTCTCCTGGGCCTCCCCCAGCCTCCTTATCGTCCTCGGTGTCTTCCTCCTTCTCCTCCTACCTCTTTCCCACTCCCCACAATTCTCCTCCTCCTCCTCCTCCTCATCCTCCTGCCCCTCGTTCGAGGCGTTTGCGACCACTGTGCTGTCCAGAGTTGTGGCAGCATGAAGCTGGACCCACTGACGGGGCTAAAGCGCCCCAAAATCCTCCCCTTCCCCCCCTCCCCCCCTCCTCGTCGTCGTCGTCGTCCTTTTCCCCTCATCCTCCCAGACACGATGACTTGAGGTCCCCGTGAACTGGGCGCCATGCAGAGTTCGATGTTAAACGCAAAGCATCGTCCTCCCCCTCCTCCTCCTCCTCCTCCTCCTCCTCCTCCTCCTCCTCCTCCTGCTCCTCCTCCTCCACCAGCTCAGCACTCCAACCTCCAGCCTCAGACACCCGATTCCCCACCTCCACATCCACCGATCGACCTCCAACGTCTACCAGCTCCGCACTCGGACCTCCAGCCTCAGACATCCGACTTTCCACCTTTACTTCCACCCTTTGACCTCCAGCGTCCACCAGCTCAGCACTCCGACCTTCAGCCTCAAGCATCCGACTTTCCACCACCACCTCCACCTATCGACCTACAGCCTCCACCAGCTCAGCATTTCGATCTCCAGCCTCGGACATCCGACTTTCCACCTCCACCTCCACCTCTCGACTCCCAGCTTCCACCAGCTCAGCACTCCGACCTCCAGCCTCCAGCAACCGATTTTCCACCTCCACCCCCACCTATCGAACTACAGCCTCCACCAGCTCAGCACTCTGACCCCCAGCCTCCAGCATCAGACTTTCCACCTCCACCTCCATTGATCAACTACCAACCCCCACCAGCAAGAGGAGGAGGAGGAGGAGGGGGAGGACGCCGAGCCTACAACGATGTATCTGGCGACGTTCCCTTGTGCATATTACGCCAGCAATGCGCAACAACTAAGAATGCATTTACCATACAGCAGAATCGTGACGATGTTGCTTTTACCCATCCACAACATGACTCCAACCAAGATTTCGACAGTCACGACGCCGACGATGGACGCATCCCGGTGACCATGCACACAAATGCGAGAAGTCTTACTACTGACGATGCTATCGACACTCTGATTCACGAGCTAGAAAACCTGACGTGGGACATCGTAGCCTTCAACGCAACTTGGAGGAGCGAGCTTCGCGAAATGTGGACGGCCTTTTTTTGTTCCCACGTATTCGCAGCAGCCGGGCACGACATCTTCTCACGAGGCATCACATTCTTGATTCACCGACGGCACTCACGTAACATCAAGAGCTTCACACGCATCAGCGAACGTATCGCAGACATCGACCTCGACATCTCCACCTCAAAGATCCGAATCGCAACTGCGTACTTCCCACATTCCGTTTACCCCGACACCCACATCCAGCAGATGTACGACTACCTGACCGCACTAGGCGACGACGCCGGACAACAGAAGCGCAATACTATCATCCAAGAAACGGAGACCCACCGTAGGGAAGCATGGAATGGGAAAGTGCAATGCACGCGGAAAGTGGCTTAGCACATGGGCAAACGCACAAAACATGCTCATCACCAACACGTTCTTTTACAAACAGCACCGTGACACTTTCACATGCACCAGCAGCGGAGAGAACAAGACACAATCAGATATCGACTACATACTCCTAGACAAATCATGTCGCAACCAACTCATCGCGACACACGCGACCAGCACTCCAGACCTCGGCTCCGACCACCAAGCGGTATGCATGAAGATTGTCCTCAAGGCTGCTAGCGCGGGGAGGAAACGGAAGAAAAGAAAATGTGGGCCCGACCACCGACCGTTCCACCCGCCCGCCAACGACCCTCCTGTACCAGCAGTGTCTACAGCAAAGGCTCATCGACAGTGGCAACAACACCAGCACCGACGAGAGGAGCAACAGCATCGGCAAAGCCCTTGTACAAGCTCACACAGACAAGACGCGCCAATCCAGCACCATACATGCGAATACACTCGCGCCGCAGACTGAAAATTACGTGAACTCATAGAGCAACGCCGCAGCACACCACACACAGACGCAACTACCCGGACTACACTCAGCAAGCTCATATCGAAGCAATTCCGACCCATCAAGCGTATGCGCGAACACGCCCAGTTGCAATCGATTGTTTGTCAATTCGGGAGTTTGACACAGATCGCTGGTGTGAAATCATCCAAACGCAAAGAACGGATTGCATCGATGACGACAGCGACCGGCACAGAAGCCACCGACAGAGCATTGCGGACATCTTTGCCACGTTCTACGAGCAGCTGTACAAAGACCCAACAAGCAGCAGAGGCGACAACGAGACAACCGCAGCGACTTCCCAGATACCACCGTTCACAGCTGAAGAGCTTCGTCAGGCCATCAAACAGCTAAAGACTGGCAAATGCAGCGACACCGCGGGAATCACAGCGGAGCTTCTGAAGGCAGGCGGAGAAGTTGCGGAACGACATTTACTCCAATTCTACAACTACATCATCAAACCAGACCGCCCACCACCAAAGCAGTGGGAGAAGACAACAATTACGGTGATTTACAAGGCCGGCGACCTAAAGTTTCCACAGAACTACAGGCCCATTGTAATTATTCCATTACTCTACAAGTTTTTGTCGCGCCTCCTCTGCAATCGACTTGAATCTGCTTTTGATTCGCAGCAAAGCGTCGACCAGGCTGGGTTCAGACGAGGCTTCAGCACCGAGGACCACCTCTTCACCACGGCAATGCTACACGAGAAATCGTTCGCATGGCAGTGACCCCTGTGGGCAGCAGCAATCGACTTCAAGAAAGCATTTGATTGCGTCGACCACTACGAACTTTGGAAAGATCTGCGACAACAATACATACCAAACGCCTACATTGAATTCTTACAACACCTTTGCGATGACCAGGCGGCCACTGCACGAAGCGATACCAATAGCACAAGCTTTTCAATCCAACGGGGGGTGAAGCAGGGCGACCCGCTCAGCTCGTTCTTGTTCAATGCGCTCTTGGAACACGTCTTCCGGCAGCTCAAGCCAAGCTGGCACCGCATGAGGTTTGGCATGAAGCTGGGCTTTTCACCAGGGGCCAGCATCACAAACTTGCGCTTCGCAGGCGACATCCTTCTATGCGCCCCAAATTTGCGGACGCATGTCTACTGCGAGACATGCGGAAAGAGGCGTCCAAGTGTGGGCTTACATTGCGCCCAGACAAAAGCAATAGACTTACGAAAATAAGCCGGAAGATGGGAATGGCAATTGCACGCGTCATGTTGAACGGCGCGCAGACCGACATACTACCAAACGACCAGCGTACAAAGTACATGGGAAGACAATTGACGTTTCACGAGTTCCACGAGACAGAGTTACGGAACAGGTTCGCCAACGGATGGGCGAAGTTCAACGAATTGCGACGCGAAGTCACAAGCAAACGATTCTAATTACACAGCATATTGAAGTTCTTCAATGGCACCATCACACCTTGTGTCACGCAAGCATCCTCATCTTGGACCTTGACATAAGACATGCGTATCACTTTGCGACGGACGCAGCGGAAAATGCTGAGACTTGTAATTGGGACGCCGAGGAGACGAACCTCGACTGAGCACAGCAGGCATACAATTGATGCCGGCAGCAGCAGCAGCAGCAGCACCACCACCACCACCGAGAGCAACAACACCGACACCAGCGCTGGCACCGGCATCGACATCTGCACCGAGCAACGCAGCCAAAACCACGGCGAGGACAACGACAACGACGGCATGGAACCGTGGATCCACCTCCTACGAAGAAGTACATCCACCGCCGCGGCGCTTGCGAAGCGCGCAGGCCGATTAATGGACAGATGTGCATTTCAAGCGCACGTGGAAGTTTGGTGCACGAATCGCCAACCACGACGTTGAGAGATGGACTTGTCTGAGTGCGACCTGGGGCCCCGGCGCGCGCGACTCACGACCAGCTTTTCGCAGAGACGGAGAGCAGCGAAAGCCTTGGGAAGACGACGTGGCATCTTATTCGCGTGGCGCTCATAGTAACGACGGCGAAACAGAGTGGTGGGACATGGCGCAGAATCAGACATGGTGGGGCCATCATGGACAATGTTTCTTACAGCACATGCGTCGTTATATGGATTCGGGCACTTGCGCCCGCGCCGACGGGTGACGAATCATACCAACAGATAGCCGTTTCTTGTTTGTTCACATGTACGCGCCGATGTGTTGCGACGACCAGTTCATAATCATCGCGTGGTCTGGCTTCGTCTTCTTCGGCTCCTATTCCGGCTCCGTCGCGCGGGTGGCCCGCAGCAAGCTGGACGCGATTGCCAGCCCGCAAATACTTATTTCCACTCTCCGATTATGCATTCCCGCCCCCATCCGCGCACGACGTCCACTCCCACCTCCACCTATCGACTTCTGACCTCCACATGCTCAGCGCTCCGACCGCCAGCATCGAGCATTCGACTCCTCACTACTACCTCCCCGCATCGCGCCCCAGACCCCTCAAGCTCAGCCCCCCGAACTCCAGCCTCCAACCTCCGACTGTCCACCTCCGCATCCACCTATCGACCGTCTGTCTCTGACAGCTCCACACTCCGACCTCCGTCGCCCAGCACCCGACTTCCACTCGCACCTCCACATCGATTGCCGCCGTCGGACATCCGATTCTCCAGTCCTACATCCAGTCAGCTGCTCAACACAGTGACTTCAAGCCTCCAGCATCCGACTTTCCATCTCCACCTGCACCTATCAACTTCCAGAGCCCGCCAGCTCAGCACTCCGACCTCCAGCCTCCATCGTCCGACTTTCCACCTCAACCTCCACCTATCGACCTCCAGCGTCCACGAGCTCAACATGCCGACCTTCGGCCTCAAACATCTGACTTTCCACCTCCACCTCCACCAGTCGACCTCCAGCGTCCACCATCTCAGCACTCCGACCTCCAGCCACCAGCATTCGACTTTTCCACGTCCACCTCCACCTATCGACCTCCGGCGACCACCATCTCAGCACTCCGGCCTCCAACCTTCAGCATCGGACTTTCTATCTCCACCTCCACCCATCGACCTCCAGCGTCCGACTTTCCACCTCCGCGCCCATCTATCCGACCTACCACTCTCACCCTCACCCAGTGGACTCCAGAGTGCGCCAGACGTCCAACAATTCTACGTTCCACACCACTTTCATCCAGATCCACCGCCAGTCCCACGCCGACTACTGAGGGCTCGGTCCCCCCCGCGCCGTCCTCCCAGGGCCGATCCCGCTGGGCCGTCATCGCGCGCTCGCTCGCTCGCTCCTCCACCACCGCCACCCCCCTCCCCCGTTCCCTCCCCCTCCTCCTCCCCCTATTCCGCCATCTCCTCCTCGTCCTCCTATTTCTCCGCTTCTCAAGCGCTTTGAGTCAAGCTGTTCGTGCGCGGCCCCAGCCGTAATCCGAGGGCTGCACCAAGTATTTGCGCTGGACTGAGGTCGCATGAGTGAGTCGACGCCGAAACTTTCACACCCCTCCGGCCATGGTTAGGAGTGGACGCGGCAAGTGCGACATCAAGCGCCCACGGTGCCCCAATTGCGGTTGAAAGCAGAAATTATTGCATTGGCGTCGCAAGCACTGCCACTATGGGCGGGCCGCAGCAGACCCCCCTTTCAGTTGCTAATCCCCCTCCGCCTCCTGGCGGTGAGTGGGCCCGCGGGCCTGCTGCAAGCCTGGGCGATGTCGAGACCAAGGGCGGCTGCAAAGGGGTTGCGAGCACACGAGCGGCAAATGGGCAATGGCAGTGGTTTGACGCCCCGAGCGTTTCGCCTGACTCGCTTGCTGATGCCATCGCACCTTCTCGCCTCGGCTTTCAGTTCTACATCCCAGGGTCCGCGGGCGCCTGCCCCGCGGCGCCTGAGGGCGCCAAGATTGGGGGCGCCCATGGCGCCATCGACGCGCTGCGAGAAAAAAGCCAGCGTCAACGACGGCGCAGCAGGATGCCCAGAGATACTGGGGCAGCGCCAGGCCGAGCATGTCAAATTGCCCCCCTTCTCGAGCAGTAGGCCGAGCGGGTTTTCAATGGCGCGCGCGGCGCGGGGGGCAAACTTGAACGGGGAGTCGACAGATTCAATGAGCAGCAGGAGCATTTGTATTCGCAGCGTTCTTAGGGTTCAACCATGTTCTGCACAGCTCGAGGAGGCTGAGGAGAAACGCGCAGGGCTGGCCCGAGCGCTGCGCGGCCGCACCGTCGGCCCAACGCCGACTCCCACGAGTCCACCGTTTGAGCCGCCTGCTTCGACCAGTATCGAGGACATCATGGACAGCGCGTCGGAGCTTTCAATTTCGCGCGGCGTCTTGGGCTACATCGGCGACGAGCGCGAGGTCGAGGACAGCGCCGAGAAGGATGCCAAGAGGAGATCGGAGGCTCTGCAGGCCGACATTCAGAAGGCGGCGGGGGATTCAGACAGGCCAAGGAGGGGCGCGCCCAGCTTCTCTCTCGGCAGCCTAAGCGGCGGGCCGACGCAGCTGATTAAGATGCTTGTTGCGAAGGTGGCCGACATCCCTCGGGCGCCGAAGGAGTCGCTGGCCCCCCGCCCAGGGCCTGCGTCTCCGGAGGCCCCACCGGCAGGGGGGCGTCGGCAGTGGAGCTGCCGCCCCGTCGGCAGCGCCAGCTGCGTCCGGCGCGAATGCCGAAGGCCTCCGACGCTCCGCGACTCCGCGAGGGCGGCCGCGGCTGCTGCCATCCAGCAACAGACGGCCCCCCCCGCAGGAGGCGGCGTTGCTGCCTGAACCTGAGGGGGGGGGGGTCTTGGAGATTCAACTTTGCCCGCGGCCTCAAGGGGCCTTTCACTTTGGGCAGCGGCTCTCCCGGGTGGAACTCGGGGCTCGGCGTCTTCTGAAGGTTGTGGCCCCGGGCGCCCCTGCCCCGGACTTGCCCGCGTCTCCCCCCCCTCCCCCATCCCTGCCAGAGCCCTGGCTTTCCTGGTTCGACACCCCCGCCAGCCTCTTCCGTTTCCTTCACTTTTGAGGCGGCTAACTTTTCGGAGCGGGGGAGTGGGCAGAAGTGCTTAAATGCGACTGCTGCCCATGCAGCGCGCGCGCATGGGCGCGCCTCCTGGCTGGCAAGCGCGTCGAGCAAGCGACTGCGTGGGCCCATCAGGATGGAGAGGGCCCGTTGGACAAGCCCTTGGAGGCGCCAACGTCTGCGCGGCCAGCCTCTGCCCATTCGACGGGCGGCGGCTCCCCCAGGGGGTGTCGGACCCCTCTTGCCGGCGCAGGTCGTCGCGTCTCGGTCGCGGCGCCCCCCTAGCTGATAACTGGAGACTGCAACTGCACTCCTGATCTTCTGCGTCGCGAGGGTCGCCCCGAACATCTCGGGGGCGCAGCGCTTCTATTTCCAAACTGCGATGGGACATGTCCCAGGGGGTGAGAGGATGAACGATGCATTCCCTCTTCCAGTTCATAGGGGCCCCGGGGGCCCTGCCAGCCCAGCTCACCGTCTTTCTTATGCGCCAGATCCCGAAGTTTCTTGTCGGGCCCGCCAGGGTCTCTGACCATCTTACCGCGTTTGGGCGAAAGCTCGCAGAACGCTTGCGGACCAATAGGAACTGGGCCGCGCTGGGCCCTACAACGCTGCTGATGGAGGTTTTAGTGGAGATGGATATATTGTTTGGAGGCAAGCCTTGCAATCCGATGGTGGGTTCTCGGCTGGCCTGATGCCGGTTCTGATGCCGGTTGATTTCTGTGGAAATTTGTCAAGTACGGCGCGCGCTTCCTCTTGAGCAGCTCCAGCGTCGCTGTGTTCAGCGCGGTTCCCTCTCGCGCTCGCGGCGCGTTTGTCGGCGCGCTATCTCGCGCTGCAGGGCGTGGTCTCGGACCCCGCCTTCGCCCTGTCAGGAGTAGCAGCTGGCTGCAGCACTGCTACGACGATGATCAGGGCTAACAATTTGGAGCCCCTCGGCTCTTTCGTTTGGCAATTGGCCAATGACTTCGGGATCTAGATCTAGATGGATAATTGCCAGATTTCTGTCATTGGTCTTTTCAGCGCGGCCGTTGCTGGCGTCGTTCAATGAGCTCTGGCGTCGCAAAGCGTCGCGCCCAGCATCGGCGCCGCCCCTTCGGCCGACGAGGCCACCCTCTCTACCGTCTTGCAGGCGGCGGGGGTGGCCATTCAGAACGCCTTGGGATTCGAAATCGCTGGGCCCTTAGCCCCCAAGGGCGTCCACGCAGGGGTGGAGAACACGGCCGGGGAGGCCCTCCGCCGCCGCGGGCTCGACGCGCGCGCCAAACGTAGGAGACGCGACGGCGCGGCCCGCGCAGGCCGTCTTGGTCATCTTTTTGAGACCGTGGGAAGACGCGCCAAGAAGCCCCGGGCGGCTGCCCCCCCCCCCCCCCCCTCGTCGCTGATTACGGGCGCGAAGTGCGCGGTGTTTCCGGTGCTGATGTGTTTTTTTGCCCCTCGCTATTTCTCTCTACCTCTATCTCGATCTGCTCTCTCTCTCTCTCTCTCTCTCTCTCTTTCTCTTTCTCCTTCTCTTTCTCCTTCTCTTTCTCTTTCTCTCTCTTCCTCCCTCCCTCTATCTCTCTCTCTATCTATTTGTTTTTTCTTTCTCTCTCTCTCTCTCCCCCCCTCTGTCCATATCTTTATTTCTTCCTTTCTCTCTCTCTTCTCTCTCTTCCTCTCTCTCTCTCTCTCCTCTCTCTCTCTCTTTCTCTATCTATCTCTCTCTCTCTCTCTTTCCTTCCTCTCTCTCTCTTATGTCTTCTCTCTCTCTCTCTCTCCCTCTCTCTCTCTCTCTCTTCTCTCTCGCTCTCTCTTCTCTCCTCTCTCTCTCTCCTCTCTCTCTTCATATCTCTCTCTCTTTCTCTCTCCCTCTCTCTCTCTCTCTCTCTCTCTCTCTCTCTCTCCCTCGCTCTCTCTCTCTCTCTCCCTCTCTATTCCATATATATACACATAAATATACATCTTCCCCTCTCTCTATATCTCATTATCTCCCTCTCTCTATCGCTCCTCTCTCTCTCTCTCTCCTTCCGTCTCTCTCTCTCTCTCTCTCTCTCTTTGTTTTTGTTTCTCTCTCTCTCTCTCTCACATTATTTCATTATGTATTCTCTCTCTCTCTCTCTCCCCCATCCCTCTCCCTGTCTCTCTCTTTCTCACTCTCTCTCATTATCTCTTTCTCTTCTCTCTCTCTCTCTCTCTTCTCTCTCTCTCTCTCTTCCCTCTCTCTCTCTCTCTTTCTCTCTCTCTCTCTCTTTATTTTTTTTCTCTCTCTCTCTCTCTCTTCTCTCTCTCTCTCTCTCTCCCTCTCTCTCTCTTCTCTCTCTCTCTCTCTCTCTCTCTCTTCTCTCTCTCTCTCTCGCTCTCTCTCTCTCTCTCTCTTTCTCTCTCTCTCTCTCTCTCTCTCTTCTCTCTTCTTCTCTTCTCTTCTCCTATCTTCTCTTATCTTCTCTTCTCTTATCTTCTCTTCTTTTTTTGTTTTCTCTCTCTCTCTCTCTCTTTCTCTCTCTCTCTCTCTTCTTCTCTCTCTCTCTCTCTCTCTCTCTCTCTCTCTCCCTCTCTCTCTCTCTCTCTCTTTCTTTTCCCCCCCGGGTGCCTCGGCCAGATCGCGAAGCCCTTTTCTAGGCAGCATGCTCGAAGCATCTTGGCGCGGCTTGAGCAGTTTCCGACATGGCTGACTCAAGTTGCGCGCGCGTGCCGCGTGCGTCGCGAGGTTCGATGTCGGTTAATGGTCTGCACTCGGCGGCCCGCCCTATCTCTGCGCGGAAGAAACAGCCCGCCGAAGTCGCGCGCGCGCCGCCCCCCCCCCCCCCCCCCGCGCGCCCCGCCCTGCCCCCCCGAAAAGCTGGCGCGCGGCTTCGGGCCCCCAGCCTGCTATTCGCATCGCATTGAAGGGGTCTGGATGGAAAGCGCGCGCTTTCAATCTGTTCCTCGACGATTCGGCCATGCCCCCGCCGACTTCGCTGAGCCAGGCGCCGCCGCAGCTCCTGGCTACGGCTCAGTTTCCAGGCGGGCTGACGTCGATTCGCACGACGGCCGAGCCGCGGGTCGAACCGCGAGGGGCCTCGGCCATAGTGGGCGCTCCGAGAGGAACTCGCGAAGCGCCCGCCCCAGAGCGGCGCTCGCCAAGGCGAGGCCGCGCGTCCCGCCCTGTTCTGCAATAGTGCAGGCGGGCGTTGTGGATGCCAGCTCTGAGTGTTCGGATTGACCTCGCTGCAATCCTTAGTCGGCCGAGTTCCTGAGCCAGGCCCCCTTTGGACTGCAGTGTTCCGTGGCGCCGTGGAACTGGCTGCCTTTCTGTCCCATCTCCTCTCGCTCCTTTGCATGTCCTCTTCTCTGGCGCGAGCCCCCCTTCGGCGGCGGCGATGTCCGCGGCCTGGGCAGGCTGCTGGCGGACGTGGCAGTGGGCGAAACAAGCCGCGAGCGCCACCCGGCCTTGCCCTTTGCTTGGTGCGTTGGTTGTTTCCATAGCGGCTGGTGGCGGGATCGGCAGTGGGCGAAACAAGCCACGAGCGCCACCCAGTCCGCTCCGATGTTCTGGAAAAGGAGCTGGTTGTGCCCCCAGGCCCTGTCGTTTGTCGCGTGGTGCTGCTAGTGAGAAGGTGTCGTCCTTGTGTGCATGTGGCTCCGCCGACAGGTGTGGAACTTCGTATTCCTGGCTCGCGGCATTGTTCAGCTGCGTCCTGTAGCCAGGCTTGAAACGTTAAATGTCCCTGCCGGCTGGCCGCCACGGGGTGGACCTCGACACGTGGTTATCTCTCACTCGGAGGTGCTGGCGATGTCTCGCGCTTCTGGTCGGGCGCAGCGAGCGCCTCCGCTCTCCGCGCCCATTTTCGGGGTCGCGCGACCCATTTCCAGGTGACATGCCCGCGGACGAGGAGGAGGATCCACATTCAAGGCTGCTGCTCGCCACGCCAGCCTGGTCTAAACATTTTGTGTCCGACGAAAAAGTAATCTGGTTCTGCCTTCTCCTCATCCTCCTTTCCTCCTCCTCCTCCTCCCCCTCCTTGCCCCTCCTCCTCCTCTTCCGCCTCCTCCTCCTCCTCCTCCTCCTTCTCCTTCTCCTCCCCCTCCTCCTCCTCCTCCTCCTCTCCTCCTCCTCCTCCTCCTCCTCCTCTTCCTCCCGCCTCCTCCTTCTCCTCCGCCTCCTCCTCTTCCCCTCCCCCTTCTCCTCCTCCTCCTCCTCCTCCCCCTCCTCCTCCTCCTCCTCCTTCTCCTCCTTCTCCTCCCCGTTATCCTCCTCTCCTCTCCTCTCCTCCTCCGCCTCCTGCTCCTCCTCCCCCCCTCCTCCTCCTCCTCCTCCTCCTCCTCCTCCTCCTCCTCCTCCTCCTCCCTCCTCCTCCTCCCCTCCTCCTCCTCCTCTCCTCCTCCCCCTTCCCTTCCTCCTCCTCCTCCTCCCCTCCTCCTCCTCCTCCTCCTCCTCCGCCTCCTCCTCCTCCTCCTCCTCCTCCTCCTCCTCCTCTTCCTTCCTCCTCCTCCTCCTCCTCTCCCCCCCTCCCTCCTCCTCCTCTCCTCCTCCTCCTCACTCCTCCTCCTCCTCCTCCTCCTCCTCCTCCTCTTCCTCCCACCTCCTCCTCCTCCACCTCCTCCTCCTCCTCTTCCTCCTCCTCCTCCTTCTCCTCCTCCTCCTCCTCCTCCTCCTCCTCCTCCTCCTCTTCCCCATCCCTCTCCTCCTCCCCCTCCCCCTCCTCCTCCTCGTCCTCCTTCTCCGTAGCCGTTTTGGCTCAAGGGTGGCTCAGACCTGCGGGCCACAGGGGGCCCGTTTTGTCTCAGCCCCCAGCCTGCTGCCCCAGGGGCGGCGGGCGTCACGGGCGGCCGAGGGCGCCGCCATCGGGCGCCCTCCCCTGCCTGGCACAGGCGTCTGCGGAGGCGGCGGGCGGAGGCTCGCGGCCTGCTGGCAGTCGACCGTGCGAGGCGGCTGCTGCGCCGGCACCGCGGCGACGGCCACCTCGCCGACATGGGTGCAGATGGCGGCAAGCCTCGGTCGCGGGCACCATCGAGGGCGGCGTCGCGACCGCGATCGGAGGGCGGGGAGATGTGGCGTTGCCCCCAGCCCGACTGCCGCTGTGCCAAGAACTTGGCGCGGTGGCGTTGGCGCAAGCACTGCGGAGCCGAGCGCGACGGCGGGGATTCGTAGTCGCCGTGGAAGAGGGATCGTGCTCGTCCTGCTGGTGGCGGTGGTGCTCCTGCTCGGGGTGAGGTGGACCTCGGAGTGGACGCTATGTAGGCCCTGGTCGCTTTTGCCGAGAACAAGGGTGACAAGGAGATGGCCGACAAGCACCGTGCTGCCATCCAGGCCAAGTCCCAGTCCGCCACCACGGCCCTCTCCAAGGATGAGTTGCGCTCCATGGTCAAGATGGCGGAGAAGTCTGGTGATGCGCAGACGGCCAAGAAGTACAAGCAGCTCTTGGACCAGCTGGACAAGGGCAGCGAGCAGCCAGCTCAGCTCACGGCCAACAAAAGCACATGCGAAGGTCCGCAAGCCCAAGAGCAAGCTGGAGGCGGAGAACGTGGTGCTCCAGGACCTGCTCACGCAAGTGGACAAGCAGCGCGTGCTGGTGGCCGAGTTGGCTGCCGAGCTCGAGAGCGCGGAGGCCGAGTACAAGGCAGCGGCGGCCGAGGCCGCTGCAGGAGTGGGGGTTCCTGGCAAAGCTGCGGCGGCTGACGCTGGGGGACCGCTCAAGCTCTCCTTGGCCAAGCTCATGGGCGGGGACCTGGACGACCTGGACCTCGACGACGACGGGCTCTTCGGCCACGCGGAGTTCGAGGAGCTCAGGCCCGAGGCCTTGGCGGAGGCGAAGCGCAGGAAGAAGCAGATGCTCGAGTCCTCCAAGCAGATGGCGGGCAGCTTCTTCGGCGAGGTGCGCCAGAAGGGAGAGGCCCTGCAGGCCGAGCACAAGGCCCTGCAGGAGCGCCTGGCGGCGAAGAAGCGCCGCACGGCCGATGATGGGGAGTCCATGGAGGAGCCAGCGCCTGCAGCAGCGGGGCAGCCTGGGCAGCCTGCTCCGACTGAAGGGGCGGGCGCTCCTCCTGCTGGCCAGCCAGGCGCTGCGGGTGGAGCTGGTGACAGCGAGCAGCTCAAGGCCGAGGCTCGGGCTGCGGTCGCAGCGTTTTCGGCAAAGGGCGCAAGCAAAGGTGCGGCCGCTGCAGCGGCGGGCGCATCAGAGTGCGGGCAACACGCTACGAGGCATTCTTGTGCATGGCAGTCGTTCGGCTCGATCGACTCGGGGAGGCCGCGTACGTTTCAACTACTGCGACGTGGCCAAGGCTGGTGGGCAGTCGAGGCTTGCGAAAAGCAGTGCCACTTCTTCTACGTCGGCTACGTCAGCGGCGGCTTCTGCGTCGACTGGTTCGGCCCCATCGTCGCCTGGCACGACGCGTAGGTCGAGCTGCTCGTCGGACCCCCCTCCACCCCTGGCAGCCGTCAATGTTGCCAGAGGCCCCCCCCCATGGGGGATAATGGAGGGAGAGCGCCCTCCGCCGCGGGCGGACCCTCGGCAGTCTTCCCAGTGGACGGCTCCACGTTCCCCTGGCCCCAGTCGGTCGGGGACGGTAAAGCTCTGGGCGCAAGCCTTGCGCCTTCTGGGCAGGGCGAGGGAGTTCGTCCCTGGGCGGCTGTCGAGAGGTGTGCGGGGTCGGCGGCCTCGCCGACTCAGGTTCGTGATCGCGTGGCGGATGATGGTGGTCCTTCTCGGCGTGGGGAGAAGAGGCGGATATCAGCTACTCCTTCGAGTGCATCGCCATGTACTTCTACCAGTGCTTGCGGGGCCGTCAGCACGGCGAGCGGCTCGCCAACTTCGTCTTCGGCGCGCCCGTCGACCACGCCGGGAGCTCCGAGCCCGACAGCGGCTTCGGGGTCGTCTTCTGAGGAGGCTGCTGGAGGCAGCTCCCGCTTTCCTCTGCCCTGTGCGCCTTTTTCGGCCTGTGCTGTCGGTCACCCAGGGGTCCCCAGTCAGATTGGAGCCACTAGCTCTATCGACTTTCTGCAGGCGCCCCCAGAGCCGCCCGACCCTTCTGGCTTCGGCCTCCGAGTGGAGACTTGTAACGCCACTTGTTGGAACTCGTTCAAGGAGTGGCTGAGTAACGCCACGGCTCGCATCATTTGTCTTCAGGAGCACCACGTTGTGGGTCGGTCGGCTATCAAGGAGGCGACTTCGCGGTGCAGTCGTCACGGCTGGAAGGCCATCCTCTGTCCTGCGATTCCTGGTCAGGGGGGTGGCTCCTCAGGGGGCGTGGGCACTCTTGCTCGGGAGTTCCTTGGTCTGCATGAGCCTCTGTGGGGCTCTGCTCTCGCCCCTGGGCGTCTGGTGAATGCTCTGGTTCATATTCCAGGGGATGCTCCGTTTCTGGTCATCTCGGCGCATCTGTTCGACAGTGAGGGGCTTTCGAGCAGAAGCTTGGATCTTCTTAGTACTGCTGGGGCTACTGTGGAGATGTCTGGGCATCAGGCTATTCTGGGAGGAGACTGGAATATGGCGCCTGAGCTGTTTTTGGAGTCTGGTTTTCCTGAGAGGCTGGAAGGGTCTTTGATCAAACCGTCTGGCTCGGGGGCCTGCAGATCGTTGGGAGGTCTGAATTCCTTGGGCTATTTTGTTTGCACTGGCGGCATAGCGAAGGGCATCCAGGAGACGAGCATCGCGCAAGTGGCGCAGCTGTCACCGCACAAGCCCGTCCACCTGCAGTTGTACCCGCGGTTGTCGCAGTTGTGCGCGCTCACGTTTCGTAAGCCACCGCCTATTCCGAAGGAGAGGCCGATTGGGGTCGGTCGTGCTCCTCCCGATTGGAGCAAGGTGCAGAACGTTGCCGAGGGGTGTCTGGGGACTGCGCTCACTGGGGGTTTGTCGGAGTCCCAAGGCATGTTGGACTGGGCCTACGGCCTTTGGGCTGATCTGGCTGAGCAGGAGCTTTGTGACCTGGCTCAGGAGTCGCTGCCTTTTTACGGTGCCCGCAGTAAGTCACCGCAGCAGCACTGGGTTCCCATCATCAAGGACATGGCCCCCCTTTCAGGCACCCCGAGCTGTTCGCGGGCAAGTGGGTTTCCCATCGGTTTCCAGGACCTGGTGATTGAGTTTCGGGATGGAGCTCCTGAGGTTCAGAAGACCCACCGTCGTTCGTGCTGATCAAGGGGTGTGACGAATGGGACCAGTATCTAGATACCATTCAAGCTCTAGCGCGAGCGCTACCGTTACCAGAGTGTCGGCCCTCGTGCTCGCACTGGAACCAGGCTGAGTGGCTGGAGGCTGCCCAGGATGTGCTCTCACTTGTGCAGAAGTATGTGGTCAAGCTTCAAGGCGAAGCTCGTCGAGACGGTGAGACGGGGTGGAAAAACTGGCTGCTCACAAAAATCAAGGGGGGGGGAATGCGCATCTGGCCTCCAAGGAGGCCCCTGGTTGGAAACCTACCACGACCTTGTCCGCGGGAGGCTTGGTCCTTTCGGACCCTCTGAGTTTGCTTAAGAGTGAGGCATCGGGCTGGGCCAAACTTTGGGAGGCGACTTCGGAGGCTCCTGATCGTATGTTTGAGGGGGTGTGTCAGCATCTTCCCATGGTCCCACCAGATCGCATTAGGTCTGTCTCGGCTGCCTTCAAGCAGTCCACGGCCCAGGCAGTGGACGGGTTTCACATGCGGCATTACTCGTGGCTCTCCGACGCCAGCTTGCAGGTGGTCCGCCTTTTTTTCGCGATCTTCGAATCTCTCTCCAGCCTGCCGCGCCAGCTCCAGATTATCCAGGGGGTCTTGTATCCAAAGCGTCAGGGGGGGCATAGGCCCATCGGGTCGTTCGTTTCCATGTTCAGGCTTTGGGGCAAGTGTAGAAGGGAGCTGGCTGCGGAGTGGGAGGCCAGAAACGCTCGTGCCTTTTTCTCTGGCAGTTCGTTCGCTTGCGCTGCTGACACGGTGTGGCGGCAGGCTGCTCGAGCCGAGCTTAGCACGAGGAAGGGGGAGGTTTCGGCGATGCTTCTCTGGGACATGGCGAAGTTCTATGAGAACTTCCCCCACCGTAGGTTGGAGGAGGAGACCCGGAAGTTTGGTTTCCCTGTTCAGATAACTCAGCTGTGCATCCAGGCCTACAGGTACGGGCGATTTGTCAGCATGGCCTCTGCTGTGGCGGGGCCTTTCTTTGCTCTTAGAGGAGTTGTGGCTGGCTGCTCCATGGCCACGACCCTGGTCCGTGTGTATATCCTGGGGCCGATGAGTAACATCCGACTTCTCAGGGGTGTTTTCCTGGCTCAGTTTATCGATGACTCGGGTCTGGACTCCACGGGGAAAGCTCAGGACGTGCTTCTCGGTATCAAGGAAGGTTCGAGGCAACTGGAGCACGCGCTGGTCCACGAGTGCGGCTGCTCGATCTGGCTCTCCAAGGCCGGCCAGGGCAACCTTGTCTGCTCGGACGGATCGGTGGCCAGGGAGCTTCAATTTTTTCTCGGCGACCGCACGGGGCCCTTGTGCGATAGCGTCGTGGATCTTGGCATTGATTTTACAGCAGGTCGGTCCAGGAGGAAAGCGTATATCAAGAAGGCCCTCAGAGAGTCCAAGTTCAAGATTCGCATGGTCAATTAAAGCGCGCAAGGTCAGGGGCATGAAAAAAGCATATCACCTCCTATGCCAAAAAGATCTGGGTCTCGGGGCCGCTTCCTGGGGTCCTGTATGGATCCGAGTGCCATGGGATTTCGGACGGGGAGCTCCACCGTATTCGGCAACAGGCTGGTTCCGTGATGGGACCGAGTTGCACAGGGAGATCTCTCACAAGCTTCCTGACCATGGAAGACGAGCCTACATGGCTCGCGGCGGTGGCACCTCTTGTAGGATATTCCAAGGAACCCTGGTGCGCCCATGCAGGTGCATACCGTTGGTGTTTCAGTTTCGCGGAGCTCCGCGAGGCCTGGTGCATTTTCTTCCAGAAGAAGCCGCCTTCTACTTGGCGCGAGGTCACGGGTCCGTTCTCGGCCATGTACATGTGCCTACAGAGAATCCAGTGGAAGTTCATCTATTGGGCCACTCTGGAAAATGATTTCGGGGAGAAGCTGGTTTTAACGGAGGTCAGCCCAGGGCTTTTGAAGGTTTTGTTGCGTCATGCTGTGCTTCGGAGTCTGGAGCGGGTTGCTGCCCAAAAATCAGTCCCGGAGGTCCCGAGGTCATGTTACGATGTGCTCAAGCGTTCGCTTCACTCGAGCAAGGTTTCATCGTCTGGCAAAGCGGTCATCAGAGTTACCGGTTGCGATGCCAGCTGGACTCGAGTCAGAGCTCGCTGCCTTGGATATCAGCTTGAATTCGTCGAGCGCCCGTTGTGCGGTCAAGGACCAGACACGCTGCTGCACAGTTTGTGGCATTGCGCGGCTTGTGCCGAGGAGCGAGCTGAGATAGTAGCGAAGAAGTGCCAGGAGCTTGTGGACTCTATGGGCGAAGGGAACCCGCAATATCTTCTCCTGCTCACCCGAGGCATCTTCCCGCACCCAGGTGACTACTGGCCCCGGCCCGACAAGGAGTGTAAGACCTTGTGGCAATGGGAGGAGGATGTCAAGGAGGAGGAGCAGTTGGTGATGGGTGAGCTTTTCCTGGGCGGGAGCTGTACCAGGTGTATTGTGCCAGAACTCAACAGGGCGGCCTGGGGTCTTGCGATTTTCGATCGGGCTTTCAGGTTCCTGGGACGTGTTTTCGGCACCGTTTATGCTGGCCTTCCCCAAACTTCCCAGGCTGGAGAGTTTGCTGCTTTTGGGTGCTCTAGCCAGGCTGTTGAAGGACAGTGTGATATTATACTGATTGTGCCAATGTTTACGTCCAGGCTAATCGACCCCTGGGTGGCCAGTTACATTACCAGAGGCCCTATGCTGGGCTATTGTTGCACGGTGAGAGAGTGTCTCACTATATACAGTCTGTGAGGAAAGTCAAAGCACACCTATCCCTCGAGGAAGAGGGTGTGCCCGAGGAGGAACTGCAGCTCCGCAAAGGGAATTTCCAGGCTGATCAGGCCGCGAAGGCTGGTGTCCGCCTGCACGAAGTACCCTCCCCAAATCAGGTGCAGGCTCTGGACAATGTTTTAATTGTCGCGCAGACTGTGTGCAAGCTTGCGGCTGCGCTGCTCTTTAAGTGGCCCAGGCTCGATTTGAAAGATGTGGAGTTTGTCGCCCCAGGGAAGCGGGCCCGTGAAGGGCATCCTGACCGCCCCCAGCATGACTGGGAATTCGTGGCTGGCAGATGGAGATGCCGTATCTGTCTCAAGGCCTCTCGGTCTCAGCTCCGCCCACCCTCGTGCGGTTGTTCGGGAGTGTGCGGTGATTGGGATTTCGCTAAGATGGAACGGAATGGTCACTTTGTTGTCGGCCTGCCGTGTGACGACGGCTCTGTTTTGCATATCTGCACGCGGTGTGCTTGCCATGTTGGTCACGGGTCTCTCAATAAGTCCAACCTCAGCGGTAGGTGCGACCAGAAGATGACAACTCAGAAGAGATGTCTGTGGCGCCGCGTGCTTAAAGGGCTCTACCCCAGTTGCAGTTCCACACTGAGGGTAGACCCTGAAGGCATTCAAGACCTCATCTTGTGAGGCTGATTTAAAACTTGTTTTAAACCATTACAGTCAAGTCTTGCTGGTGTCAGTGGTTGTTGATGTTGAAAAATCATCCTCCTCCTTCTCCTCCCCCTTTTCCTCCTCCTCCTTCTCCTCCTGCTCCTCCTCCTTCTCGTTCTCCTCCTCCTCCTCCTCCTCCTCCTCCTCCTCCTCCCCGTCCTCTTCCTCCCCCCCCCCCTTTCCTCCTCCTCCTCCTCCTCCTCATCCTCCTCCTCCTCCTCTTCCTCCTCCGC
>CAUYUJ010002033.1:0-25000 GCA_963575745.1 Prorocentrum cordatum
TCCCGGTTCCCGCTTGGGGCTGCGCGACCGATTAAATTAAATATGACATCGAAAATAAATCTCTGGCGGCAAAACGGGCCCCCCCACCCCGCCAAGAATCAAATCGAGATTGAATCCCTATCTGAATCGAAAAACCGGCCGTTCAGCCCGGTTCACTGCCTCCTTGACCACCTGCTTCCAAGTCGGGGAGCCGAAAGCATTGGTCTCCGAGCGCCTCCAGCTTTTGAGACACGAGGCCCGTCGCGGCCCACTGGGCTGCAAATCAGCGCCGCACGCGGGCCCGAGCCGATCCAGACCCCCTCCCTCCGCCTGCTCCTGAAGGAGGAAAAGGCCATGGAGAAGAAGGCCTTGAGCAAGGACTGACCGCCTACCACGACATGTTCTCAGAACCCTGAAATGTTCTAAGAACAAGAACAGTGGAACGGTATTCTTAGAACATAAGCCCGATGCGTTAAATCAAGGCGGTCTGAGCCAGAAATGTTCTAAGAACATTTGGTGGAGCCCACAAAAGGTTCTAAGAACATTCTTTGGTGGGCCTATATAGGCAAGCCAGGACGCTTCGCCACTGCTTGAAGGTCGCCCAACTCCACCCCACACCCCCTGGTCTGACAAAATGGGGGAACGAAAAGGTGCCGATACCGCTACTCCCCGGACCTCTCCTGGGGTGCGTTCTGACTAGAATTTCGGGGCGAAGCTGGCCAGAGCGACGAGGGCCTCCCAGGAGGCCCCCCCAAAAGAAAACACGCGGGCAGGGTAGCGGTATCGGCAGCTTGTCCTCCTCTGACAGCTGACCTGCCAACCACTCCAGGAAGAGGCACGCGGCGTCCTGCGCACGGGACCGGGACAGACCCAGCAATGTAGGGCGAGAATGATGTCATGATGCGACTGGCTCAGGATGTTCCCCAAGATCTCCAGAGAGTCTAGCGGCGCAGGTGGTGCGGAACAGTAGGAAATGTGGAAATCCCTGAAGGCTTTGGAAATCCTGGAGCGTATCGTAGTCATGACCTCTGAGCTGGTCCCGGGAACACATGGAAAATAGGTTTCGACTGCACGCAGAAGTGACCCTGGGTAAGAGTGACCTTTGGTGGGTGCGCGGTTTTTGAGGGGCCGCGGGGGGACCAAACACAAGCGCGCAAGACGCTACTATCGCATCGCGTTCGGCGATCGGGGGACCCCATTGGGCCCGCACTGAAGAAGGTCACTCCGGCGAAAAGTCACTCCTACGTGCAGTCAAAACTCTCCCCCCCGCATGGAAAACCGGCCACGTCGAGGAGAAGGCGCCTTCGTCGGAGATCTCCTCCGACGAAGGCGCTTCCCTTCGGGACTCCCCGAAGGGGAGGTCTCTCCTCGTGCGATCCCCCACTCGAGAGGGGGCCGCTTGGTCACCCTCTGAGGGAGAGATGCCCGGGAGCCGCCTCCGTGCTGGTCCAGGTCGGGGCCCCGTGTCGTCTCGGGGGGCGTCCGAGGGGGGGCGGGGCGTCCAAATGGGGGGGGGGGCTCGCAGAGCATGGCCGGAGTCCCGTGGGGACGCGGGAGGGACCAGGGGGGCGTGCCCGCCAGTCGGAGTAAGCAGAGTCGGGCCGTTGAAACAGGGAACGCAGAGTAAGGAACGAAGCCCCTGTTGGGCCCCCCTTCACGAGGAGGGCTGGAGGAACAGCCATGGAAGGACCTGAGGAACATCAAGCCCCATCCGAACCCAAACTGCTTCTTATTGCAGCGTCTTGACTGTGGGTGGAGACATGAAGTAGGATGGCGGACAAAGTAGATTGGGTTCGGGCCCGCCCGAGGAGAAGCACACAAAGCAGCAAACACATGTAGATTATTGAAATAGAAAGGCGCCCCAAATAGATTGGGATCTGGATATCCTAGAACACCTGCTTTCAACGACTGGCGTGCACTGAAAGCAAAAGAGGGGGCCATGAAATCCAGGGAGATGTCATGGCTGCGGCCATGATGTCCCTCGCCCTACAGGTCGTCAACCTTCCCCCCCCCCCCCCTTGGCCGCCCCTGAGTCGCCTCACAGGACGGCGCCGCGCTTCGCCCGGGAGCGGGAAGGTCCGACCCCGATCACTTCACTTGGCGTGCCCATGCCCGAGGTGCCCTACATCCCCCCGAGGCTCCGAGACCAACTCTCGGGGGCAGCGTGCTGGGGCCCCCGGACCCCCTTCCTCATTTGCACGTCAACGTTGAGGACTTCAGAGCTCTCCTCTGGCCACGCAGACCGCGTTGTACACTCCGCGCAGCACTGACTTCGTGAGCCCAATCAAACGGAGGATAGCTTCGTGAAGGGCTGCGCTGCGCAAGAGTGTACTAGCAATGCATGAACTACCAATGCAAGAAACAAACAAGCGGGATGAGGGCAACGAAGCCGCGCGCCGTTCACCGCCAAATGTGCTCCCCGACTCGAGGGTATGAGATATATTGCGGTGCAGAGTGATACGATACAGAAGCTCAGCCATAACCAAACGCAATAACCAATATTTTAATGAGCGTGGCTTGCAAGCTCCGAGACAGAAACCAACTAGCCAGCCAGCCTAACCAGCCAACCAGCGCGCCCCACCCAGCTCGCTAACCAATCAGACATCCAGCCAGCCAATCAGCCCGCTAGCCAGCTCGCCAACCAGCCCGCCAACAGCCATCCAGCTCCAGCCCGCCAACCAGCCCACTCACCACCAGCCAGCTGGCCCGTCAACCAACCAACCACCCGCCAGAAACTAGCCAATTAACTGTTGCACCTCTCTGCGGTGAATCGATGTGATTGGCTTGATGGCCATACCAGACAGAAGTATTGCGAAGAAGGCTTGCCATCGAACAGTCCACTGCTCGCGTAGAGCTGCTTCGGCGGGTGAGGTGCAGGGGGTAGACGTGAGAAACGTGTGGCGACAAACGAAACTTGACAGCAAAGCCATGCGACGCAGATACACGGTGCACATTTGTTCTGCGGTGCAAGTCTTGATGGAAAAGCCGAAAGGGAGCACATGCGACCAGATGTGAAGAAGGCTTGCGTTCAAAAGGTCGAAATCCTTCAAGCACAAGCAAACACAAAAAGCGCAAAAGGACGCCCATAACGGAGCTGACCCCACGACGTCAACGTCTAGCACGGGACGGTCGTCTCTGAAAGGGTTGGTGGTAATGCGTGATACGTCAACACATGTCCTCGCCCAGTAAGACAGCTGGACCCGATGGAAGATGGCATCGAAACCACGTTCTCAAACCCATGGTGGACAATGTGCAATCGTCGACGGCACTGTGCAAATAGAATTCTGGAGTAACCACGCCCGCTCTTACCACCGCGCAACGTCCTGTCGGGATCTCAGAATGTCGTCCGCAGATCGTGGAATCAGGCGAGCTTCGTCCAAGGAACATCGGCAGCCAAAGAAACATGGCAAACATAAGGAGGCACAGGAGGGGGTCCTGGTGAGACCGGCCATGCTGAAGGAAGCTCGCGTACGTATCTTTCAGCACAGCGTCGAGGGTGACCAACTCGGCGATAGTAAGGCCAAGACTCCAAACCTGATATGTCCATTCGGTGCGCTGCCCATCGCAAGGACCCTCGCGAGATCGTGACCACTTCAGCTCTGCAGCTTCCTCCATGTCCACCTCCTCCTCCTCCTCCTCCTCCTCCTCCTCCTCCTCCTCTTGTTGTTCCTCTTCGTCACTCCCCTTTTCAGGGCGTTCCCTTCATGATTATTTCCCCTTCTCATTGCTCTCTCCCTCTTCCATCATCCCCTTTCCTCCTCCGCCCGACCAATCTGCAGGCTGGCCAGGCTGCGGCGAAAGATATCTTGCCCTCGCCCTTCTTCCAGTCCGCATAGGGGGGGCCATCCACATCCAGGACAATGGCCACCCTCTGCGCAAGAAAACCGCAGCACTGACAGACAGCTGCCCCCGCCAGCATTCCATCCACCCGTCCACCTCCTCCCCCCGCGACAACCACATTCCGAACATGCACAGTTTCTGATTTCGGGCCGGCGCGCGCGCGCGAGGCCGTCTGCAGACTGTACTGGCATCGAGG
This sequence comes from Prorocentrum cordatum, assembly GCA_963575745.1. Classification (NCBI taxonomy): domain Eukaryota; class Dinophyceae; order Prorocentrales; family Prorocentraceae; genus Prorocentrum; species Prorocentrum cordatum. Next base: position 4,016 of record CAUYUJ010002033.1, read on the forward strand.
ATCCGGAGACACAGGCTTCAGCGCGGGCGTAGACAACAACGGCATGCGCGAGACTCTGCTCTCTTCAGAAATTCCAGGGCGCTCCAATCCGAAGCACCCCCCAGAGTGCCTCGGGCCGACGCGACAAGGCTCGCGACAGTGGGCGCATTGCTTTCCGTGATCGACCAGCCCGCGTTCAGAGAGTTTTCGCCGAATGTGCACTGCGAATCCACCTGACGAGTTTCCCCCAGTGCCGCTTCCCCTGTCCGCATCCATCATGCCTCCAAGAGGCCCCAAGAAGGCCACAAGACGATTCTAAGTGCCCTCGGAAACCCCCCCAGGACCTCCCCGAGAAGCCAAAATCCAAATCCTTCAAAATCCTACCGGAAAAAATGGCTTTTGTATTCTCGCCGTTTCGCTTCCGATGCGCTTTCGAAGCCTCAAGATGGCCCCAAGATGTCCCAAGAGAGCGCCAAGAGCGGCCCAAGAGGCAGTCAAGATGGCCCCAAGAGCGCCCAAGACCGCCCTAAGAGGGGCCCAAGGGCGCATCAAGAGGCGGTGTTGAGGGCTCCAGGTGGGGGGGCCTAGATCGGGACCCCCCTCCTTTGATCGATAGCCTCGAAGATGGCCCCAAGAGGCGCTCCAGGGCTCCCGAGAGAGCCCCAAAAAGGCTCCAAGAGGGCCCCAAGAGGGCCCCAGGACGGCCTCCAGAGGGCCCCAAGACCCCCCAAAAGAGCCCGAAGATGGTTCCAAGTGGCGACTTTGACGGCTCCCGACGGGAGGGGGGGGAGGGGACGACATCGAGGAACCCTCCTCATTTGATCGGTGCACTCCAAAATGGCCCCAAGATGTCCCGATGCTTCAAGATAGCCTCCAAGATGGCTCAACACCCTCCTCCCCGTCCTCTCATTGCCCGCTCTGTTTCACTCTACACGGGGGGTACTATAGTTTTGACCATAAGACGTCATGCTCTCGACGCCCCCTGCCCCCCCGTAGAATCTTAGCGACATATTTTGGGTCGGGCGGCGGTTCGACTCCGATGGGTTCTCACCCTGTAAGAATATAATAATATATATTTAAAACAGGGTGATAATTACTCCGTCCCATTTAAAATAGGGCCGGAAAACACTCCGACTTGAACCCATTCACAATAAACCACTCCGCTTGGGTCACGTTTGATCGTCCGTGTCATCATCCCCATCGGCCCTGTCCTTCTCATGCCAACGCGATGTTTCATTGTATTCCTTGTTGCATTGATGCCGTGAGACCCTGGGCATCCTTCTCCAATGCGGTCGCTCTCGGTTCACTGGTTGGCCGCCCCAGAGGGCCCACAAAGGCTCGCGAATCCGAATCAAGGCACCTTTGCATCCTCATCGGTCCTCCGCGGCACGCGTGACTAGCGAGGCAATTCTCATCTTATGGTCAAAAACTTTAGTACCCCCGAAGTATGTGTCTGTTCTTTCCATTTCCCGACAGCTCGCGTAGGCAGGGCTTCTGAATGGGCCAGTGGGGATACTTTCCGTCGAGGCCGCAGGCGAGCGCGCCAGCAGCGTCAGAGGTCGGGCGGGCAACGCGCGAGCCTAATTGCCATCCGGTGGGGATACGCTAAACGTGGAGAATCTCCCCCAGTGCCGTTTTCCTTGTCCGCCGACCCCCGCTTGCCGGGGGTGAGAAGGCGTGATGGATCATTGGCTGTCCCCCTCCCCCTTTCCCCCCCAGGGTCCAAAATCTGTTTTTGAGAGATGGGTGGGTGTATCCAGGCTCGCTGGCGCACTCCTGGAGGCTCCGGGGCGTGCAAATCTGCAGTCCGTGGCCTCAAAGACGTGCCAAGACGGTCCCGAATCGCCGAACGAGTAGCCCGAGACGCGAACGTTGGCTCCAAGACGCCCCAAGACGCCTGCAAGACGCCCCAAAAGAGGCCCAAGAGCCTTCCCAAGAGGCCCTGAGAGGCAACAGAAACATCAGTCTTCTTTGGGTCTGTTCGTTCTTTCTGGGGTTATCGTCCTCTCGAGCTTCCGACGCTCCAAGACGGCCCAAGAGGCCCTGGAGACCGCCCCAAAACTGCCCAAGAGGCCCCTACAAGGGCCCCGTGACGACCCAAGAGGGTTCCAAGACGGCCCAGAAGGGCCCAAGCCGGCCGAAGATCGCCCCAAGAGGGCCTCAAGAGAGGCCAAGAGAGAGAAGACGAACCGAAAATCCGATGTTTCTGCCGCAGAAGTCTCCAGAAGCCCCCAAGCGGCCCCAAAAAGGCCCCCAATAAGCCTCAAGAGGCCCCAAAGCGGCCCCGAAGAGGCCCCGAAACAGCCCCCAAGACGCTTCCAAACTGCCGCCAAGAGGCTCGGCCACGCCCCCAAACAGTTCCCAAGACGCCCACAAGGCTCCCCAGATAGCGCCCAAGAAGGCCACGACGCCCCAACCGTGGACTCCCCACCTCTTCTGGGGGTCGGTGGAATGGCGTGAGCCTCCTGAATGACTTACGTTTCTTTCCAACCACTGTAGGCGCACAGGCAGACGCGCACGCTGCCCCAATGCGATTTGTTGTGTCGGCGCGTCGGCTGGACTCGAAACACATTGGCGAGTTCGTCGGCACCTGATCTCGTTGTGGTCGTCGGGGCGAAACAGCCGAATCGGGATCGCCGGTGATGAAAGCCCGATTCGCCGACGTCGTCTGCGAATTCGAAGCTGGCACCATCCGTGATACTGCGCAGGCGCGCTCCTCCTCCTCCTCCTCCTCCTCTTCCTCCTCCTCCTCCTCCTCCAAATCCTCCTCCCCCTCCTCGTCCTCCTCCTCGTCCTCCTTCTCCTCCTCCTCCTCCTCTTCCTCCTACTCCTCCTCCTGTTCCTCCTCCCCAATCGCAAACCACACATCGTACTCACACTCTCTCGGATCAGAGCTCGCATCGGCATGGAACCGCGCACTGGTGGGAGGACGGTTTTGTATGGTCGCTCTGCCAGTGAGCTTCGGGACTCGGACTACCATCAGCTTCCCAATGAAGCACACTGTTCATCACTTCTGTAAGCAGGGGGGGTGGGACATGGTATGGGAAACTGAATCAAGGAGGGAGCATCCACAAACGAGGGGACCCTCCGACATCGCCAATGCTTGCGTTGCCCCTCCGCCCCCGTGCCCTCACGCCCCTCCCCCCATCGTTCGCCTACTTAACGGGCTGCTTATGCACGCAACCCTGAACGAGGGCAGCGTGGAAGGCATGACAGCGTGCCAAGTAAGGTGGATCGCCCGATGGCCGCATACCGATCTGTAGTTGCATCGGCTCTTCGATGCAACTCTGACCATCCGATAGTCCTGAAAGCAATCGGCATGGCCTGCAAGATGTAGATGCACCTAGTGGCGCTGCCACGTCTCCTGATGGCACTTGGCATCTGCACAGCAACTTCCAAACTCGGTAGCAATAAAGAACTGCCACTGCGATGTTGAACTATAACAGCACACAGCGACTAAGCCTTTGCACATCCAGAGCTGGCGATACGACATGGACCCTGCTGTCGAGCTCGTCCAGCACCTCGGACAACCACATTCCTCATGCCCTGGTCACGCTACCACGATCAGAGCTTAAAATCAACTTCGGGGAAACATTACCGCTTTGCGTTGTTCTCAGGATCTCGCTAGTATGAGGAGTCAGAGGGGAGAGGGGCAAACCGAGCGCACCAACGTACACCCGAAACTTCTCCAGCATGCTTCTGGAATTCCACTGCGTGTCTTGAACGTGTTTGCTTTGGGCGCGCAATCAACGACCACCCTTCATTCACACACAAAACATACAGGCCATCAGTCAATGGATGGCAACATGGTCAAACGTTATGGGTCACAGAAAGGAGGGACTTAGACATGATAGTACAGAGTGTTGTGAACGCTGTTGTGGACGTAATGTTAATAACAAGGAAATCGAAGCCGAAGGCAAGCTAGCTAGACTGAGCGTGGCTGGATAGATGAGGCGGATGCAGGGCGGAAGCCGCCAGCAAGTTATGCACAGAGTGCGACGAAAACCATGACCGAATATGTGTGCAGCGCTCACAGGGCCTCCTCCTCCTCCTCCTCCTCCTTGCTCATCCTTTTTCCTCCTCCACCCCCTCGACCTCTGCGTCGCTTCTCATCCTTATTCTCACTCGTCCCTCCTCGTCGTCGTCCTCCTCCTCCTCCTGCTTTCCCCATTCCTGGTGGAATCTCCCAAAGGCACACGATTTGAAACAGAAGTGCTGGTAAGCTAGGGGAATCAACTTAGGACGCCATGGGCGAGCTGCCCACCACCGATGGTGGCCGAATGGTGCTGGGCTGTGTGATCCGCCGTCGGCGATCGAACGCGGCGGGTCGGTCACGCCGATCGTCACATCGTGATGCTATCTGAAGATATCTGGTCTTCGCACGAGGTGGCGGTGCGGAACCGATCGTCATGCTGAGGAGGCAGCATCGTGGCGATGGGGGCGAGAAGAGGGACAGGGGCACAAAGAGGAGGACGACGATGCGGAGCGGACTGCCCGAGAGAAGTCTGGGGCCCCCTCACCCCCGGGGAGATACACACATCGCGGCCGCTGCCCGAAAGCGGTGCTGTACAACAAGCTTCTCTCCTGGGGAGCTGCGGGCCACGGGTGCCGACCGCCACAAGAACCTCATTCTCTCGGCATCCCTGCCGGAAGCAGTTGTGGCATGCGCTAGCACGCTGACAGATGAGGCGGCGCAAGGAAGCAAAGCGGCGAAGCAGGGACAGACACACACAAGAGTGAAGCAACGAATGTTGAAACACAGAGTCGCACAAACGTATAGAGGAGGCCGGAGATCGCACGCTGCAGCACACTGTCCTCCGTTCCCACAGTTCCCTGCATCTGCCTCCTCCTCCTCCTGCTCCTCCATCCTGGTTCTCATCCACACTCCCCCCATCCCCCTGCCCCTCCTCCGGCTCCCCTGTCTCCTCGTCTTCCTCCTCTTCCACTTCCTCGTCCCCTCTTACCTCTGCCTCCTCATCTCGCTCGGGGTCGGCGCCCGTTGCTCGGAGGAGAGGGGGGAGAGACCCCCTCTCTCTCTTCCCCGCGGTGGTGCTGCCGCTGCTGCTGCTGCGCAGCGGTGCATCGGCGCAGCGACCAATCCTCCCCCTCCTCCCCCCTCCTCCATACCTCTCCCCCATCGTTGCCTTCCTCCTCCTCCTCCACCACCTCCTCCTCCTCCTGCTGCTCCTGCTCCTCCTCCTCCTCCTCCTCCTCCTCCTCCTCCTCTTCTTCCACTTCCACTTCCTCCTCCTCCTCCTTGTCCTCCTCCTCGCAAACACGGCCCGCAACCCAAGCCGCATCCACGACCGCAGGAGCTGCCGTCGAGCGCCGCGGCCGCCCTGCCTTGATTGAGTGCACGTCGGAGCACGCGTACAAGGGCGCCATGTGCGCCCCCCCGCGCACGGGAGCACAGGCCCCTCCGCGCACACAGGCGCTCACGAGCGAAGACCCCGCACGTGTCACGTGAGAGCTCCATGCGAGCGACGATCGAAAAACGGGGCTTACGCGAGATGTCACAGCGACCTTACCTTCGCAGCTTACGCGGGCCGAGACCACGGCACACCACACTGGAGACGAGGGTGCTCACGCGCGACCTTGCGCGGGCAGCTTACGCGCCAGCGTCGGCGCAGACGACCCCGTTTTTTTGCGTCGCTCACGTGGCCCTGGCGCTCACGCGCGTGAAAGCACGTGCCACGTGCACACGCACCAGGCGCATACTGCGGGGTTCCCTTCCCCCCCCCTCCGCGCACGCAATTACTTTCAGCGTGTGTGAAGGATCCGCCGCCAGGGGGAGGGATGAGAGGTGGCGGGAGGGATGAAGGGAAGGAGGGAGGGAGGGAGGCATGGGAAGGAGGGATGGGAAAGATGGATGGAGGGAGGGTGCTGGGAGGGAGGGATGGAGGGGATGGGAGGGAGGGATGGGAGAGAAAGAGGGATCAGAATATGAAGACGAAAATTCCTGAGCTCCGCGCGGAGTTCCTGGATCTGCGCCGGACCTCCCTCACTGGCACGCGCTCCGCGTGTCGGGGGCGGCGCCAGAGGCGCCGCTGGGAAGGGGGGGGGCCCAGCGCCGATACGAGAAATGCAGGCGGACCTCCAACAATTTGTGTTGGTGCCGTTTTGGGGGAGACCAAAGGGTACCGATACCGCTACTCCCCGGACCTCTCCTCGGGTGCGTTCTGACCAGAATTTGAAGGCGAACCCGACGGAGGCGACGAGGGCCTCCGAGGAGGCGCCAAAAAAGGGAAAGCGGGCGAAGGGTAGAGGCATGGGTACCCTTTTCCTTCTCCGAGGAGGAGGCACGGCAGCGGGGAGATCTTGCCGCGCAGCAAGGAGCAGCCGCCGGGCGCGGCGCAAACGCGGCCCACTCGGGGGCGCAGTAGCACGGCGAGAACGACAGGCTCGAGTCCTCGCACGACACCTCGAGGGCGCAGGGCCGACCAGCAGTTGCCGCCCTCCGCTCCTCCCAGGCTCCTCCTCCTCCTCCTCCTCCTCCTCCTCCTCCTCCTCCTCCCAACCTCCTCCTCTTCCTCCTCCTCCTCCTCCTCCTCCTCCCTCCTCAACCTCCTCCTCCTCCTCCTCCTCCTCTCCTCCTCCTCCTCCTGCTCTCCTCCTCCCATCTCCTCCCCCATCCTCGTCTACCCCCTCCTCGTCCTCTTCCTTTTTCCTCCTCCCAACCCTCCTCCTCTCCTCCTCCTCCTCCAACCTTTCCTCCCTCCTCCCTCCTCCCTCCTCCCTCCTCCTCCTCCTTCCTCCCCTCCTCCTCCTCCTCCTCCTCCTCCTTCTCCTCCTCCATCATCATCATCATCATCATCATCATCATCATCATCATCATCATCATCATCATCATCATCATCATCATCATCATCATCATCATCATCATCATCATCGTCATCATCATCAGCAGCAGCAGCATGAGTATCATCACATCATGTCACAACATATCACACCGTATCGCATCATATCGTGCCATACCATGCTATGCCATATCATGTCATGCCATATCATAACATATCATGGAACGGCATGTCAAATCATGTCATACCATATCGTATCGCACCAACTCAACTCACATCGCATGATGTAATGGCATATCATATCATAGCATAGCATGCCATGCCAATACATTACATATCATATCGTAGCATGTCAGCATCACCATCCTCCTCCTCCTCAGTGTGCCAAGATAACGCTTCATGGTGCTGGGTGCGTTATCGTCCCACCGGAAGGGGGGGTTCTTAATCGCTTCGCTGTGTTACGCGCTTGCCCACTGGCGACTCAATCATTCGCGTCCTGCAGACCCTTGCCCTTGTCGTTCCGCTCCCAGAAACCGACGCACATGCGCGTCGTGAAATCGATGACGCGGCGCACCCGAGCCACCGAGAACAATCCGGGCCCACCTGTACCCTTGAGGTCGTGGCAAATCGGCTTTCTTGGCCAAGCCCTGCCCAATGATATCGATGATGGCACGAAGCTGCAGCTCGGTGAACTCTGAATGGTCATCGTCCTGCATGACCCCCTCACCATCTGTCTCCTGGGCCTCTTCAACTTCCCTGTTTTCCTCAACTTTCCCGGTCACCTGTGCCGCGCTGGCCTCCCCGTTTTGCGGGTCTCTTTAGCTTTTCTGGTCTCCTTAGATTGACTGTCCTCATCTTTCCTGGTCTCCTCAACTTTCCTGGTCTCCTCAACTTTCCTGTCCGTCTCGGCTTTTCCGTCTTTCTCAGCGTTCCTGTCTTCCTCAACTGGTCTGTCCTCTTCGGCGTGCGTGGTCTTCTCTGATTTCCTGTCCTCTTCGGCTCTCTTGGTCTCCTCAGCTTTCCTGTACTCCTCAGCTTCCTCGACCTCCTCAACTATCCTGGTCTCCTCAGCTTTGCCAGTTTCCTCTGCTTCCTGTCCTCCTCGGCTTTTCTGTCCTCCTCGGCTCTCCTGGCCTCGTATGGTTTCCTGTCCTCCTCGGTGTTCTTGGACTCCTCTGCTTTCTTGTCCTCTTCGCCCTTCTTGGCCCCCTCACCTTTCCTGATCTCCTAGTCCTTGCCGCTCTCCTCAGCTCTCCTGTCCTCCTCTGCTTGCGCACTCGCAGCCTCCGCGGTAGCTATCCACCAGCCGTTCCAACACCCTTGCAGCGCCGCTCTTCCAGTTCAGTATGTACTCATCACCAGCATCTGCAGCTTTAGCTGTTTTATTTCCTGGTCCTTCTCCCTGATCAAGAGGCCTCCTAGATGGGGTCCGAGTAAATGGGGTCGGAGGATTGCACTGGATCGCCGATGTATCCCCGATGCATCGGCGATGCATCGAGGATGCATCGGCGACGTCGGCGATACAACGGCGACGTCGGCGTGGGGAAGCTCGGGCTTTGCATCGAGCCGCATCGACGATGCATCGGCGATGCGGAGCGATCCTTCGACCCCATCTACTCGGACCCCATCTAGGAGGCCTAGATGATCGCAGCCCGTTTTCGCGAAGACCGCAACGAATGCTCTGTCACCACTGCGTCCCAAAGTGCCGCCATCAGTGCGGCCGGCACCTGTTGCCACAAGCCACGTTCTGGGGCCCCACTCGCATATGCACGCTCACCTGAGCCCTCGAGACAAAAATTGATTGAGCCAAAATGGCCCTCCTCCTCCTCCCTCCCCCCCCTCCCCCCCCCCCCTCCCCCCCACCCCTCCTCTCCTCCTCCTCCGCCTCCTCCTCCCCTCCTTCCCCTCCTCCGAAACTCCTCCCCCATCCCTCCTCCTCTCTTCCTCTTCCTCCTCCTCCTCCTCTCCTAATCTCCCTCCCCTCCGCCTCCTCTCTCTCCCCCTGCCTCCTCCTCCTTCTCCTCTCCTCTCCTCCTCTCCTCCTCCTCCTCCCAATCTCCTCCCCACTTCCTCCTGCTCGTCGCACTCTCCTCGTTCTCCTTCTCAATCTCCACCTCCTCAATCTCCTCCTTTATATCCTCCTCGTTCTCCTCCACCTCTTACTCCTCCTCCTCCTCCTCCTCCTCCTCCTCCTCCTCCTCCTCCTCCTCCTCCTCTCATGTTCATCCTCGTTCTCCTCCTCCACCTCTTCCTTCTCGTTCTCGTCCTCAGGCTGTTCCTTGTCCTCCTCCTGCTCCTCATCGTCCTCCTCTCTTTTCTTTCATTCGGCAGCTGGTGCAATCAGCACGCGTGTTGCTGGAGCATATCCGACATTGAAAGTTCGTATCACAATTCCGCTCATGATGACCCCAAGGATTCAATCGCATGCGAGAAAACTACCGACGCACGACCAACTCTACAAAGCAACCTGTAGGCTCAATGCGCGGGATGGGAGAGGAAGGGGGTGAGAAGAATATGTTACAACGTGGGGAAAGGGAGAAGAGAGGAGACCGAGAGAGAAGGAGGTAGAGGAGGAGGAGGAGGAGGAGGAGGAGGAGGAGGAGGAGGAGGAGGAGGAGAGGAGGAGGAGGACGACGACGAATGGCAGGGAGGAGGGAAAGAGATAGTGCGAGGTATACGTTAAGAAGGAGCAAGAGAGTAGAGAGGATATCAGGAGACTAAGGAACATGAGGAGACAACAGCGAGAAGCAAGTTGAGGAGAGGAGGGCGAGGCAGGGAGGGAGAAGCATGACGACGAAAGAACATGAATGAAGACACAAACAAGCCTGCTCGTTGATCTTGACGCACCCGTCGACCTCCCCCCCTCAAAAAAACCCGGCGCAACCCACCTCTGTCACATGTCGGCCGCGTGGAGCCCAAACTGCGCTGCACTGCCGGCGCGGGCCGGGAGGTTCCGTGAGGCCCCCTAGGCGAGCATGGCTCTTTCAGAGTCTGAGACAAAACCACAGAAAGCACAAACATGAAAACTCGGAGGTCCGCGCGGATTTCTCGGATCGGCGCTGGAACCCCCCTCCCTGGCGCGCGGAGCGCGCCAGGGGCGGCTCCGGAGGCGCCGCCAGCGGAGTCCAGCGCCGATCCGAGAAATCCGCGCGGACCTCCGAGTTTTTCTGTTCATGTCATTGTTCGGTCCCCGAAGACAGCTTTTCGCCGCGCAATTCCCCGCCCAGGACAGCCACTGCGCTGTGCAAGCACGGCTCGATCTTCTTGCACGAAGGGAGCCCCTGACAATCTGCGCGACCAACCAGCTCGAACTTATCGTCCTCTGTGTGCCGCCGTCTGCGCGAAGCTGTGCACGACTGCTGTGGCCGATGGGGCTCCCCTGCCTCCCTGCCTGCCTCCCTCCCCCCTGAGGCGAAGCTCGAAAGTCGCCTTTTGTGGCACCGCCTGCGCACGCCCCCTGAGATCCTTCAGCTCAGCGATCTGGCCCCTGAGCGTCTCCATGGTGACTGGGGAGGCGAGGATTACTGAGCTGATGGATTTCGGTGTGCCAGGACATCGAACTTCTGCAGTTCAGGAGTCGTCGCCTGCCCAGTCGCCATGGAGGCGCTCAGGGGCCAGATCACTGAGCTGAAGGATCTCAGGGTTAGAATAAGTAACATCAAGTAACATCAAATGATCAGCAACATCAAGTGAGGATGAATCGAGAATCTCTGAGATCCCGCGGAGCTGGAGGATGCCTCGGGCGCCGCGGCCTTCTCGGAGCGCCCCGGAACGCTCTGGAACGGATTTATCCTCGTCCTAGCCCCGTCCGAAGGAGGGTGTGCTGCAGCATCGTGGTCCTCTGGTCCTCTGGACTTCTGGTCCTCCTGGTCCTCCTGGTCCTCCTGGTCCTCCTGCTCCTGCTCCTGCTCCTGCTCCTGCTCCTGCTCCTGCTCCTCCTCCTGCTCCTGCTCCTGCTCCTGCTCCTGCTCCTCCTCCTCCTCCTCCTCCTCCTCCTCCTCCTCCTCCTCCTCCACGGGGGTGCCCTGATCCTGAGACCTAGCCCCGTCCGACCCCCCCCCCATCCCTCGTTGAGGGCACGACATGACTGCATGCTGCTGCTGCTGCTGCTGCGCTGGCCGCCAGCAGGGCATGCTGCGGGGGAGTTGGAGGGCTTGCCCTCAGTCAGGCGCGTTCCACGACTCGCAGAGTAACCTCCTCCTGCTCCCCCTCCTCCTTCTCCTCCTCCTTCTCCTCCTCCTCCTCCTCCTCCTCCTCCTTAACCACTCGCAAATGGCCTGGATCCGCCGCGGGGGATCTACGATACATTACATCGAGGCAAACACATGCTTTTCGGACGTTTGCGAGTAGGCCCTTCGCGAGTAGCGGGACGCGCTCGGTGAGACCTGATCCATCCTGATCCGGCCCTGATCCTGCCCTGCCTGAGGGGGGCAAAACGGTGCCGATCCAGCTACTTCCTGGGCCTCTCCCAGGGTGCGTTCTGGCCAGAATTTCTAGGAGAATCCAGCCCTGGCGACGAGGGCCTCGCGGGAGGCCCCAAGAAAGCCCAAACGAAGGAAGGATAGCGATATCGTTGCCTTTTCCTCCTCTGATCCTGGTACCACGCGGCATTGTGGCGTCGTATAGTGCGCGCTGCGTTGCGCGGCGTCGTGTGATGTCGCGGACTCGCAGCGCTCTGCGGTTTTGTGGTGTCGCAGGGCGCTGCGGGCATCGCCATCCTGTCGCGGTGCCGTGCTGTCGCGTGGTGCCTGGGTGCTCGGGTGTTCTGTGCTGTCGTGTGATGTACTCGTGCTGGCGTAATGGTGCACTGTGTAAGAATAGACCGGTACAATTTTCTTTCGTGTCATGGTCGACCAATGTCGAAATACCAAAACGGACTTTGATCGACCAATGTCGAGGTACCCAAACGGAATTGGTGGACTCGGCGTAGTGCTGTCGCACGGCACCGTGATGACGTGTGGCATCGTGATGAGCGCTGTAGGTGAAGTGGGTGTCGTGCAGCGTTCGCCGAGAAGTAAAGTGCTCTCCACGGTGTCCAATCGGCGTCGGTTCACCATATGAAAAAAATGTGATGACATATGGGCGAAGCGAACACTAACTGCGTAAGCACGCGTAACATGTAATGGAGAAGTCTGCCGAATCCACCTGAGAAAAGTGCGATATAACTGTGGCACAAGTGCCACAAGTGCGATACTTCTTTGCGACAAGTTACAGAACATGGCCAACGCAAAGCAAAAAGGAACTCGAGGCATGGACGCCCAATCCATGTCTCACGCGACAGCTCCACATCACATCCATTCGAGACCAGTTTCTCATTGGCCAAAAAGTCCTGCCGCGTAGATTCTGGATATGACCCAGCCAGAATGCAAATACCACATGACGAACTGGCGCCGTAATCCCCGCCTTCCACGTCCACGTCAGCTGCGCTCGACTGGCGTAGCCCAGGGGGCCCAAGGGATGATGCGGGTGCCACGGCCCGCTGCCCATACCCGCCCCCCCTCGTGATCACGTTCGTCCTCCTCTTGGGAGCGCAAAGCGGGTACGGAAAAAATGGGTACGATGCCCAACAACACGTGTTGTCCAAAACTGACAGCGGCCGCTGTTGGGCAGGCGACCTTGTGTCTCCAATGGGCAACGGTCCACGGCGGCGCCGACAACGAGTCCTGCTCGAAACGAACCCGAGCCGCAATCGATCTCCGTGCCCGTTTTCCCGTACTGATTTCGTCTGTTCTAGTCCTTCCTCTTCGTCCTCGTCCTCCTCTTCCCGGCTGGCTGCTTGACCGAACCTCTGTTTAGGGGAACGAAAAATGGCATAAGCCTAAAAACTCTGAGTTCCGCGCGGATTTCTCGGATCGGCGCTGAACCCCCCTCCCTGGCGCGCGGAGCGCGCCAGAGGCGGCGCCGGAAGCGCCGCCCGGGGGCCCCAGCGCCGATCCGAGAAATCCGCGCGGGCCTCCGAATTTGCATGTTTATGTCATTTCTCGGTCCCCTATGCTTGACCGAACCTCTGTTGCCCCCCCGCCCACGTCGATGAGCTTCAGGAGCCCGCCGAAGATCATGAGGTTTTCGGGCTTCAAATCCAAGTGCACGAGGCCGCGGGCGTGCAGACCCGCCACCACGAGGACAAGCTGCCTGGGCCCGAGGGAGCTCCCAAACGGGCCATCGTGCCAAACGCCTCGCCATCATCGCACATCCCGAGGCGCCAGGGGCATTCCACGAACCAATCAAGGAGCACATCATAACTCAAATGGTTCGTCTTCCATTCCTCTTGGGAAAAGAAAGCAGCAACCAAAGAGCACAAAAGCGCACCGGGACAGCAAAGCGAGAGCGCTTGCCTCCTGCGAATCGTCAGGGAGAGGGGCCCCTACCGCCTCCCACTCCTACTCCCCCATCCTCGCTGGCAGTGGGCAGCGTGCCAAACTCCTCCTGCTCCCTCCCCTCTCCTCCTGCTGCGCTGCGCAGCGCTCTGTCGCGAGCCCGAGAGTCCGAGCCGCCGCCCCACGCGCCAAAGGGGGGCGGAGGAGGAGGAAGAGGAGGAAGAGGAGGAGGAAGAGGAGGAAGAGGAGGAGGAGGAGGAGGAGGAGGCTAGACTCGACCCTGAAAGGTCATGCAGATAAATTCAAGCAGTTCGAGGACCCCCCCAGCCCCTGACCCTAGCGCCCCCACACCAAAACGAGGAGGAGCCAGCGATCAGGGGTCGAAAAGGTCATCGGGTTGAGAGGCCACGCGGCCCCGCCGACTGGTCGCCAGGGCCCTCGTCCTGGCCTTCAGAGCTTTCGACCCCAAGAGCTTGGCTTGGGCCAGCTGGAGCCCAGAAAGCGGGAGCGCCTCCAGAATCGAAGGCCTCTTTGGGCCCTCCGACGGGGTCACAACCTGGGTCGCCTCGGAGCGCACAGGGGAAAAGTGCTCGGACCAAAACGAAATTTCGGCAACCGAGGGAGACCTGAGCTCTCCGAGCCTCTTCGCACCCCCTTTGGGATGCCTGCCCAGGGCGATTGTATTATTATTCTTACTACTCGGAATCGGGGGTCCTGGACAGTAAACCCTGCAGGCCGCGCCCTTTCTTGTCCGAAACATAACCTCTACAAGTTGCGCAGAACAGTATGACCGAACTTTCACCTGCCTCGGGGAGGAAAGGCGCTGCGAGCAAGGAGTGCCCGCACACGCGCCACGGCTGCAGCGAGCCGTCTAGGCCAGGCACCGGACTCCTCCCTGTGCACATGGGGTCCGCGCTAGCCGACGGGGCCGTATCCTCCTCACACGCCTCGGCAGGATCGACGGGCCACTCGCCCAGGTCAAGGATCTCCAGGACCTTGACCCCCATGGAGTCGCGGAGGCCCGACACTGCGATGTGCACCTCCTGCGCTGCCGCATGCCTCACCGCGAGGCGGGCGATGGAGAAGCAGCCCTCAATGCAGTAGATGTCGTTGCAGGCCGCTCGGGCCGCAGAGGCACCTTCATTAGCTCGGGCGTCGGCCAAGGCGTTGCCATCGAGCTCGAACTGCGTGATCTGCCCGTCCCTGGCTGCCTGCTGCCCCAGGTGGGCCCTGACTTTGACGACCTCCGCGTCCTTGAGCCTCTCCGCCCGTCTGGCCCAAAGGCGGGCACGCTGGCTGCCCGCCGCTGCCGCCGCCAGAAGATTGGTAGCGCGTCGTACTGTCGCAAGGCAGTCGCAATAGAGCTTGAAGGAGCCCCCAGCAATGGTGTCGGTGAGGACCTTCACCGCGTAGTCCTCTCCGTCTTTGGCCAGCTACTCGGGTCCTTCCGGCAGCGGGGCCGAGCCCCGCGCCTCAGCGACCAGCCTGCGGTGCTTGTCGAAGACGATGATGGACCAGCCAGCTGTCCTCAGGCTCGGGTAGCTCTGATCGAGCCCTGAATCGTCCGCGAAGACGTGCCCCCGTCGGCGAAGGGCCCAAAGTGCGGCCAGCTGGTCGCGTGCTTGAAGATGTCGTCGGAACGGGGCCTTCTCTGGACCAGCTCGGAGACGTCGGGAAACAGCCCCCTAGCGAACAGCTCCGTGAAAGGGTAGCCCAAGAGCTCGACGCGCGCAGCCGCGTCCCGCAGCAGCGGCTCCAGAAAGTCGCGCCTCCACCCATCGTGGGCATCGCAGCTGAACCGCCCGTGGAAGAGGGAGCCGACTGGGTGGTCGCAGAGCTGGCAACTCTTAGGGACGGAGGGGTCCTCCGCCCCGACCCTGGCCTGGCACCAGTAGGTGTTCTGGATGAGGCAGCGCAGCGCCCTCTGGGCAGGTGCCACACCTCAGAGCGGTGGCTGACCAGGTCGAGGGTCGGCTGCCAGAAGGGCGGGACCTCCCAGCCCAACATGTTGGAGCTCCTCAAGCCCGATGGCTCGTCGGCAGTCCTGGAAGACCACGTGGCCGAAGAAAGCTGGCGAGTAGCAACGTACTGGGTATTCGCGGCCCACCGCGTCATTGAGCCTATAGGGGTCGCCGTTGATGAATCCCCAGCCGACCCGCTCGAGCGTGAGCACCAAGGCGCTGATCGGTTCCTTCACCAGGCGCCTCGGGTGTATCCTCTTGGCGTTGCTCAGGCCAGCGGCGAGGCATGATCGGGCCGCCGCCTCTGGGAGCAGGGAGGCCCAGATCATCTCGATGTAGGCCATCAGCGCCGTCTCGGTGACGATCGTCAGGGGGTCCCACTTCCAACCACCTGACTGGCCACGGCTGGCGAGCCCCAGGGCGGCCCCGCGGGCCAGTCGGCCTCTCGCCTTGATGGCCCCAACGCGCAGCCCACGGAGGCGGCCGTTGGGCACCCCCATGATCGCCGAGCTCCAAGAAGCTTTCGCTGTGGGGCCAGCTCTGGCTCTGAAGGCCCTTGCTCGGCTGATCGAGGGACTGAACAGCCCGGTCAGCTTCCTCCCTTGGCATCGAGCGGCCTTCTCACGAGCCGCTGAGGTCGTTACGCGTCTGTAGGAATCCTACACTGCGTCGCCGCCCAGGTCCCTGCGCGCGTCCACGAAGTCGCCCTCCGCGAGGTCCAAGCCAGGGTGGCTCCTGAGGGCGTCGCGTAGCTTGCTGCCGGTAGCCAGCGCCTTGATCTTGTTCCTGCTGAGCGGCAGGTTGGCCTCCTTCATCTTCGTGCAGGAGGCGCGATAGGCAGCGGCCAGCTGCCGGGCTACCATGGTGCAAGGCCCAGTCGCATGGCACGAGACATCGTCGACCACGTTGAGGATCCTGGCGATGGGAGCCGCCAAGGCCGCTGCCCTGAGAGCCGAAATAAGGAGCTTGGCCAAGGCCGTAGCGCACGAGCAGCCTGCCACCACCGTGCCATTCGCGTTGACGGAGCCACTGAGGCAGGTGCTGATGCGGGCCCTCCGAGGGGCCCGCTAGGTGCAGCACAGCGCCCGCAGCGGCCCCAGGTCGAAGCCCCACGCCTGCGCCGCTACCTTGAGCTCGAAGTGCCCGATGTGCTCGTAGTACTTAGATAAGTCGGCGTAGAAGGACCCAGCTTCCCCGAGGGAGGACTTCGCGTGGGCCACGAAAATGTTGTGGAGCCAGGCTGCCTTGTCACACCCTCGAGATGAGGAGTTGCCCCAGAAGGCCTACTGGTTGATGGACCGCTCCCACTTTGCACATTCCCTCTGTCGTATGCGGGGCCAGATCCTGGCAAGCATCGGCGCGGGCCCGATGGGCCGCTGGCCGCTGTCAGGCTTCGGAATTAAAACCATGATGGTGGTCCAGAGCTCGCCGCGCTGCGGGTTGCGCTCCCATGAATTGAGCAAGCTGGCAAGCCTGAACAGGATATCGTCACCGACCTCCAGCGCCAGCCGAGGATGGAAGTTGCCCCACCCCAAGCCCGTGGTTTTGGGGAACTTGCGGGCCACCAGCTTGATATCGTCAATCGTGATGGGCTTGAGCGTCCAAAGCCCAGTCTCCAAAGCCACGGGGTGCTCCTGACTCGCCCGTGCCGGCCCCACCCAGAGAGGGGGTCAGTCCTCGAGGGCCCTCTCTAGCGCAGGCTGTCCGACGAGGGCAGCGTCGGCGGAGCCCTTCTCAGGGATGGGCAATGGCTCGGCATGGGCCTTCTTCGAGACCTCGTGGGCGATGGGCCCCTGCCGCTCGAAGGGCAGCTCGGAGAACTCGCCCCGCTTCAACTCGCTGGCCTGGGAGTCCTCTCTGGCATGTTTGACCGTAATCTGCTCGATCATAGCCATGGGGTTGTAGCCCGTGGCCGTCTGCAGGCTGACTTCTTCCCAGAAGCTGTCGAGGACGGAGCCGTCGAACATAGCGATGCCCAGGTCCTGAAACTCACCACGAAGGCCGAGCGCCACTTCTCGCAGCTGTCGCCCTCGTCGGGACTTGTAGCCGTCTGCCGAGCCGCCTGGGTCCAGCTCCCACCTGCGCTTGGCTAGGTGACGGAGGGAAAGCCAGCGCTGGGTGATAGGCGAGGCCTTGTCTAGTCTGCCTGCGTGCACCTTGGCCTCGAGCGGGACCGCGATCGCCCTGATGCCCTTGGCCATGCCATTGAAGTAGCGGGCCTCGCCCTCAAGCATACCTTGCAGCGCCTGCAACGCCAGCTCCGATCGAGTGGACCACTCTTTGATGGGGCCATCAGGCTCAGTGTCGGATGGAGGCCATGCCAGCGACCCGACCAACTGATCACGCCTGCCTCTGGCCACGTCATCGGCCACGTACTCGAACTCGAAGGCCTCGGGCGCCCTCTGGGTCTGCGCCATGGGCCGCTGCCAGCAACCATGCAGAACCAAGGAAACCGCCGGATGAGAACCGTTCGGCGTGTCGGCATGGGCCGTGATGGAGCCCACCATGGCTTCCAATGCCGTCGAGATGACAAAGTAATCGTACTCGTTGCCATAGCGTGCAGCTGTTCCTGGGCCCAGCACAGCCCCTCCGATAAGGGCTGGCCACCCAGAGTCCAAGAGCTCCGAGGCCTCGATGTTCCAGTCGCCGCCTATCACGAAGGTGTCGTCCAACAGCGCGCACCACTCGTGGAGGTCGGCGAGCAGCTGGCGGTTGGACCCCTGCAAGCCCACGGAGTCCTCGAGGTAGACCGAGATCACGGAAGTGGTGGTGCCCTTTCCCAAAGCGATCCGGCGGGCGAGGAACCTGCGCTGCTGGCCATCCCAAGGCTGGACATATCTCGCCGAGCCCAGCAGCTTCGAGGTGACGATGCCAACGCCAGCCGAGACCGCCGTGGCCGCCTCTCCCGTTCTGAGCACAGCTGAGCATGCCAGCTGGAGGCCGCGTCGGTTGGCCCATCCGTGGGCTTGCTCCTCGGCGGTCTGGGAGGAAAACCGCGTCTCCTGTACCAGTGCAACGTGCGGCTCGAGTTGTAGGCGCAGACGCGGTGGTCACCATCCAGCGAGCCCCGCTGCAGCGCCGAGGGCTCCAGGTGGGGCAGGCACTGCTCGAGGCTGATGGCTACAACGCCTGCAGCGACAGGCGTATGTCCTGTGTGCAGGACCAGACTCTGCACTTCTGCAGCCGCGAGGTCTGTCCCAGCTGGGCGTCGGGCCTCCTGGTCGACGCTGCCTCCGTGCCTGGCGGGCATCGACCGCCCCCCCGTCGGGGGCCGCACAGGCAGGGGCCACGTGGGGGGAGACTGTTGTCCGAGCGGCCTCGGCTCCCTCGCCGCGCGCTCAAGCAGCGGGCCAGGGGGGCTGCCCGCCCCCCCTCCGCCAGGGGGGCCGCTACCCTGCGAACTGACCAGCAGCCCCGTCACCAGCAGCAGGCGCAGCAGGTGCACTGGCCACCATCTGCTCGGTGGCCCGCAGGCGGGCTGCCTCGGCCGCCGCAGCCCCGAGCTCGGCTGCCTGCGCGTCGCGCCCGCTGGAGCCGCTGGCGGGCCCGCCTGCGGCGGCGGAAGTGGCGGAAGCCGCCGCGGCAGCAGTGGGAGCAGCCTGGCGCTCGGCCGCAGCTGCTGCCGCTGGCTCCTAAGCGGAGGCCCCTGCGGGCTCTGCAGGCTGGGTCCGCTCCCTCTTGCGGCGCTTGCTGGCCGCGGCCTCTTCGATGTCCTTCGTGAACAGCTGTAGCTGCTCCTAACACTTGCGCTCGAATACCGCCTGGGCCTCCAGCATGACCCTGTGGCCACCCTCGCACATCTGGCGGGGGTTGCCCTGGGCCTCCTCCTCCAGCTCGCTGAAGTTCTCGAGCGTCTCCACGTCGAAAGTGACCGACTTCGAGGCATCGGGAGTCGGCTGCGCGATCCCCGAAGCCTGGGCCCGACTGCGCAGGAGCTGGGCCTCCTCTGCCTGGGCCTCCGCCAGGCTGGTTGCGACGGTGTCGCGCCAGCCGCGACACTCGTCCAGCTGCTCCCCAGCCGCCACCAGGGCGCCAGCGGCCTCGTCCAGCTGGCGCTGGAGGTTGATGCGCCGATCGGTGGCCGACTGCAGCTGCTGCTCCAGCGTCTTCTGGGCTTCTGCAGGCGGAGGCGGAACGAAGTCGCGGGCCTCCGCGAGCGCCTCCGGTAGCTTGTCCGTCATGGTCGGGTCGGAGATGGCCAGCAGCTTGTCGAGCTCCGATGACCCAGAGGACGACCAGGGGGCGGCAGGAAAGCCACGGCGGCCATCGACAGCGCCGCCCGCCGCTGCGGCCTTGGCCTTGGGGCTCCCCCCCGCCACTGCGGCCTTGGCCTTGGGGCTGGCCTTCGGCGTTGCCCCTCCTGCGCCTTTGCCCGCCCAGACACCATTGCGCGGCGACGGGTTGGCGGGCTTGAGCTCGAGGGACTGGCCGCACGCCCAGCAATGCGTGCTCTTGCGGAACTTCCACCTGAAACGGCACGCGGTGCAGGTGACGAACCCTGGCTGCGCCTTCGGCGCCATGGCGGCTTCTGAGACTCGAGAGAATGGGGCAGACCACTTCTCGCCAAAACTGTCGGGCTGAGCAGCCCTCAGGCCGCGGACTAGCGGTATCCACGTGTTCCCCTGTGGAACGAAGCATGTTGAGCCAAACTGGATACAGAGGAGGAGCAGGAGGAGGAGGAGGAGGAGGAGGAGGAGGAGGAGGAGGAGGAGGAGGAGGAGGAGGAGGCGCGCCGCGAGCGGTGGTCGAAGGGGCTCCCCAAGGCACCCGCGGGGCCAGGGGCCTCAGCTTCCGCTTCTCTGGCGGCGAACGACAGGCCTCTGAAGAGATTCGCGGACACTCATGCCACATTCATCTGTCGGCGTCCCCCTCCTCCTCCTCCTCCTCCTCCTCCTCCTCCTCGTCCTCCTCGTCCTCCTCCTCTTCTTCTTTTTCCTCCTCTTCCTCCTCCTCCTCCTCCTCCTCCTCCTCCTCCTTCGCCCAATAATCAAAATTGGTGGTGGGTGCACTGAGTTGCAGTTCGACCGCGAGCTTCCACGCGCGCGCGTGCCAGCTTTGTTTTTGGGAGAGAGGGGGAGTGCCCGCGAATTGCTTCCTTCTACCGGAGGGGGGGAAGCGAGAAGGAGAAGGCCTTCTCAGAAGGCGGCGGGACTTTTCAGAAGCGCTCTGGCCTCCCGAGAAGTTGTCGGTGCTTTCGCGGAAGGTTCAGAGAACTCCTCAGAAGGCCGGGGGACTTCCGAGCCTTCTGAGAAGGCCCGCCCCTTCTCACTTCCCCCCGGGCTCGCCGAATTTCAGAGGGGGAAAAGAAAAGAACCCACCTGGTCCGTCCTACATCCCGACGCACGTACAAAGGAGGAAATATGGCACAGGGATCGGGATGAGCGTCGGGGCCGCTTAGTCGACGATGCTGTGCTTACTGTCGACGCAGTAGCTTGCCAGTAGCGTTTTGCATGGCGCACCCTGTCGGAAGCGCTGTGGTCGAAGTATGTTAGTAATCGATGCACTCGTCACGCAACTATTGTCGCGCTAGAATCACTCTGACGTAACAGCCTCTGGGTGCCCAAATGGAAAAGTGACGCTGGCGCACCTGAAGTAGCAGCGTAACGGCTCAACGCCCGTCACTGGGGCTGCGAAGGCCACGGGGGCGCTTCGTAAAACACTCGATGTGGTCGGTAGGTCCGCGTTTGTTGTGCGGCGCCATCAGGGCCGGTAATCCATGGTCCTTGTGGCAGCAGTCGGTACTTGGGACCCCTGAGGGGTCGAATATCTCGACGTAGCAGTTCGTGCCACCAGTGGGAGCAGGCTGGTAGTGTAGGAGATGCTCGCTTGGCACATCCTCGATCCCGTGGCTCATGTAGCACACTTTCAGGCGCGTGTAGTCCTCGACGGAGTACTTGGAGTACTCGCCTGTGGGTGTACACCTTCTCGACG
>CAUYUJ010002033.1:30000-42122 GCA_963575745.1 Prorocentrum cordatum
GAAACAGGGTCGAGGACAAACGAGAACGACCAAGAAGGGGAGCGACAAACTAACTGCTGCTATTCGAAAGCACCCAACTACCTCTTACTCTGGGTCTCACAAAGCAGGCGCACCACCGGGCCCATCGCTAACTGGTCATGCTCAGCCCTTGCACGCGTTCTTCCAAGGATCTGCCGTTCCGCAGGATATCTTGCCCGACCGCCAGCACGAATTGAATGGAGGCCTGCTGCAGCAGTGAGGGATCACCACGCCCAACATAGTCGCGCAGAGGTCCAACTCAAGACCAGCGGGGGCAGAACGTGTCTCAGCGGTGCATCACGCGTGGCTACCTCGAAAACGGACATCGAGCGAGCGGCCTTGCCGAGGCACACCTTCTCGCGATGAGCCGCCAGAACACTCCGCGTCGACCAATCACGACGCATCGCCGACCCGTACAGTCGCGCAGCGCCACGGGCAAATCGGAAAGCCCTCTCGCACGCAGGCACCACGGGCCACGGCCAACGGGCAACCGAAGCGACTGCCCACTTGCACGGAAAAGCCACGAAGGGCCACGACGGGCCACTGGCCACCGAGTCGAAGGTCCACCCCACATCCCGCCCACCACAGGGCCTCAAGGGGGGTCCCGCAGCGGATCGCAGGCTCCCCAAGGGAGAGGGACGAGGGGTCGGGCTCTTCCTCGGAGGGGGGCAGAGTGACCAGGGTGGAGGAGGGAGGTGCAGGTGGAGAAGGACGCGGAGAGAGGCAGAGCGAGGGGGGGAGGAGGCGGGGGGGGGGGATGAGGATGGGCGACGAGCAAGTGGAGGGCTGATGGGCTCCATGCAGCCTGCAGCAGCAGCAGCAGCAGCAGCAGCAGAAGTGAGCCTGGCGCAAACCCACGCAGTACACGTTACCCGATCCTTCTCAGGTCAGGAAACTGGCATGGCACTGAGAAGCACAGACTGAAACAGAGCACATCATACCATATCACGGCAACACCTAGCGTGGCAAGGCATGACACGGCAGGTATCAGCGTGGCACGTCCTGCCATAAAGAATGGACCATCGGCGTGCCAAATCACACTCTGCCATACGATCCGCACACCACCGACCAGCATAGTATCGCATTGAACTGCCCAGATAGCGCAGCATGGCGATTACTGACGTGCTCACTGCATAGCATGGGTCCGCGTAGCGCTGCGTATCATATCACAACCATCCCCGAACAGACTCGGATAGTATTGTACCGTGCCGCATGATATGGTACGGCACATGGTACCACATCACAAAACAACATGTGTTTTGCATGGCGCCATCGTAGCATCGACATCGCAGCGGGCATAGCATGCAATTGCCACTGCAGAGCCCAGTGCGGCATACCACCGCGCAGGACTGCACAACGCCGTGCAGCAGCGGCCTGTCGCAACACGACGTGGCATCGGCAGCGCCGCACAACAAAATCGAGGCCAGGATCTGGCGCGGGGAACGCATGCGAGAACTGCCACTGGGGCCTTCCCAAGAAAAGGGCGACGGGAGAGGAGCCAGATGCTCGCGGAGCCCACTGGGGGGGAGGGGGGGCGCTGGCACTGGTGTGCCGCGAGCCGAGCAGCAAGGAGAGCCCGGAGGCTGCCCTGGAGGAGCGCCCCGAGGGAAGCGGCAGGTCGGAAAGCCTGGTGGAAGCCGTCCAAGGCAGCTTGTGTTCGGTGGAACCTGTCAAGCAGAGGTGCTGGCTGTTCCCGGATTTGGTGGGGAGATTGGGCAAGGTGATTGGCCCGCTGATGCAGCGCGTTAATGCTGGCGATGAGGGCCGTTCTGCGGTCGCCCTCAGGCTGCCGACTGGCCCCTAAAAAGTGCTGCGATAGGGATTGCCTACGGTCTGTTCGCTGGGTCCCCCGTCGCACGGAGCCCTGTTCCGACGGCGGTCGCTGGCCGTTCGCTGCTCCGCGCACCCTGATGAGAAGAGGAACTGGCCTGGTGGTGGGGGGACTGTCGGGGGCGGCCAGGAGGGGGGCGTCCAAGAGGGGGGTCGCGAATCATGGCCGGCGGCATGTGCGCGGCCCAGGGGGGGGCCAGGGACGTAACAAAATAAGAAGAGGCGCCATGAAATCTGGGGAAATATCATGGCCCACGCCATGATATCCCCCCCCTAGTCATCACCCCCCTCTTGGCCGCCCCCGATCATGGGAAGAGGAACTGGCCTGGTGGTGGGGGGACTGGTGATGACGGTCTCATCCTGTCGACCGTTGGCGGCTTGCTCCTGGCCGTCGGGGAATCCTGGCTGGCTCGCGTCGCGGTGATCATCGTGATCGCCTTGGCCGCCTCTGCTGTGGCTTTGGGAGGGGGGGCATCGTTACAGCAGGGGCCCGACCACGAGAAACGCTCCACGAGGACCCCAATCCTGAGACCCCAGGACGTCGACTGATCTTTGGTGTGGGAGCGGCACGCCTTCCATCGCCGCAAAACCACCGAAACCCACAAGAAACACAGGTGAGCGTTTTTTCACTCGGCGTTTCGACATTGGGCGGAAGGGGGGGAGGGGGGGGGGTCTGGCTCCGGACCTCTGCTTAGTGCGACTGTTTGCAGCAGTGCGTCCTCTGGGAGAGCCTCCACCTGCGTGAAACAGGCGCCAAAAAACAGCCAAGATCTATTCCATGGAGGGGGGGAAGGGGGGTGGTGCGAGGGCCCGGGCCGATCGGCAAAACAATGAATAAAACAACGATCACCAGGGCACCCTGGAGGGGAGCAGGGTGTGTCTTGGCATGGGTCTCCACTGCACCTTCGTCCTCGTTGAGGGAGGCGGCAAGCCCTGGTGGGTTTTTGTTCAGCGCAGCCGAAGCCGCCACGCAGGCCCGCCCATTTTGGTCGTCGAGGTGCTGGAAGTAGTCAGGCCCTGGTTGACCGTCGAGGTACGGCGGGTTCGTGTCGTGCCGACTTCGGCGTTGGTGTCTTACACCGCGGGGATCGTTCAACTTCGAGCGATCGGCCGTTTCCGAAACGTCCAAATCGTTCCACATCGAACGATTATGAGTCGCCTGCGGCGTTCAAAGTTGAACGCCGCTGGCGGGGTCGCCGCCAGTCGACACGACGCGAACCTACCGTAAGCGGGACCGCCTTGTGGGCCTGGTGGCTCATGGCCGCCTTGGCCACTAGTGAGAGGGTTTGCCTTCAGCTTGCTGCGTTCAGCCCTCAAGTAAGCCCGCTCTTCTGTCTGGCAGGGGAAGCGTCTGGTGAGGATCAAAAGCGGGTCTTACGCCATGTGGCACAGTGACCTTACGCGGTGGCTTACGTGGGCCGCCAGCGCGACACGCTACATTGGAGACAAGGGCGCTTACACGCGAGCATACGCGGGCAACTTACGCGCCAATGACGGCGCAGACGACCCCGTTTTCTTAGGTCGGGCATGTCCCCCTGCAGGTGGATTTTGGGCGAGGAATAAAAATTGGTTCAAAATTTTAAAAATAGTCAAACAATAATCAACAAAAATCGTCCCCTGACTATTTTCGACTATTTTCGAATATTCTCCTGTAGAGGGACACGCCGGACTTCACCGCTTTCTTTCGTCGCTCACCTGGGGTCGAGGGGATGCAACACAGAAGGGGGGCCAGGCCTGGGCCAGGACAGCCCGCCGCGTCCGCGGAGTAGTCGAGCAGCTGGACGAACATACGCGAGGGGTCGATGCCCTCCAGCTCCGGTGTCCACAGCCTGGCGCCGGCTCCAAACTTGCGGCACTGCCAAACTTTGGCGTTGAGGGGGGAAAGGTTCGAGGTTGGGGGTTTTCGGACGTTTTCGTCGGTTCTCGGCGCCTTTCCAGATTCGGGGCGGCTTCAAGCGGCTGCGCCTCACCGAGAGCGTTCCAGAGGTGCCCGCATCGTCCTGAACGCCCGCCGGAGAGCCGAGCTATGACCCGAAAATCAAGAAATGGTGGTGGTAATGGGAAAGATGAAGGTGATGGTGAAGACGATCAGGGGATGGGGATCCCCCCCTGCTCAAGTGTACCTGGGCCGACACGTCACAAGTGCCGCAGAGTGTATGATTGCCGAACGCGACCACTGTCGTTGCAGCCCCGCAGACGTTCGCACTCACCCTGCTGCGCCCATCGCCTCGGCCTGAGCGCCACGGCACCGCATCCACGCGAGCAAGTGCCACGCCGCTGCACGGAGTGCGGCTTATCTTCACACGTGCTCTCACAGCACAGCTGTGGATCGCTAGCTTCGCACCTCGTGAGGGCGGCCCCCCCGCTCGAGGATCGTCAGGGCCGCCTGCCTCGCCGCTGCGCTCGACCCGCGGGCCTCGCTCAGGGGATTGGCACGCTGAGCGTCCAGTTCCGCCTGCGAGTACCGTTTCACCGATCCCCATCCCCGGCGGCGTGGCCTGGCTCCCACTGTCCGATTGACCCCCTGGATGGGGATATAGGCCGTCCCCTTCGGGTTTCGAATGGTTTCGAGGGGTGTGTCCCCAACTGGGGGGGGTAATTTGGTGCGGGTCTCGAAGGGGATGGGGATGGGGATGGGGATCGGTTATTCGATACCGAGCCTGGAAACATCAAGGCATCCTGATGCTGACGCCGTGCTCGATATGGACAGACGCGTCGGCCCGGCCCCCCTGGCCGGGCAACTCTTCCGGGAAGCCAGCGAGGTGACTAGAGTCAAAACCGAGGTGTGCATAAGCCGAGAGCCTTCGACATATGATGTAGGTGAGCGGACACCGAATGCACGTTCCCCGTCTGCTGCAAGCCGCGTGTCGGCGCTTAGGAAAAAGAGGGGACTGGCGAACGAGCTTTCGAGCATGGCCTGGCAGGTGTGGCAGTCGGGCGAGTCCCCCTCCTCCTGCTCCCCCCTCCTCCTTACCAGTCTCCCCCCCCGCCCTCTTTTTACTTCTCCCTAGCTCTTTCCCTCCCTCCCTCACTCCCTCTTTCCCCCTCTCTCTTCCTCATAACTAACTCCTCCCTGCACCCCGAGACGGGTCGGTAGGGAGGGCCAGGCGTTTCGCCTGAGACTTGCTTATCGCTTATGTTACTGAAGCTGAGATTTTGCAACAACTTCACGGATGGAGGGCGGGCCGTTTTCAACATGTGGCGCTCGTCTTAGTGCCGCGCATATTCGCCTGAGGGCGGGCCGTTTTCCAAATGTGGCTCTTGCCTTGGCACCGCGCCCATTCGTTTTCAAGGTATGCAGAAATTTCACGGATGGAGGGCAAGCCATTTTCAAAATGTGGCTCTCGCCTCTTTGCCGCTCATACTCGACTTAAAAGTTTGCAAGAGATTCACGGATGGAGGGCGGTTCCTTTTCAACATGTGGCTCTCGCCTTGGCGCCGCGCACATGGTCTTAACAGTTTACAGCGAGTTCCAGGGTTCTTATCGCTGACGTCCCAGAAACGGTGTTTTGGCACGGTTTAGAGTTGTCTGGTCGCGACAATCACGTTGAGTTGCGGTGTATGGTGTTCTGGCATGAAGCCCCACGAATGGTGCTTTGGCGTGGTTGCAGATCTTCCAACGGTTGTCTTCCAACGGAGCACTTCAGGCAGTGACAAAAACATCTGTGCAGGGACCTATGGGAAGGGAACTTGGAGGGAGGGCTTATTGCAACATCGTTTGCGAATATTGGGTTTGCACCGGTCCTCATCCTCATCATATTTCGACCCCTCCATGTTACCCTCTCGTCTCACCATCCTCTTCGTCCGCATTTTCTTACTGATCCTCCTCCCCCTCCTCCCCCTCCTCCTCCTCCTCATCATCATCATCATCGTCATCATCAGCAGCAGCATCAAGATCATCATCATCATCACCATCATCATCATCATCATCATCATCATCACCAGCAGTATCGACATCAGCAGCAGCAGTGGCCGTCATCATCATTATTACCATCATCATCGTCGTCATCATCATCATAATCTTCGTCGTTGTCATCATCACCACCACCACCACCACCATCATCATCATCATCATCATCATCATCATCATCATCATCATCATCCATATCCTCATCCTCATCCTCATCCTCATCCTCAACCGCATTCGCACCATCATACGTTTCATCATCATTATCATCATCATCATCAGCAGCAGCATCATCATCACTATCATCGCGCCTCCCTCCATACTTTTCCCCGCGAGCCTCAGAACCAGAAGTGATCGATCCTGCCTGCGGCCTGAGAAGACTCAAAACCGAACCGCGGACCTCATGACCCGGCCAGCGTCTCGAGCCGAGTCCTCACGTGGTTGTGACGAGGCGGGCCACCCTGAATTCGGATCCACCGTACTTTGGTTGCGTCCGAAATGAACCCCGAACGATGCAAAACAAAAAATTTAATTTCCGCCTCAGGAAAGACGCGGCTATTTCCGCAAAGGTGGGGCGGAAGCCGCGACAGCAAGGTAGGGCGGCAATCGGAATCAAAGGAGCCTGACAAGCAGGACGAAGACACTCCCGCCCTGCTATTGCGAAGTCGCCCAGAGCACGGCGGATCTGGAGTCAGCCGAGTCCTCGCGTGGCTGTGACAAGGCGGGCCAGGTTGGAAAAAAGAGCGGCCGCACCCCCGAAACCTACAGAAGCTAAAAGTTCCGCCCGCGCCGCTGGCGGAGCGGCGCCGACGTCGTCCCTCAGAAGGGGTCGTCGTCGCCCCCGAGCGCCGCTGGCGCCGCGGCGGCTGCGGGCGCCTCCGGGGAAACCAAAAGGTACCGACACCGCTCGGGCGACGACGAAGACGACGACGACGACGACGACGACGACGACGACGACGTCGACGTCGACGACGACGACGAGGACGAGGACGAGGACGGGGACGGGGACGGGGACGGGGACGACGGGAAACCCACGAATGATAACGGAGCCCCTCGGTCCTATCTCGGGGGGGGGACAGCGCTTCCACCAAGAGGCCCCCATGGAGGCCCCCGAGAGGTCTCCAAGAACCCCCCCGAAGCCCCCCAGATGCCACGAGGCCTCCAAGATGCCCCCGAGAAGCATCCCAGGAGCCTCTCAGATGCACCCAAGGAGGCTTCCGAACCACCAGATAACTTCCATGATCGTCGCAAGCTATCACTCCTTCTGGGGTCGGCGGAATGGCGTAAACAAGTGTAAAGGAGGGCGCCCTCCCATCCTCTCAGGGGGGGGGAACAGCGCTCCCAGCCCAGCGGCGAAAGATTCACGGTGAAGGCACTGGATGAAAAAACCGCTTGATAAAGAACCCAGGGACTGGAAGCCAGTACACCCATTGAATCTTGGCCATGGATACAGCTGTCGCCCTCATCATACAAGAAACCCTCCAGGGTCTCAAGTCTCCTGGGCACATTCCTGAACGAACGCCGCCCCCGAGTTGCCGAGTTGCGGCGTTTCAAGTTTTGCTGGCTGTTGTACTTCGCGTGATGTAGGTGTGGCTCTTGGGCCGCTCAGACATGTATCCTTCTTGATCCTGACGTTTTCCTATATATGTATGCACATTTGTGTATATATATATATATATATATACATCCCCAGGCCGAATGTTTTTCCTCTTGCATGGGAACGGATCCATTTGGATCCAATTACGTGTGTGCGGGAGTCACGTAGATCCAATTGCCGTGTCTTCTGGATCATTTTTTTTGGCGTGGAGGCTTCGTGGATCAAATTCTTTTGCTGAAATAAAGTTATAATAATAATTCATACAAGGGGCCAAAGGGGAAATGGATCCACGGAGCCTTGGACCTGCAGCCCAAGCTATGATTATACGGGGGAGGGGTTTCCGTACCGAGAGACACAACACACGGGGACGAGTAGGGAAACACAAACCAGGGGCGGGCGAAGAGGAAGATGAGGGAGGAAGGACGGAGAGGAGGGAGAGGTCGACGACGAGGAAGAAGAGGAGAGACGAGAAAGAGGAGGAGGGCAAACGAAGAGTCAGGAGGAGGGGAGGAGGAGAGCAGAGGAGGGAGGAAGAGGAGGGAAGAGGGAAGTGGAAGGTAGGCGGGAGAGGAGGAGGGCGGAGGGAAGAGGAGGAGGACGAGTGATGGGGAAGGGAGGCATAAGGAGAGCGGGAGGAGGAAGAGCTAGGATGGACGAGGAGGAGGAGGAGGAGGAGGAGGAGGAGGAGAAGGAGGAGGAGGAGGAGGAGAGGAGGAGGAGGGGGGAGGAGGAGGGAGGAGGACGAGGAGGGAAGAGGACGAGGAGGGAGGACGGAAGAGGCGGATGAGGGAGGAGAGAAGAGGAGGGAAAACGACCGCGGTGCCCAAGTCGGGAGCTCGAGCGCCACAGCGGGCCTGGCCACCTCTCCGAACCCGTCCCATAACATGCCGTTGCTCGAGCGCCACAGCTGCCCCGGCCAACTCCCGCAGCCTCCATAACATGTGGGTGCTCGAGCGCCACAGCGGGCCTGGCCAACTCCCGCAGCCTCCCATAACATGAAAGTCAACGACACTTCGCATTTGTCATCTGGGCCTCAAGAGGAAAATCGTTCTGCCATCTTCGACTCCCAGTACTCCCCGTACCTCTCCCAGGGTGCTCCCTGACCAGAATTCCGACGCGAATCCAGCTGTGGCGACGCGGGCCTCCCTCAGGAGACGGGGTGCAGCGGCATCTAAGGACAAGAAAGAGCCGCATAGACGTAAACTTTTGGCGCTCCGCTGGAGCCCCCCTCCCTGGCGCGCGGAGCGCGCCAGGGGCGGCGCCGCCGGGGGGGAGGGGCCCAGCACGGATCCAAGAAATCCGCGCGGAGCGCCAAAATCTTATGCTTATAGCGTTTTGTCTTCTCCGAGTATCGATCTGCTTCGGGACGCACAAAGGCATACTAGTACTATATGCTCTCATTGGAGGCGCGCGTCCGACCCAACCATACAGTATACCCATCTCGTAGTATATCGTTTCCCGAGCGGCGTGGCCAGAAAGCGCCCGCCACGACGCATGTACTCTAAGATTTCTCGGTGCGCGCATCGCCCCCAGGGGGGTGACGCCGATGCTTCCTCCTGCGCTGGGCCTCGTCGCCCTCCCGCAGGAAGCTGTCGAAGTCGTCGTCGTTCATGGCCAGCGACGCCCCCGGCGCGGCCGCCCCCTCGGGGAGGAGCGCCGCACATCGGGCCAATGCTACCCCGAAAAGGTCGGGCACGTCCCTCTACAGGAGGAATGTTCACAAGTAGTCAAACAATAGTCTGGGGACGATTTTTGGGAGTATTTCTGAACCATCTGGGGATATTTTTGGGGTACTTTTTATTTATCGTCCAAAATCCGCCTGTAGGGGGACATGCCCGACCTAACGCTACCCCTATAGGTCGGGCATGTCCTCCTACCGGCGGATTTTGGAAGAGAACTTCAAAATTGCCCCGCTCAAAAACAAACTCAAACATAGTCAAACGAGCACGGAACTTCGTCACTGGACGATTTTCTACTAGAGCGCGTTTCTTCATTTTCGGCGATACTGGCATTATTGCGGGGAGTGGGGGGGAAGGGCCAGGGGGGTATAACCCCCCCCCGCCGTGCGCACGGTGGCAGTGCCCGGAGCGCACTGGGGGGGGCGGGGGGGCGTTACGTTGTAGGGAGGGGAGGGGGGGCCGGGGGCTACAATGCCCATTATGCCCCAGGCAATCAAGAAACACGCTCCTATTCTTGAATATTCTCCTCTTGTATGGGTATCGTTTAACCGATCCCCATCCCCAGCGGCGTGGCCTGGGCCCCGCTGGCCGATTTACCCCCCTACATGGGGATACAGGTCGTTCTCTTCGGGTTTCGAAGGGTGTATGCCCAACTGGGGTGGTACTTTCGGGGGGGGTCTCGACGGGGATGGAAATGGGGATGGGGAACGCTGCCCCTGCAGGGTCCACCGGGGCCGCGTCGCGAACCCGGGTCGGCTACGAAGCAGCTCTCCCAGCACCCGGGGCAGCGGAGGGCCCAAAAGGAAGGGGGAAGCGGCTCCGCGCGGCTCCCAAAGCGGGGTCAGCCAGAGGAGGAGGAGAAGGAAGGAAGGAGGAGGAGGAGGAGGAGGAGGAGGAGGAGGAGGAGGAGGAGGAGGGGGAGGGGGAGGGGAAGGAGGAGGAGGAAGGGGAGGAGGAGGAGGAGGAGGAGGAGGAGGAGGAGGAGGAGGAGGAGGGGGAGGGGGAGGGGAAGAAGGAAGAAGAGGAGGAGGAGGAGGAGGAGGAGGAGGAGGAGGATAGATCCCCACCGGAAGATATTAGACAACCGCCTTAATGCCGTTTGACTGCAGCTTGTAAGAAAAATCGAAGGCCCCTCTTGTGTGGGGGGACGGTATCATGACTCGGCACCATCATGCTCATCAGGCGACGTCGCACTTGTCGCGAAACGCCTTCTCGAGGAAACTACGAAGGCACCCTCATGTATGGCTGGCAGCATGCTTTGGCACGATCAGCCAGTCGAGGTCGCAATTGTTGCGAAAACCCTTCTCAATGACAGTGACGAAATCATTGACGGCGGACGCCGGGTCGGGAAAGGGCGAGGAATTGGAGAAGGAAGAAGGACAACAAAGTTATGGAGGAAGCAGGGACGAACTGACAGGCAGCGGGGGCAAAACCAGCCTTGCGATTGTGCTGCCCACGTGGCCTCAACGCAAAAGCTGCGAAGACACCCGCCTGTATGGCTGGCACACGAGAGGGCCGCCCTACGAGCTCAGGCTGGGCGCGCTGCTCACAGGTCTTCGTCGGCAATGTCCCTCCCCTCCTTGGGCAAGAGCTCCACGCGACCGCCATAGCGCTCGAGGATGCTCGTCGGCTTCTTAAAAACGCTCGCCTTCCACTCCTCATATCCCTCCACCTGCACACCACACGCCTTGGCGGTGCCGTGGCAGATCTTCATGGCGCGTGTGACGTCTGGAATCTGCAGGTCTGGCAGCTTGGTCTTGGCGATCTCCCGCAGCTGTTCGATGCTGATGGTTCCGACGAACTTGCTGTTGGGCTGGTCGGAGCCCTTCTCGGCTTTAGCCGCCTTGATGAGCAGCGCTGCCGTAGGCGGCGTCTTCAGCTCTATCGTAAAGCTTCGGTCGCTCATGAAGCGAACGATGCAGGGAACGGTCTCGCCCATCTTGTCCGCGGTCAGGGCGTTGTACTCCTTCACGAAGAAGGCGATGTTCGCGCCGAACTTGCCGAGCGCAGGGCCCACGGGGGGCGCTGGCGTGGCCTTGCCCGCCGGCAGCGTCAGCTTGACGCTCCCGATCTCCGTGAGCGCCCACAGCCTCGTGCGCGGGGCGCGCCGCTGCGCCGCGCGGCCGCGCCGCGCCGCCGCCCCGAGCCACGCGGCGGCCGCGCACAGGCCGCCCACGGCGCCCCCGAGCGCGGGCGCCGCGCCGCCTCCGGCCGAGGGGCGGCGGCGGGCCCACGAGGCGCCCCCCCGGCGCCGAGCCCCGCCGGGAGCCGCGCGCCCCCCGCGGGCGGCCGCGGCGCGCCGGCGGGCCGCCAGGCCGCCGCGCCCGCAGAGGCCCCGCCGCGGCCGGGGACAGCGAGGCAAGTCGCCGAGCCGGCGGCGAGGGCCGCGCAGGCCAGGGCCCCGGCCCGAGGCATCGTGCTGCACCGCGGCGCCCCACTGCGGGGACGAGCTCAAGGAGGAGAGCAACGCCGCCCTCAGCCCCGGCCAGCGCACCGAAACGGCTGGAGTCAGAATGGCTTGAGCCAAAATGGCTACAGAGGGCGAGGACGAGGAGGAGGAGAAGAAGAAGTGGGAGGAGTAGGAGAAGACTGCCCAACCAGCTAACCCTGAAAGGTCCTCAGACCTCACCCCCAGTAGGGGGTACCCAATCATCTTTTCGGCGGTCTGATTGAAGGACTGGGGTCCCACCAATAGGGGGTAACTATTTTCTTCCATGACACCCGCCGCGCAACAATGACGAAGACTTGCGACTACGACTACGACTACGACTGCGACTGCGACTACGACTACGACTACGACTACGACTACGACTACGACGGCGGCTACTACTACTACTACTACTACTACTACTACTACTACTACTACTACTACTACTACTACTACTACTACTACTACTACTACTACGACTACTACGACTACTACGACGACTACTACTACTACTACTACTCATACTACTCATACTACTCATACTACTAGTACAGCAACAACTACTACAACAACTGCTGCTGATACTACTACTACTACTACTACTACTGCTACTACTACTACTACTACTACTACTACTACTACTAATACGACTACTACTACTAC
>CAUYUJ010002033.1:42222-69722 GCA_963575745.1 Prorocentrum cordatum
CCTCCTCCTCCTCCTCCTCCTCCTCCTCCTCCTCCTCCTCCTCCTCCTCCTCCTCCTCCTCCTCCTCCTCCACCTCCTCGTCCGCCTCCGAGAATTCCGAGGTTCGCGAACTTTCGGGCGTTTTCGTCGGCTCCTGTCGGCTTTCCGGCCTCGGGGTGCGTTCCAGCAGCTGCGCCAAGCCGAGAGCGTTCTGGGGGTGCCTGGATCGTCTCGAACGGCCGCCGGAGAGCGCAGTTCTGACCCGAGAAGCAGGCCCTGACTTCAGATCCGCCGTACGTGGGATTGACTTTCCAACTGAACATTGTCAAGATTGCACCCCGGTGATGCGAACGAACAGGGTGGAGATTTCCGCCTCGGAAGAATAGGACGGATGGTTCCGCAAAGGTGCGGCGGAAATAGCAACGGCAAAGTAAGACTGAAATCGGAATCGAAGGAGCTTGAGAATTAGGGCGGAAAATCTCCGCCCTACTTGCCAAATCGCCCAACAAGTACGGCAGATCCGGAGCCAGCGCGTGCAAGGCAAGGTCACCGGGCAGTGCCAAGGGGGGTCACAACTAGGGGGGAGTCCCAGTTCCTCCCGAGGATCGAGGTTTCAGAATCGACACTCGAGGAGGCTTTTGGGCGCGTGGGGTCGTCGTGTGGGAGCGCTCTGTAGCGTCCTGGGTGCCCCATCTCCTAGAGCAAATGGCGCGTCCTCGTGGAAGTGGCGACCCCTCTGACGGCGACCCCCCTTGGCATTGTCTGGGGCCAGGGCTGGCACAACATCGAACCCGGACACCTCGGGAACCTCTGAGGTCCGGCGGCTCTGGAGGACGCCTCGGGCGCCGCGGCCGTTCCTGGAGCACTCTAAGAGAGCGTTCCAGAACGCTCTGGGACGATGTATATATGGGTCCTAGCCTTTAGGTCGGGCACGTCCTCCTACGGGCGGATTCTGGGAGAAAGATGAAACATAGTCCACAAATACTCCATACTAGCAAAAAGTAATCCCAAAGTCGTCCCCAGACTATTTTTGACCATTTTGGAATACTCCTCCTGTAGAGGGACACGCCCCACTTAATCCTACTACCCTCGTCAAAATTAACCGCGAACACGCCCCTGCGATGTCGGCGCGCCCTTCAATGTCGATAGACGCCCCTCCAATGTCGGGACCAGGGCAAAGGTGGCCTGACCGGGAACGACTCGGAAGCTCGATGGCGACCGACATCGGAGGGGCGGCGCACACAAGCACCCCGCAGTCATCGCTGCCCTGTCTAGCATCTCCCCGCAGACACCTCCGCCACGCGAGACGCCATGCCTGAGGCTCCTTCTGACGAGGGCCGTGGCCCCGCCCGAGCGCGGGCGGGCGCCAGCTTTCTGCACCAGGACGGGTCCTGGCCAGGCGCGTCCTGGGCCCGGAGGATCGGCGTGTCTCCGCCCTCCCGGCTCGGGCGAGGAGGCACGCGCGCCGATCCTGGGAGGAGCAGGAGGAGGAGGAGGAGGAGGAGGAGGAGGAGGAGGAGGAGGAGGAGGAGGAGGGCAGGGGGCATATCGCGCATTATGGCCCAGAGGGGAGAAACAAAAAACACTCTCCGGGTCCTTTTTGTCTCATCCCTGCAGCACTCCTGCAGAGTCCTCCCGGGTCCTGGGCCCCAACTCGGCCAACTCTCGTTGGGGTTCCCGCGTGCCCCCTTTGTGGCTTCTCGCGGCTTCTCGCGCGACTTCTTCGGGCCAAGGAGGGCCCCAGGACAGGCCAAGGGGGCTCCAAATGGCCCCGAAGACGGTCCTGCGAGCCTCGTCAAAAAAAGTTAACGGTTTGGCTTTTCGGCGCTTGCGCGGTCGGCGCGACTTCAATGCTGGCCTGAAGTGTTTGGCCCGCGCGCAGGGGTGTCCGAAATCCGGCAGTGCCCTCACAGCATTGACGAACGCGTTTTCTGGCAAATGCCCGAACTTTCGGGCGCTTCTGAACGGCGTCTCAATCCATTTTTGACGAGGCTTGTAGAGGGCCCCGAGTCGCCGAACGATCGGCGCAAGGTTCCCAAGACGGCCCGAAGGCGGCCCAAGAGGCCTCCCAGACGTCCCAAGAGACCCCCAAGATCACTCCCAAGAGGGCCACAAGATGCCAAAGCCCATCGTTCGTCCTTAGGTGTTTCAAAGATTTTAGCGTTCTTGCCTTTTCGTCGTCCCGACGCTCCAATCGGCCCAAGAGGCCTCTCAGACCACCTCCAGACGGACCGAGAGGCCCCCAAAAGCACCCCAAGACGGCCCAAGAGGGCGCCAAGACGGCCCAAGAGGCGCCCAAGACGGCCCAAGAGGGCCCCCAAAGAGGCCAAATAGAGGGAACACAAACTGAAAGTCCGAGCCTTCCGCCCCAAGAGGCGCCCAAGAGGCCCCAAGAGGCGCCCAAGAGGTCCTAAGAGGCCCCCGAGAGGCTCCCGAGAGGCTCCCAAGAGGCCCCAAAAGGCCCCCATGAGGCTCAAAAGAGGCACCAAGAGGCGCCACTTCAAAACTGCCTTCAAGAGGCCCCCGAGAGGCCTCCCACAAGACCCCAACGACTAACTATCCAATAGGCTTCATACCCAACCCAGGCACGGTGGCGGGATGGGCCGAAGGCCATTAGAATCCGCCGCCCCCTGTGGTCTTGCCACAGGGGTGCACGGCGTGCTGGACGTTTCAGGTTTTGGTTTTGGTTCTTTTTCTAAAAGAACTCCCCAATGGGCTTCGGCCCGTCCCGCCGGCCACCCGTAAGTTTCCGAAAATCCATCTGTCAATGCCTTTGTTGCCCCAACTTGGCCCAAGATGGCCTCCAAGACGGCCAAGATGGCCCAAGATGGCCTCCAAGATGCCTCCAAGACGGCCAAGATGGCCTCCAAGACGGGTAAGATGGCTCCAAGATGCCTCCAAGACGGCCCAAGATGCCCTCCAAGACGGCCAAGATGGCCCCAAGATGCCTCCAAGATGGCCCAAGAGGCCTCCAAGACGTTCTCCAGGAGAGCCCGAAGAGGCCAAAATCATTGGTTTTCCTTAGGTTTTTGAAGGTTTTTTGCGTTTTCTTCTTTTCGGCCTTCCGACGGCCCAAGAGGCCCCCAAGATCGCCCAAGAGGCCTCCAAGAAGGCCCTATGACGGCCCAAGGGCCCCCCAAGACGGCCCCAAGAGCGCCCCAAGACGGCCCAAGAGGCCTCCAAGACGCCCAACATGGCCTCCAAGACGGCCCTGAAGCGCCCCAAGAGGGCCCCAAGACGGCCCAGAGAGGCCCCCAAGACGGCTCCAGACGGCGTCAGACGGACCAGGAACGCCCTAAGACGGCCAAAGAGACCCCCAGGAAGCCCCCAAAGGCCCCCAAGAGGCCCAAGGAGGCCCCCAAGATGCCTCCAAGAGGCCTCGAAGAGGCCCCCAAGAAGCCCCCAACAGACCCCAAGGGTGCCCCAAGAGACTCCTAACAACCCTCATCCTCCTACTCTATTTCTTCCTCTTCCTCTTCCTGTTCATAATCATTCTCTCCCATGTGTTCCCCGAAAGCTTTCCAAACCGACTCGGGGAACTCATGGTCCGATAGCTTGGCCAAGCTCTAGTCCAACTTTCGGCCACATCGGCGTTTCCAAAAAGGCAGGGGGCGGCGGTGATTCGCCGTAGGCGTCTTCGATCCGCCGCCCCCTGCTTGCAGGGGTGCACGGCGTGCTGGATGATTCAGGTTTTGGTTTTGGTTCTTTTTCTAAAAGAACTCCCCAGTGGGCTTCGGCCCGTCCCGCCGGCCACCCGCAATTTTCCCAAAATCCATCTGTCAATGCCCAAAAACGGCCGTTTCGCTCGGGACATCCTCAAAAAATCGCGAAGATGGCCCAAGATGGCCTCCAAGTCCGCCCGAGATGGTCCAAGACGGCCTCCAAAACGGCCCAAGAGAGTCCAAGACGGCCCAAGACGGCCCAAGAGGCCCCCCAGAGGCCTCCCAGACGGCCCAAGAGGCCTCCAAGAGGTCCTCCAGGAGAGTCCGAAGAGGCCAAAATCATTGATTTTCCGTTGGTTTTTGAAGGATTTTGGCATTTGCGCCTTTTCGGCTCTCCGACGGCTCAAGACGGCCCAAGAAGCCCCCAAGATCGCCCAAGAGGCCCCCAAGAGAGCCCCATGATGGCCCAAGTGGCCTCCAAGATGGCCCCTAGAGGGCCCCAAGAGGGCCCAAGAGGCCTCCAACACGCCCAAGATGGCCTCCCAGACGCCCAAGATGGCCTCCAAGACGGCCCTGGAGCATTCCAAGCGGGCCCCAAGTCGGCCCATAGAGGCCCCCCAAACGGCTTCCGACGGCTTCAGACGTGCCAGGAACCCACCAAGATGGCCGAAGTTGGCTCGAAGCTGGCCCGAGACGGCCCAAAAAGCCCCAAAGATCGCCCAAAGCTTGCCCAAGAGGCCTCCAAGACGGCCAAGATGACCTTCAAGATGCCCACGTGTTCCCCGAAGGCTTTCCAAACCGATTCGGGGAACACGTGGTCCGATAGCTTGGCAGGTCTGGCCTCAACGTTCGGCCACATAGGCGCTTCCAAAAAGGCAGGGGGCGGCGGTGATTCGCCGTAGGCGTCTTCGATCCGCCGCCCCCTGCTTGCAGGGGTGCACGGCGTGCTGGATGATTCAGGTTTTGGTTTTGGTTCTTTTTCTAAAAGAACTCCCCAGTGGGCTTCGGCCCGTCCCGCCGGCCACCCGCAAATTTCCCAAAATCCATCTGTCAATGCCCAAAAACGGCCGTTTCGCTCGGGACATCCTCAACAAATCGCGAAGATGGCCCAAGATGGCCTCCAAGTCCGCCCGAGATGGTCCAAGACGGCCTCCAAAACGGCCCAAGAGAGTCCAAGACGGCCCAAGACGGCCCAAGAGGCCCCCCAGAGGCCTCCCAGACGGCCCAAGAGGCCTCCAAGAGGTCCTCCAGGAGAGTCCGAAGAGGCCAAAATCATTGATTTTCCATTGGTTTTTGAAGGATTTTGGCATTTGCGCCTTTTCGGCTCTCCGACGGCTCAAGACGGCCCAAGAAGCCCCCAAGATCGCCCAAGAGGCCCCCAAGAGAGCCCCATGATGGCCCAAGTGGCCTCCAAGATGGCCCCTAGAGGGCCCCAAGAGGGCCCAAGAGGCCTCCAACACGCCCAAGATGGCCTCCCAGACGCCCAAGATGGCCTCCAAGACGGCCCTGGAGCATTCCAAGCGGGCCCCAAGTCGGCCCATAGAGGCCCCCCAAACGGCTTCCGACGGCTTCAGACGTGCCAGGAACCCACCAAGATGGCCGAAGTTGGCTCGAAGCTGGCCCGAGACGGCCCAAAAAGCCCCAAAGATCGCCCAAAGCTTGCCCAAGAGGCCTCCAAGACGGCCAAGATGACCTTCAAGATGCCCACGTGTTCCCCGAAGGCTTTCCAAACCGATTCGGGGAACACGTGGTCCGATAGCTTGGCAGGTCTGGCCTCAACGTTCGGCCACATAGGCGCTTCCAAAAAGGCAGGGGGCGGCGGTGATTCGCCGTAGGCGTCTTCGATCCGCCGCCCCCTGTCTTGCAGGGGTGCACGGCGTGCTGGATGTTTCAGGTTTTGGTTTTGGTTCTTTTTCTAAAAGAACTCCCCAGTGGGCTTCGGCCCGTCCCGCCGGCCACCCGTAATTTTCCCAAAATCCGTCTGTCAATGCCTTTGTTGCCCCAACTTGGCCCAAGATGGCCTCCAAGACGGCCAAGATGGCCCAAGATGGCCTCCAAGATGCCTCCCAGACGGCCAAGATGGCCTCCAAGACGGGTAAGATGGCTCCAAGATGCCTCCAAGACGGCCCAAGATGCCCTCCAAGACGGCCAAGATGGCCCCAAGATGCCTCCAAGATGGCCCAAGAGGCCTCCAAGACGTTCTCCAGGAGAGCCCGAAGAGGCCAAAATCATTGGTTTTCCTTAGTTTTTGAAGGTTTTTTGCGTTTTCTTCTTTTCGGCCTTCCGACGGCCCAAGAGGCCCCCAAGATCGCCCAAGAGGCCTCCAAGAAGGCCCTATGACGGCCCAAGGGCCCCCCAAGACGGCCCCAAGAGCGCCCCAAGACGGCCCAAGAGGCCTCCAAGACGCCCAACATGGCCTCCAAGACGGCCCTGAAGCGCCCCAAGAGGGCCCCAAGACGGCCCAGAGAGGCCCCCAAGACGGCTCCAGACGGCGTCAGACGGACCAGGAACGCCCTAAGACGGCCAAAGAGACCCCCAGGAAGCCCCCAAAGGCCCCCAAGAGGCCCAAGGAGGCCCCCAAGATGCCTCCAAGAGGCCTCGAAGAGGCCCCCAAGAAGCCCCCAACAGACCCCAAGGGTGCCCCAAGAGACTCCTAACAACCCTCATCCTCCTACTCTATTTCTTCCTCTTCCTCTTCCTGTTCATAATCATTCTCTCCCATGTGTTCCCCGAAAGCTTTCCAAACCGACTCGGGGAACTCATGGTCCGATAGCTTGGCCAAGCTCTAGTCCAACTTTCGGCCACATCGGCGTTTCCAAAAAGGCAGGGGCGGCGGTGATTCGCCGTAGGCGTCTTCGATCCATTGGAGACACTTGTGATTTTCACCTCCAGGCTGGCGGTGCTGTACACGCTGGGCTCCCTTCAATCCAGGCTGATCCGCGGCCTGCTCCTGATCCGCAGGGCCCGGTCCACTCCAATGCGCTGAGCGCCAACCAGATCGAGGCCCCGAACGAACGCCCACTCTCGATCCACCGGTGGGTCCTAGAAGAAGAAAAACGTCTTAAGCATAAACTTTTCGCGCTCCGAGCGGATTTCTTGGATCCGCGCTGGACCCCCCTCCCCGACGGCGCCTCCGGCGCCGCCCCTGGCGCGCTCCGCGCCAAGAAATCCGCGCGGACTGCCAAAAGTTTATGTTTATGGCGTTTTTTTCGTCTTCGAGGTCCGTCGGATCGGCGGCCCCGAATGTGAGCCCCCAGCGGCAAGAGCGGATCTGCTGAGCCGCTCGCCATGCCGGCCAGGTTGCCGGAGATCTGGGCCAGCTTGGCGGCCGGGGGCTTCGTGGCACAGAGCAGGCCGAGGATCATGGGCGCCAGGTCGGTATCCTCCAGCATCGCGGCCAGCCGCGCCAGCGCCGCGCTGGCCCCGCACAGCGTCTTCGCGAACTGCATGTCGTTGTTGACCGCCTCGGGGCGCGAGAGGACCCCCCGCACGAGCCGCAGCGCCTCCAAGCGGTGCGCCGGCTCAGCGTCGAAGTCTCCTAGGAGAGCGACGAGGTATGGGACGCACAGAGGCATGACGTGTCCGACCCGAACACACACGCGTGGCGTGGCCAGAAAGCGCCCACAACGACGCCTATACTATAAGATTTCTCGGTGCGCGCGTCGCCCCTGGGGGGGGCGACGCACATATAGTATAAGTATGTTGGGGTGACGCCGAAGGTATGACGCTGCCGACCCTCGAGGCTCTCTCTTTGGGGTGGTGTGCGCTCTGGCCAGAACCTCGAGGGGCGACGAGAGCACCCCTGGGGAAGGCGAGGGCGAGGGAAGGGTCGCGACATCGGGAACGCGACCAAGCGATTCCAGTCGGGGCGTCGATCCAAGGAACGATAAATCAGGAACGAGGCCCCCTTCTTTCCATAAGCTAAACTTCGATTTCCCATCGAAAACCCAAGAAACATCTGAGGCAAACTGTGAAGCATTTACGGAACACGCAGCCCCTCCCCAAGGAAAAGTCTTCCTTCTTCAGCGCCCCCACTGTAAAACCATCCCTGACATTTCTCAGAAGGTCCTCCTCCTCCTCCTCCTCCTCCTCCTCCTCCTCCTCCTCCTCCTCCTCCTCCTCCTCCTACTCCTATCCTTATTCCTTATTAGAATATACTCCTACTCTCCCCTCAGGCCGGCCATTAGGGGCCGCATCCGGGGGGTCCCATCCTAACCTGTAAAAAAATATAAAATCAACATTTTTCTTATTTTTTCCTCTCGACATGGACGTCCTGTCGTCCACGGCGATAATCCATTGCAAAAAATACCACAAAGAGCACACGCGCGCGTTCATGTCAGAATCCTACCGAACACCGTGTGTTTGCAAGCATTTCAACATAAAAACATCAAAAACCCAATGCTTTTTCACAAAAATTGTACAAATTTCCCGCCCGGGCTCTCTTGCTGAAATCATAGGAAAACCATAGGAATCTTAAGAATTCTGTCAAATCCAGCGATTTCACGTCATCGCGCGGTGCACTCGCGATGCTCTGTCATGCACCCAGGCCGCGAATCCTGTGCAAAAAATACCACAAAGAGCACACTCGCGCGTTCATGTCAGAATCCTACCGAACACCGTGTGTTTGCAAGCATTTCAACATAAAAACATCAAAAACCCAATGCTTTTTCACAAAAATGCTTTGGGGTGTCCTGTCAGACCGTCGGGCTTCCTCCGGCCACCTCTGGCTTCCTGCGGTGTACCGGGCCATTCTCGACTCGTCTGGCAATGCGTGCGCGGCATTCAACACGCGCTCGCCAGTTCCCGTCGGCAACCGCCATCGCGGCCGCATCAGCTGTACCAAACCGGCTGGCCGGTGTGACTTCGGCCCCCAGTTGTGCCAGCTTTGCTTCTTATGTTGTGGGAGGGCGGGTGGGACTGGGCATGCCATGCTTGACTCGCTCGAGCTGGCTAGCTTGACTCCTACTCCTACTCCTACTCCTTCTCCTCCTCTAGGACGGGGGAGAAGGGAGGATGAGGAGGTCCTCCTCGTGCTCCTCCTCCTCCTCCTCCTCCTCCTCCTCCTCCTCCTCCTCCCTCTCCTCCTCCTCCTCCTCCTCCTCCTCCTCCTCCTCCTCCTCCTCCTCCTCCTCCCTCTCCTACCTATGGTAGTGGTGGTGGACAATGGGCCCACCAATCCCGGGCATTGCCCACTCGCTCGGCCGCACCAACTTTCTCCTCCTCCGATCTCCGCTGGCGATCAGGCCGGAGAGCAGCACGGCCCCCAGCAGCGAGCAGGTGGCGGTCGGCGAGCTCACGAGCGCCTGCAGCAGCCGGGGACCCACTCAAAAACTCAACTGTACGATATCAAGTTCGCTGGATGTGCTTCTGAGGGGCAACGATAGGGGGGAATAAGGATAGGGGTGGAAACATCGACATGGAATCGGCGATACGTGGCCGATAGATCGGCGATAGGCCTCCGATAGTGAGTCCGCACATTCCTGATGAGGTTGGGGCTATCGGACACCTATCGGCGATCAATGGGCAA
Organism: Prorocentrum cordatum; assembly: GCA_963575745.1. Lineage (NCBI taxonomy): Eukaryota > Dinophyceae > Prorocentrales > Prorocentraceae > Prorocentrum > Prorocentrum cordatum. The sequence goes on from CAUYUJ010002033.1 coordinate 51,391, forward strand.
TTGAGGGTCGATGCATCCCCCCTATGCCTATCCCCCCCCCTATCGTTGCCCCTGAGTTTTGGGTGCACCTAGCCCGGTTGAGCGCGCTTCAGTCGAGGGGATCTCCCTCTCGACACCCTGAGCCAAGGAGGCATACGGACGGAGGCAAATCGCTCTGCTCCCATTACACATGCACTGCAGCGCCTGCAGCAGCCGGAGGCCCTGGCCCCCAGGCTGCACGAACGGCGCGCGCGTCTGCGCGTCCCAGGCAAGCCAGAGCAGCTTGGAGACGAACTCCTCAGAGGAACAGGGAAAATGGCATGAGCATGAACTGTTTCGGAGGTCCCCGCGGACTTCTCGGATCGGCGCTGGAGCCCCATCCCTGGCTCGCAGAGCGCGCCAGGGGCGGCGCCAGAAGCGCCGCAAAAAGGGGGGTCCAACGCTGATCCGAGAAATCCGCGCTGAGCTCCGAAAGCTCATGTGCAGGCCGCTCTTTCTTCTTCGGCTCTCCTGGCACTTTGGGCGCTGCGCCAGCACGGCGAGCTGGGACATGCCGCCGCGCCGCAGGAATGCGGCCAGCAACTGCGAGAACTTCTCCGCCTCCCGCGCCACGATCACGTTGAGGGCTACCCGTGCGTCGTCGAGGGCGCCCTCGTCGCGCTCCACGAGCCTTCTGCGGCAACCCATGGAGCCCCCAATACCATCTTGGTGGCTCCTGCGAACCGGCGCCAGTCGACGTTTTTCATCGACGCTAGCCGATGAATCGACGCTACATCTGCGCTATCCGATCCCATCGATTACCAGGCGCCAGTCGACGCGAATGTACTCTAAGGGTACACGAGGCTCCCATGATCTCGCCATCGCTCGGACGTCCATTCCCCGTGCATTTGGTCGGCTTCGTGCGTGCGCTTTTTGTCGCAAGATGGCCCAACATGCTCCTCCATGGCCCTCGCCGAGAAAAAAGCACACGTCGGAGCGATGCCGAGCAGAGGCCACTCTTGGGGAAACCGAACAAGTACCGATACCGCTGCTCCCAGACCTCTCCCGGGGTGCGTCCTGACCAGAATCTCGAGGCGAATCCAGCGGAGGCGACGAGGGCCTCCTGGGAGGCCCGAAAAAAAGGTGGAACACGACGGGATTTGTTGCCCAGCGAGCCCCAGCAGCAGGGCGATAATGTCCGCCTCGATCAGCCGGGCGCGCACGGCGTCCGCGGCGCCCAGCGCGCCGCTCAGCAGCTGGCAGACCACGCCGCGGCCGCCGGGCTGGCGGCACCAGTGCTCGCGCTCGGGATCCCCGCCCCGCAGCTCGCGCAGGCCCTCCATGAGCAGGTCGGTCATCGCCGGGAAGCCCAGGCGGTAGACGTCCTCCTGCTCACGAGCGGGGGCGAACAACAACAGCAGCAGCAGCAACAACAGCAACAGCAACAGCAAAAACAGCAACAACAGCAACAGCAGCAACAGCAGCAACAACAACGACAAAAAACTGTGTTCTTCTTCCGCCAGCGGGGGGCGCCTGTCCCAGTGCGGCTGGAGTTCATTCGGTAGGAACTCGACCACGAGAGACCTTCCACAAGAAACCCAGCCCTGAGACCCCAGGACGTCCATTGATTCTTGGCGTGGGAACGTCACGCCTTGCATCGCAGAACCATCGAACCCCAAGCAACCCAGGGCACCCTGGAGGCAAGCAGGGTGTTCCTTGGCATGGGTTTCCACTGGACGCGCGAATGTCGGCCCAATCGACCCCGTTTTCTCCCGTCGCCCGCGTGAAGCCATGCAGGAGGCAGCATGGCAGGGCGACGCTCTGCCGCGACGGGCCCCACTTTCCGCCCGGGGCCTGGCCGTGCAGGCAGATCCTGCACCCCTCTGCAGACCCCAACGGTGGCAAGTGGGGGTACAATAGAGGGCAAAATCCACCCCCATACGAATCACCCCGACAAGCGAAGCCGTTTAGGAAACGCACCCAAGGAAGAAATCGAACAGGGTAGGACTGTTTAGTACACGCCCAAGGCCGTTTAGTACACGTCAATTGTCGGGTCCGGGTGGCTTTTCCTCCCTTGGTGCAAACCTTCCAGCCGCCCCGGGACCGGCGCCCCCGGTGGAGAAGCAGATCTGATACCGCCACTCGCCCGCGAAGCTCGGGGCAGCCCAGATGGAACCTCTGCTGGCGCCGCAGACCCGAAGCCGGACAGGCCTCGGCCACGTCGTGCTGTGGCGTCGGGCTGCGCGCAGACAGGCCCCCCCCAGGTGGCCCCCCCTGGTCTCAACAGGTCTCCCGAGCAGCCCAGCGCGGTCTCGACACCCTGGCGCCGCCTCCAGCGGCGCCCTCGGAGCGCTCTGCGCCCCAGGGTTGGCGCGTTGAGACCGCCCCAGACGATTCGGGAGACCCGTTGAGGCCAGCGGGGACGACCTTGGGGGCCTGTCTGCGCGCAGCCCGAAGCCCTACCACTGGCAGAACGAAGCGAGAAAGCGCCTCCAAGGCTGGCGGCGGTGGTTACGCCCGGGCTGCCAGTCCTTGTACTTCGGGTCGGTGACCAACTTCGACAACGTCTTCATCGTGCTCGGCCTCGACCGCGGCACCGTGACGAATCGGCCAGCGATGACGGCGGGGTTGGGCAGGCCCAGGAACTTCCACAGATACAGCTGCTTCTCCATCAGCACCTCGGGCTGCCGCAGCATGGCGCTGAGCAGCTTGTCGAGGTCGACCTTGCGCTGCGCCACCACTGCCGAGTCCGTGCTGCTTCCCCCTTTGGGAGGCATGGGCGGCAGCTGCAGCCCTGGATTCTCCATGAGAAGAGACTGGTGGAGGGCCTCAAAATCGCTGAATCGCTTCGGCACCTCCGAGGTCCTTCCAAAGTCCGAGATTTGGATGACGTAGGCCGTGAAGCGCTGCATCATCAAGGACACTTGCTCCTTCGGGCCGGGTGCGGACGGTGGCTCTCCGCCAGCAGGAACGCCCGAAAAGGATATCCGAGCGCCCGAAAGAAAACGACAGCCCCAAGATGCTCCCTCACGAGAGGCGGCGTGGGGGTGGGGAGAAAAAGGCGAGGGCCCCCTGGAGACACGGAAGCATGCTGGCCGTTGCCCGAAACGCAGTTTACATCTTCTGGTGAACGCCTCACGCTCGCGAACCTGAGTAAGTACCGAAAAATGCCTACGACATTGTTCGCGGTGGCGATTACGAACGCAGTATTGTGGTCATGCCCCTGTCCCCGACTCAGACATTCGATGTCTCTTTTTTTGTCCATGCGCGGTCACCAGGAGTTCTGGGGCCATTCCCCCAGGGCCGGTGTCTCATCCCGAGTCGTTTTCTGACGGCCCCGAAGCTCAACGAAGCCCCCTGGAGGGCGAAAAGGCTTCCAGAAAACCTCCCGTCGCGTATTTTCGTTTCCTCTTACGACGAGGGCATGCCTGGGAAATTTAGCCGAGCTCGATTAGAGGCCTCCCAAATGGGGTCCGAGTACAGTCGGGGCGTTGACCTAAGGAACGATTAACAAGGAACGAGGCCCCTTTTTATCCAGAAGTTAAACTTCGATTTTTCATCGAAGACCGAATCACAACCTAAAGCAAACTGTGCAACAATTAAGGAACACCGAGCCCCTCCCGAACGAAAAGGGTTCCTTCTTCAGCGCCCCGACTGTAGATGGGGTCGGAGGACCGCGACGCATCGCCGATGCATCGGCGATGCCTCGGCGATGCCTCGGCGACACCTCGGCGACGCCTCGGCGTGGAGAAGGTGGGGCCCCACATGGAGCCGCGTTGCCGCTGCGTCGGCGATGCGGCTCGACCCTTCGATCCCCCTCCTCCTCCTCCTCCTCCTCCCTCCTCCTCCTCCTCCTCCTCCTCCTCCTCCTCCTTCTCCTCCTCCTCCCTTCTTGCCATCGCTCGGACGTCCTTCCCCCGGTGCATGTTTCGGCTTCGTGCGTGTTTGTTGTTTTGGCTCGATGATCCAGGATGCTCCCCGATGGTCCTAGCCGAGAACAACGGCACGCGTCCAAGCGATGCCAGGCCGAGCTCGCTCCTCCGCGCGCACGATTCGGGCGATCACGCACGGCCCCGCAGCACACCCGCCGCCGCCGCCGAAGCCCGGCGAGGGCCCCCCAGAGGCCGAAAATGGCGCAAATCACCTCCCATCGCGGTCTTCTTTGGGACGACGGGGGCACGTCGGGGGGCTCAGAAGCCGAGCTCGCTCCTCCGCGCGCACGATCCGGGCCGTCACGCACGGCCCCGCACCCCCCGCCGCATCGCCGCCGCCGAAGAGGTCGTCGCTCCCGTCCATGCCGACCGGCCACGCGCAGGAGTGGCCCTGCAGGCGGGGGTGACCTCTGGTGCGCGACCTTCGAAGGGGCGCGGCGGCGGGGGGGGGGGGGGGGGGGGGGCCAACGCCCGAGCGCGCAAGCCGCTGCTTTCGCATCGCGTCCAGCCATGGGGGGCCCAGACGGGGCACGAAAGGGGCACGATTCCCCCCCCCCCCCCCCCCACACGCCGCCCCCCCCCCCCCCGCATTTGTAGTTCCCACGTTAATCGACGCCCGAACGCCGCGGACACCTGCCATCGTTCGGACGTCCCTTCCCCGTGCATCTTTTGGCCTCGCGCGTGCTTCTCCCTACCTGTTTTGCAAGATGAGTCAAGACGCTCCCCGATGGCCCTCGCCGAACAAAAATGCACACGTCCGAGCGATGCCGAGCAGAAGCCACTCTTGGGGATACGAAAAAAAACGATATCGCTGCTCCCCAGACCTCTCCCGGGGTGCGTCGTGACCAGAATCTCGAGGCGAATCCGGCGGAGGCGACGAAGGCCCGAAAAAAAGAAGGAACGACGGGAGGGTCGACCCCCAGAGGTCTCGACCCAGCCCCCTGGGACCAGCTCTTCGTCCCGAGTCGATGGTTGACGGTCCCGAGGCCCCGCGAGGGCCCCCGGAGGCCGAAAATGACGAAAAAAGCCTCCCGTCGCTACACTTCTCCGCGACTCGAGCGCTGCCGAGCGGAGGCCGCCCCCCGTCTGAGAGGCCGCCCGTGCGCGCGGCCGCGCTGAGCATCCCCCGCCGCGGGCGGCGCCCGCCGCCCGCGCGCGGGCCGAGCGCGCCCCGGCAGGCGGCGTGCCCAGCGCGGGGGCCGGGCCGCCCGTGAAGCGCGCGGCGGCCAGGGCGCGCGCGGCCTCGGGCCCTCCGCCTCCTCCGCCTCCGCCTCCTATTCCTCCTCCTCCTCCTCCTCCTCCTCCTCCTCCTCCTCCTCCTCGTACTCGGGCCCTCCTCCGCCTCCTCCTCCTCCTCCTATTCCTCCTCCTCGTACTCGGGCCCTCCCCTTCCTGCTCCTCGAAATCCTCGTTCTCCTCCTCGTACTCTGGTCCTCCTCCTCCTCCTCCTCCTCGTACTCTGGTCCTCCTCCTCTTCCTTCTCCTCCTCCTCCTCCTTTTTGTTTGGACGTTGATCGGACTTGTAGCACGGGGATCGCAGCGTTCTGAATTGCAAGAAGAAGAGGCCGACTTAGGTCTAAGGCAAACAAATTAAGCCTGACTGGCGCAGCGGAAAACAAAAAAAGGACAGGCGCAAGGGCGAAGCCAATGACAGAGTGCCCGCAGGGGAAAAGAGTATGCGCCAGCCAGACGGTGAAGTAGAGGAGGACGAAGCGAACGATAGTACTGCTGAACCTTAGCAAGTCGAACGACGAAGAGCCGAAGGAGGGAGGAAGGAAATACGCGTGCAGCAGTGGAGTTGAAAGTACAGGCGACTCAACATGTACGCTGCAGCCTGTTGCTACCAAGGTACCCGACCCCATGGTCCCCCATGATGAGATATAATGTGTAAGTTGAAGTGACAGGCGACACTGAGACTCGGGCAGACTCCCCCGACTCACCCACCGCCCTTCCTCCTCCTCCATTCCTTCTCCTGGTAGATAACTCCTCCCTGTCGCGTGTCGCGCCTCGAGGCCAATTTTCAGGGCGGGCTGGGCGTTTCGCCTGAGACCTCCCCACAACTTATGACTCTGAAGCTTAAAAAGTGGTAGCCGCTTCACAAAATGGAGGGCGGGTCGCTTTCAACATGTGGCTCTCGTCTTAGCGCCGCGCACATTCGATTTCAAAAATTAAAAAGGCTTCACGGATTGAGGGCGGGTCGTTTTCAAAATGTGGCTCTCGCCTAAGCGCCGCGCACACTCGTTCTTAACATTTGCAAGAGTTTAGCGGATTGAGGGCGGGTCGTTCTCAAAATGTGGCTCTCGCCTTAGCGCCGCACACATTCGTTCTTAAGATTTGAAAGAGCTTCACGGATTGAGGGCGGGTCGTTTTCGAAATGTGGCTCTGGCCTTGCGCCGCGCACATTTGTTTAAAAACTAAAAGAGTTTCACGGATTGAGGGCGGGTCGTTTTCAAAATGTTGCTCTCGCCTTAACGCCGCGCACATTCGTTCTTAACATTTGCAAGAGTTTCACGGATTGAGGGCGGTTCCTTTTCAAAATGTGCCTCTCACCTTAGCGCCGCGCACGTTCGTTTTGAAAATTGACACGAATTTCACGGATTCCCATGATCAGCGTACCAGAAATGGAGTTTTGGAACAATTCTGGATTATGCCGGCGCAGCAGTTATGTCGATTCGCTGTGTTGACGTCCCAAAATTGGCGTTCTGGTACGATTCTGGATCGTCAAGACGCAGCAGTCAGGTTGATACGTGGCGTTGTAGTCCCGAGAACCATGCTTTGGCACGCTTCAGGATCTTCAACCTATTTTCTTCTAACGAGGCAGTTCCCTCAACGGAAATGAACCGTTGTAGGGGCCTATGAAGAGGGAGCTTGGAGGGGGGGGGGGTAATTCCAACATCGTTGATGACTCTTGAGTTCAACTGGTCCTCCTTCTCCTCCTCCTCCTCCTCCTCCTCCTCCTCGTAATCTTCCTCGTCCTCCTCCTCCTCCTCCTCCGCCTCCTCCTCCTCCTCCTCCTCCTCCTCCTCCTCCCCAACGGGCCCCGCCGCCGCCCCGTGCTGGGCTCTCGCGTTGAGCAGGCCGCTGGGGTTTCCATCCTCCTCCCTCCTCCACGGACAACGCACACACTCCGACCATACACAGGAGGAGCGGTAGATGCACCCCAACGATTCGAGCAAGGAGGGCGGAACTTCCCGCCTCAGAAAAGTAGGGCGGACATGTCCGCAGAAGCATGGCAGAAACAGCGGCGGCACAGTGGGGGCGGAGATCGACATCAAAGGAGCCCGAAAGTAGGGTGGGCATTTCCGCCCTAACATCAAGACGCTGAAATACGGCCGAGGGAAACAATTCGTGGACACTTCCCCTTCCCCAAAAATTTACAGTTGGTACGCGCGGAAGAGACTGCGGTCGAAGTGCACCTCATCAGACCCACCGCCAACTTTGAACATTGGGGGGAGGGGGAAGCGTTGACAGAGGAATGTGGCATGATAGCTCGCTATTGCGAAGGCCTTACGGCCGGTGCCGCCGACCCTGGAGGGCGACCCATGCGTTCTCTAATGTGGCGGGGGGGGCCTCTTGGGGCTTCCTGGTGGCCTCTTGGGGGTCTCGTGGTGGCCTCTTGGGGGTATCTTGGGGCTTCCTGGGAGCCTCTGTCGCCGAGGGCTCGTCGGGCCCCCCGTCTGGGCACCCTGTTGGAGCCGTTTGGGGAGCCTCTGGGGCCACCTTGGAGGCATCTTGGGCGGTCTTGAGGCTCTCTTGGGTCATTTTGGGGCTCTCTTGAGGCCTCTTGGGCTATCTTGGGGCTTGGGGCAATCTTGGGGGCATCTGGGGCCGTCTTGGAGCGTCGGCAAGTTGAAACGGCGAGAACGCCAAAATCTGTCCAAAACTTTAAGGAAATCATTGATTTTTCCCTCTTCGTGCCCTCTTGGGAGTGCTCTTGGAGACTTCTTGGAGCGTCTTGGCAATCTCTTGGGCCGTCTGGAGGCTACTTTGGCGTCTTCGACCGATGGTTCGGCGATTCGAGGCCCTCTGGAGCCGTCTTGGAAGCCTCTTGGGGCACTCTTGGCCAGTCTGGGGGCTTTTCTAGGTCCCGGGACATCCCGGGGGGGATGCGTATCTGCTCCCCACCCACCCCCCGGGACCCCCCCCGGGACACCCCCCCCCCCCCTCGGCGGGGAAGGGATCAAAGGGAAGGGGCTTCCCTTCGACTCAGCTACGACGTTGCTCAATTTCGCTTTGCCTTCGACTCAGCTACGACGTTGCTCGATTTCGCTTTGGTTTCGCTTTGGCTGGCGCGCCTGAGGGGAGGGCGACGACGACGACGACGACGACGACGACGACGACGACGACGAACGGAAGCGCATCGACGACGGCGCCGACGACGGCGACGACGACGACGACGACGACGGCGACGACGACGACGACGTTCACGACGAACGGAAAAGCATCTTCCACACGCCGACAGGGTCGGCGGATTTGTCCCGAGGCCTGACTGGGGAAGGGCAAGGCGAGGATCGCGCTGTAGGTATGGGTGCGAATTGTCGGGGTGAATCCCGCTCGAGCGGTGCCCCCCATCCAACAACACGCGCCCATAGCACCCCTCCAGAATTCCACCCCAGGCATTCTAAGGGACGTGAAGGTAAGGGTAATTGTTGTTTGTTCTGGCCTCCCCCTGCACCCTATCCTAGCTTCCTCAAGACCTGGGACAGAAGAACATCCTTGTGAGCGTTCTTTTATTCGGCGTTTCGACATTGGGCGGAAGGGGGGGGGAGGGGGAAGGTCTGGCTCTGGACCTCTGCTTAATGCGACTGTTTGTAACATCGTGTCCGATTGGGGAGGGACTCCACCTGCTCGAAACAGGCGCCCAAAACAATCAAGATCTACTCCATGGGGGGGGAGGGGGGGAGGGGGGCCCGCGCCGATCGGCACAACAATGAATAACAAAAACGGTCACCTTCAAGAACATGAGACACTCCGCCGGCCAAGCCGAAGAGCCTTCGAGGGCACCCTCCCCCAGGATGCACAAGAACATCCATCAAACTCGAAGAGCATCAGGGTTGGGTCGGGCATGTCCCCCTACAGGCGGATTTTGGACGAAAAATCAGAAGTATCCAAACAATATTCTAAAATTGTAAAAAACAAAAAAAACATCGTCCCCAGACTATTTTTTTTTACTACTTTTGAATATTACTCCTGTAGAGGGACAGGCCCGACTTAACATTAAGACACCCTCCCCGAACCGACCTCGATCTTATGCCCCGGTCCGACTGTCACAGCCACGGAGTGTCGTACAGGTTGTACAACTTGTGTGAATCCTCCCTCCTCCTTCTCTGTCACTGCACCGATCTTGCAGACGTGCTGCAGCGGATTTGTGCGTGGATTTCTGTCAATGCAAACCCCGAAACGGCGAATGAAAAACGAAGTCGGGTGGATGTTTTTTAGTCTTCATCCTGGCCAAAAAAATTCGCACGAAACTCACATCGAAATCTGGAACGAAATTCTCCAGGACACTCCGGGCCCATCCTTTCGTTTTCCGAACGAAATCCGCTCTGCGATGTTGGCGCCATGATCTCTGTCTCCCTCCTCCTGATGGCGAGTGACGCGACGGAGACGCATACGTGTAACCGAATCGACAACCCAAACGAACCCATACATACAGCGACGTATGGCACGCGCAATCACGAGCACCGATGCGCACACACACACACAAACGAACTGCACGGCCACTAAGTGTCATGCAGCTTGTACAACCTGTGTGAATCCTCCTTCTCCCTCCTCCTGGCGTTAGGTCGGGCATGTCCCCCTACAGGCGGATTTTGGAGGCAAAATAGAAAAGATTCAAAACATATCCAAGAAAAACTAAAAATGCGGAAAAAATCGTCCCCAGACTATCTTTTGACTATTCTTGAACATCCCCCCTGTCGAGGGACAGGCCCGACTTGATCCTGGCGGAGACGTGGCGCGACGGAGGCGCACACGCCTGGGATCCGCCGGCTTCGAGAGCGGCACCTGCAGCTGCTTCAGCACCGCAATCTGCCTGCCCCGGCCCGCCACGCCGAGCCCGCCGTCACCGCGCGGGGGCTCCAGGAAGCGTGGCACGGTCCAGGGAAGGGCACGAGCTCTATGGTCGGAACTACAAGCCTCGTCAAAAATAAATGATACCGGAGAAAAAAAACAATCAGGGCTATAGGGCTAGGGGGCTACAGGGCCATAGGGCTATAGGGCTATTGAGCTATAGAGCTATAGGGCTATAGAGTTGTAGGGCTATAGGGCTATTGGGCTATGGGGCTATAGGGCTTAAGGCTATAGGGCTATAGGGCACCCCCGGGCACCCCCGGGCACACCCAGGCACCCGGGCGTGCGGCGAAAATCGGCGGCAAACCTAACCTAACCATATGAATCCGCTAGGACCCCTACAGAGGCAAGCTCTGATTGGGGAACAGAGGACCTCTAAATTCGGTGATCGTGGAATCAGCGCTACTCCAACGCTGACGGATGCCTGTTGACTCGGACGCGGCGCTGTCAAAAAATCGGCCCCACCCTCTCAGCATTGAAGAACGCGCTTTCTGACAAGTGCCCGAAAGCATCGTGCTCCAGGATTTCAACTTCCATTTCTGGATATGTTTGACGAGGCTTGTAGGATAGAGGAGCATCCTTCAAGAACATGGGGCCCTCCGCCGGCCAGAGCACACAGGACATCCTGGGGTGCACCCCCCAGGATGCACGGTGATATCCCAAAGACACGAAGAACACTGGGGTACTGTCGCCGAACCGACCTCGATCTTACACCTCGCTCCGACCGCAGGTGCAGGTTGAGGAGCAGAGAGCAAGAGACGGAGAGGGAGAGATATGCAGGCAGGAAAAAACAAGCTGGTCGCGCCTCCCCAGCGAAAACCTCTTCGGCGCTCCAGGCCGCTTCTCAGCGCAAAGGTCCTCACTGCACGCCTTCCCCAAGCACGCGACAGCGGCTGGGCACGCGAGCGTGGCATGACATGTGTGTACCTGCCGGGGCGCCTACAGGCGCCCGAAGGCACCTGCCTGGACGCTGCCCCCGAGCAGCCCGAAGGCACCTGCCAGGACGACTCCGCTGGGGCGCTCGAGGTTACCTACCGGGACGCTTCCCTGAGCCGGGCAATCATTAATGGGGGGCGATAGATGGGGGGGGGTAAGACAGGTGCACCTTTCGTGCACCTTTCGTACCCCTTCGGGGCCCTAGGGGGCTCGTTTAGGGCCCCTTTAGGGCGCCTTTCGTGCAATCCTCGACGCTCCCCCATTTATCGCCCCTCCACTACCGAACGCCCGACTGAGCGGGCCGAAGGTCGTCCGGTACAGTGGAGGCCCGACCACAAGAAACCTTCACAAGAAACCCAACCCTGAGACCCGGAGCGTCGCGCTTTCCATCGCAAAACCCTCGAAACCCTCGAAACCCAGGGCACCCTGGAGGCGAGCAGGGTGTTTCGTGGCATGGGCCTCCACTGTAAGTCCATGCGGCGTCGGCGCGCGCCAGCCAAGATTTTTGACACCGCGTCAATCGTTCAACCTCGAATCGATCGCGGCCCCGATCGTTCAAGGTTCAATTCAGTCGGATCCAGTGGCGTTACCGTGTCCATCGGTGCTTCCACGTCGCAGAATTCAACCTTGAACGCCTTCGCGGGCGTCGCCGGCACGCCAACGCCGCATGAACCTACCATCTCCGCCGTCCCCACCGCCCCCTGCGGGGGGCACCAGTCTGCGCGAGCCAGGCTTCCGCAGCCGATCGGCTCAGCCAATGGCAGCGCCAGGCGGCGGCCAGCGGCACCTCCATCGGCGGTCCGGGGCGTGTGCAGAGCGCGTCACGGCGGCGGCCCCAGCGGCACGGCATGCCCTGCGGGCGGGCGGCGTGTTGCTCCGCGCTCCGCGGGGCGGCCGGCGGGGAGCAGCTCGGGACGTCGACGCCTGGGGGCCGGGAGGTGGTCGGCGCCACACCGCTCTTGCGGAGTCGACGCCACACCGACGCGAGTCGACGCTACATCGACGCGAAGTCGGCGCTGTCCCTTCGATTACCAAGCGCTGTAATCGACGCTGGTGCACTCCAGAAGGACATGCCAAAAGGTACGAGGCTCCCCGTGGCCTGCGACCGAGCAGAGCCGCCCGAGCGACACGCTCCGCCCGAGGGCGCTGCTGGCCGCCGGCAGGTCGCAGCGCGCTGCAACCGTGCAGGCCGCCCGCCCCCCCCTCCCCCAAGGGGCTGCGGGTGGCCCGGCGGGCGTGCCCTGGAGCTCCTCTCCGCAGCCCACTGCGGTCCCACGGTGCCCCGCCCCCCGCCCCCCTGTTGGAGAAGCGCGTTCCACTGCTCGCAGAGTAACTACTCGCAACGGGCCTGGATCCACCGCGGGGGATTTACGCCACATAACACAGAGGACGACATGCTTTTTTCAGACGTTTGCGAGTAGGCACTTTGCGAGTAGTGGAACGCGCTCGGTGACATGTAAGGCCACCCTTCCTGGTCTCTAAAGCTGGAGGTGAACGTTCTCTGATTCGGAGTTTCGACTCTGGGCAGAAGGGGGGGGGGGTCTGGCTCCGGACCTCTGCTTAGTGCGACTGGTTGCAGCAGTGCGTCCTGTGGAGGAGGCTCCGCCTGCTCGAAACAGACGCCCCGAATAGCCAAGATCTACTCCATGGGGGGGGGGAATGGGGGGGTGCGAGGGCCCGCGCGGGTCGGCAAAACAATTGATCAGAAAACGGTCACAAGCTCCTCTCTGCAGTCCTTAAACCCCACTGTGTCCCCCCCCTCCCCCATGTAAGGCCACCCTTCTTCATCTCTGAAGCCGAAAAAGCGGACGCGAAAAACCATGCAGGATGCAATGTGCTTGGCCCTGCTTGGCTCCCAAGACGGCCCACACAGGACCGACTGTTTCTGGCAACGCTGGCCTCTTGTTCGCAAGAGGCTCCAGAGGCTGCCGAGAAAGGTCCCAATACGCATCCACGAGCCCCCAAAGACGACCCAAGTGGTCCCAAATAGGCACCTAAGACAGCGCCGAAGAAGCCCCGAAGAGCCGTTCAATAGGCCCCTTAGACGGCCCAGGAAGCCCCCGAGAGACCTCCAAGACCACCTGGAACTCCTCAAGGGACTACCAAGCTGGCCTAAGAGGCCACTGAGACGCCAGGAGACATCCAAGAAGCCACCAGGAGGCTCCCAGGCGACGACTCCAACGATACCCAGAGGCGCATGACAAGAGCCCGCATCCCTACAAAAACCCCAGCAGAATCATCCTGGGGTCCTCTTTGGGCTCTCTTGGGGCTCTCCTGGAGCCCTCTTGAGCCATCTCAGGCCCTCCTTGGAGACCATGAAGCAAACTTTGCGAAACATCTCCATCGGCATCTCCAAAATGGGAAGATGTCTCAAGCGAAACAGCCGTGTTTGACCAGCTTGGAGGCGCAATGGGGCCGTGTTTGCGCTTTTGGGGTTCTCTCACGTAAGGCCCTTTTGAAGCGTCTCAGCCCCCTCTTGGAACCCAAGAGGCGAACTTACGAAAACGCCTCCTTCGAAGTCTCGATGTTGAGGATATACATGACGCGAACCGCCCTTTCTTTCTGGTCGTGCGCTCAAAGGGTGTTGGTTCGTTTACGGCGAGGTCCTCTCCCTCTCAAACTCCCAGTTTGTGCTTTCGAGTGCGAGCGAGAATCGCGTCGCGATTCCTGTCGTACGCTCAAAGGGTGTCCGTTCGGCGATGGCGAGTGCTCCCTGGATTTGCTTCGAATCCAAACGAAAATCGCTTCGCGCGTCTCGTCGTACAATGGATCCGCACTTCCGATGCCACGATCCCTCTCGTGCAGCCATGACCTCAATCGAAATGATGAGTTCGCCCTCGCGCAGCCACGATCGCTCGTAAAAGATCAATGGATCTGCGCTCCCAGAACCACGATCCCGTGCCTTGGCTGCAAGCCTTGGAACACACACACACACACACACACGCACACACGCACGCACGCACGCACGCACGCACGCACGCACGCACACACACACACACACACACACACACGCACGCACACACACAAACAAACACATAACACATAACACACACACACGTGCTTCGGGCATAACGGGAAGCTAGACTGCTCGAGTCGTTTGCTGCGGTGGCTACTGCTTACTGCTGTTTGTAACTGCTTGTTGCTACATGCTTCTGCTTGGTGCTGCTGGCTGCTGCTGTCTGCTTGTGGGTGCCGCTGTTTGCGGCCGCCAAGGTCTCTTGGGGCTTACCTTGAGGCCTGCTCGCCCGTCTTGGGGCCTCCTGCGCAGATTCGAAGCTCCCTTAAGCTCAAAAGGCTCCGTTGGGGCCCTCTGGGGTGCCGTCTTGGAAGCTCCTTGGGCCGTCAGGGGGCGTCGTGGGTACTTGTGGGGGCCGTCTTGGCGGTGCCTCGGGTTGTCTTGAGGCTCTCTTGGCCGTCTTGGTGCTGCTTTCTGATGGTTGCTACTGTCTGCCGCTGTGTTCTGCTGCTTACTACTGCTTGGGTATTTTTTGAAGCTCCTTCGGGCCTCTCCTGGGGCCTCTCTAGCTTTTATTCAGACCTCGTGGAGCCTGTTGGGCAGTCCCGGAGCCTTTTGGGACGTCTCGGGGCCCTCTAGGGCCGTCTGGGGGCTGTCAATTGCACAAGATCAGACTCACTGGCCACGCGCCCTGGTTCACACATGAGGGAAACCCTGCCTGGATAGGACCGTCGACCGTTGGCAGCGGAAAACTTGAATAGAAAAACCACTCCGGATGATAAAACATGCAATCGCGCGACATACCGTCCCAAATGATAACGAAAACCTGGTGACAAGCATGCCGTGCAGTGTCCCTGCCCGCACCTCCGGAACTTCATCAAGGTCACCGAGGAAGTCCCTCCCCGCTTGTCAGTCTTGTACACCTTGATAGCCACCTGGCGGTGGCGCATCATCACTCAACCTCCCGCGATGACACAGCTCGCTCTGGCCTGCTGGCTTCGAATTGAGGACTCCCCTTCGTGATGGATCAGGTTAAGATGCATATCCAATTCACAGAGACGCGTTTGCCAATTCCTACGCGGAGTATACATAGCGCAAGAAGAAGGCTGGCGAAGAGGCTCTCCCACTCATGCAGGTGTTGCGTCTCTGTGCAGAGTATGCTGCCCTTCGAAACCTGGGAGCATAGATCTGAACCTTTCGAGCAACCAAGATACGTCAATGTGTGTGTTGCCGTTGTGCAACCCGTGTCGAGTAAGATCAGCGTGGGCCCACACGCAAGACTGTTCCCAGCATGGGAGCGCCTCGAAATGGCAACAAGCGGGGCTCGCGGGACCTGGGACCAGATGGGCGGCGGCAGAAAATTCGCCGACGCGAGTGAAATACCTTGAGCGCATTTTTGATTCGCGGCCATAACGGGCGTTAGTTATGGCGGGGAGGGGGGGGACGGGAGAGGGCATGACGCAGCGCCCCCCCCCCCCCTGAGACTGTGGTGCCAGACGCACTGCGGCAGTGCCCAGGTTGCGTTGAGGGGAGGAGCGTTACGTTATGGGGGGGGGACGGGAGGGGGAGGGTAGGGGGCATAACGCGCGGTATTGCCCGAAAGGTAGAAAACGATCTCCTCCCTCCAAAATCCCGCCCCCTGGGACCCCAAACCGGAAATTCTACCCCTCCCTCTCGGCAAGACAAGACCCGGCTGGGCTCCTGAAGGGGGGGGGGGGGGGCAACTGCCCCTGCTCCTCTTCGGGGCCTCAAGGCGGCACCCCAGGTCTCCAAGACGGCCAAGAAAACATCCCACACCAAGCCCAATGTCGACGAGCATCAATGGAATGGAATCTCCCGCGCGGGCTCACGGCTAGCAGCTTGCATCCAGCATCCAGATGTTCCACGCAGAGTGGGCACGGCAACTCTCGTTGCGATCAGACGACAACGACCAAATTAGATATGAACCACGCATGGCCGCCAGGAGTGCCGATTTTTTGCTGGGAAAATTGCAATAAAAAGAGACCCCAGTGCGGCCGCAACCAGGCCCTCAGAGCCGCCGGCGACAGGCCAGGTCGCCTCCGAGCCTCCCCACTTGGAGCCCAAAAGGTCCTCCAAGAGGGCCCCGAGAGCAGCCCCAAGAAGGCCCCAAGAGGCACACGTCGCATCATCCCAAGGAAAACGTAAACGTTCAGCATTGCTCATGTTTGTTTCGCGGGCTCCCACACCGTCCAAGACGGCCCAGGAGGCGCCCAAAATCGCCCCAACACGGCCCAAGAGGCCCCTAAAAGGGTCCGAAGACGGCTCAGGAGAGCCCAAGGACGGCCCAAGAGCCGTCCACGAGGCGTCTACGGGGGCCCCAAGAGGGCCCCAGGATGGGCCCAAGACGGGGAAGTCGAACGGAGATGTCGAGTTCTCCAGCCCAAAGGGAGCCCCCAAGATCGTCAGGAGGTTCCCAGGAAGCCACCAAGGGGCCCCAAGAAGCCCAGACGGTGCCCCAAGAGGCCCCCAAACGGCCCCCATGAGGCCCCAAATGGCTTCAACACTACCTCCCAAATGTTCCCCATAAGCTTTCCAAGAGACCCCAACAAGCATCCAAGAAACTTCGACCCACAACCCAGGCACGGTGGCGGGACATCTCATTTGGGCATCCCCTGCAGCATGTCCTCCAGAACTGGGCCCACACATAACGACATCGTATGAGAAGGTCGGCGGTTGTGGCGCAAGCCTGTAGAATCGCAACAACCAGGGCCCGCAAGGCATGGGACCATATGGCCGGCGACCTCGTCGCAAAAGCCAGGGCCAGAAGGACCAGGACACTTGGCGGCAAACAAAAAACAAAAAAGGGCAACAACCAGGGCGGGCGGCGCCCAAGAAATCGCCAGGCCGTCGAGACTGGGAACCCCTGTACACTCAACCCGTAATTATCATAAGGATGCGCGGTAATGATGCAAGGGCCTTGGGGGCCACGTTCGCGTTTTCCGAACGAGGATGGCCAGCGAAAGTCGCTCAGGATGGGCCGAAGGGATGCAAAGGTGCCCTTGGGAAAATTGCACATGCTTCCTATACGTGTTGACTGTATGTGCGGCGACCATCGAATTACAACAAACGGGGCGACCAGGAAATCGAACGAGGAAGGCCAGCGGGACTTGGGATTCGACCCGGGATTCCCGGCCCCCGTGTGGGCGCCGACAGGGCCCCTGCTGGCGGCGACCAGACGTCGCAGCAACGAGAAGCAACTGTTTCGCAAGGAAGGCAAACAAAGTGAGCGTTTTCTTATTCGGCGTTTCGACATTGGGCGGAAAGGTGGGGGGGAGGGGGGGGTCTGGCTCTGGACCTCTGCCTAATACGACCGTTTGCAGCAGCGCAACCCATGGAGGAGGCCCCACCTGCTCGAAACAGGCGCCCCCTAAACAGCCAAGATCTGCCCCACGAACTGGGGGAAGGGGGGGGGGGGCGAGGGCCCGCGCCGATTGACAAAACAATGAATAAAAAGACGATAGCAAGGGCCCCTGAGTACAAGCACTGTTTTGGATGGTAGCAGTTGCTTGAGTCGTGCTGCCATGCGGGCGCACGACGAACACGATTGCGCCCGAGCCGAATACAGAAAGCGCCTAGATCAAACTCAAAACATGAAACGCGTGCGCGACACACGACTGACGATTGACACTACGCTGTGCACGTACCAGTAACTGCTCATCAAATGGGCACTGCGCGGGACAGGTGTGGCAAGTTGATGTGTTCGCGCGTTCGGCGATTGGTCCACGATGATCCGATTGCTGGTGACAGCCATGGTCATCTTCATCGCGACCATACTTACAGTGTTGGCGACCGTCAAGTCGATGGTGATGATCACGGTCAGTATACTGATGATTACCGCCACCATGAAGATATGACCATGACGGCCATATTCATGATGATGGACCACGACCATCAGCAACGTGATCCTGATGATGAGCCCCCCCTTAAACTCCTAGCGAACAGCCGCTGCTGTGGCGCGACGGACTTGAACCCATCCTCCAGTATCATTCATGGCATGTTCCCTTGTCAAGATGTATCAGTCTCAGTCCATGAACAAGTATAAAGGGATCGAATCCCACCCACCCCTCGAAGTCCAGTCCCGCGGTCGAGCAAGTCCCGGCTGAGTGGTATGTTCAAGGGAACTCGACCTCCCCTGATGTAGCCGCGCCCCGATGCACCACCCACCCCCGCGAACACCACACGCCACGTGCGTCTTTGTTGGTCATCGTGCTTTTCGAGCGCGCGCGCGCCAGGAGGGCGCGGAGATCACGCAGACGCCTGCCGCGGACGCGTCTACACACTGCTTTTACGTCGCAGCGCGGTAGCGGCGATCCGCGCGCGCGCTCGCTCTAGTGGCCAGGGGCGCGCGGCGTACTGATTCACTGGCGGCAGAGAGGGAAGGAGGCAGAGGGCGGCCGAAGAAAACCGGCGAGGGGTGGGGCACTCACCGCGGGAAGAGTGTCA
Source organism: Prorocentrum cordatum (assembly GCA_963575745.1). Classification (NCBI taxonomy): domain Eukaryota; class Dinophyceae; order Prorocentrales; family Prorocentraceae; genus Prorocentrum; species Prorocentrum cordatum. Next base: position 69,709 of record CAUYUJ010002033.1, read on the forward strand.
GCAAGAGTGGCCCG